>OZ010669.1:39219700-39729934 GCA_963932185.1 Troglohyphantes excavatus
CTCTAGCTTAGGGCTTTTCACTTTACAAGATTGTCAATCTTTACAAAGAAATTTAAGTAAGCTGGAAGCAAATTTGCCTACAAGTTATATATTGTTCTGAAGTTACTGGGGAGTAATTTTTTTTTAACTGATTTCAATTAGATTTCGATACATAGAAAGAGGTAATTCATATTAAATTTTCGTATATTATTTTTGTTAAACTTGAAATATTGAGTTACAGTCAGTAAAGTACTCTCATTTGGGAAAGTAACTTAACTTGGGTCACATAGGGCTTTTCATTTCACAAGATTGTCAATCTTGACAAAACAATTGTAATCAGCTGGAAGCAAATTTTCCTACTTGTTAGATTTGTTCTCAAGTTACTTGGGAGGGGAAATTTGTTTAAACTGATTTTGATTAGATTTTGGCACATAGAAAATTGTGCTCAAAAAAGGTATTTTTTTTTCATCTGATAAACTTTAATTTCTCTTGAACTCTGAGTTAGTTTTAGAATTTGCTGATGATATCTGATAACTTTAAGCATACAATGCTTCAATGTTTACCTCTATATTTACATTGTAATGTGAAATGTATATATATTATCTATATTTAATGTGCAATGTCTCTAGTGTACAATGTTTATCTGTATTTTAAATGTCATTATTTATTTTGTTTCTTTAAATACTATTTATAAAAAAAATTAGAAACATGCCTAACTTGGAACATTGCCCCAAGTAAAGCCTCTATCTCTATATACTCAAATATAAGCAGACATTAAAGACATGGAAGATAACAATACTTTGTGAAAACCATCAACGCAAGTTAAAGTGAATGGCTTTTGTTGTTGAATCTATTTATAATCCAAGACAAGAAAAAGAAGTCTATTAAATATTTTAGAACAGTAACAAGAAAAGACAATGAGAAAAAATACTACAAAATTAGTGTGATGCAGTTTCATGGGATATCAAATTGTTTTCATCTTATTTTCTTAATGTGGATGACAATATTTTTGCATTATATAGAATTTGTATATAGAGTTGTTATATAGAGAAAGTATCCTTAATTCAATACCTGTATTGAAATATATATTTACTTCTAATTCATAATATTACTGTACTGATTTAAAAAATTCTTTATGTATAATTATTATTTTAGGTTCATTCTTTTTAAAGTTTATTTATAAGAACACATTGTTACAAGGCATATAAATTTATTTTCAATATGTGAATATAAATTTTATTTTTCCATGTAATAGAATATATATCTACTGTTTTTTTTTTAATGTCCTAAATGAAGTAAAGTCACTTAAATCTGATACAGAATATAAAACAAATAGTAGTAGGAGTAAAAAAGTGTATACTAACTTGGGACAGCGGATATTGTTTTAATTTAAAAAGTATTTGATAGAAGGACATATTTTAACTTATGTTAAAAAGAATATGTATAAGGCCAGTATATGTAAAAATTCTTTACTATCTAATTATCCTTTTTATAGTTGGTATATGTCTCTGGTTTTTTAAAATTATTCAAAGTTACGATACATTTGACTGTCAAAAATATCCATGTATGACAAAATACACTAGTGGAATTATTCATGATTAAATTCAATACTTTACTCCAAAAACAACATACAAAGTTAATAAAAACTCAATGGTTAATTAAAGGACATGTATTGAGACGCTTCACGATAAAACCATAACACAAATCATTAAAAACTCAAGATAAATCGTTAAAAAAGATGTGTATTGTAACAAGCAGTACAAGCTATTAATTTTGTGAAAATCCGCTGTGTCCTTTAGCAGTGTTGCGACCTACTCCAAGCAGCATTTTTGTTGTGAGTCGTGATTTATGCGTGAAATCATCTAAACTATTTTGAAAATCCTGAGAATCTCATATATAAACCTTAAATATCAACTACTAACGCCTTTAATTGGCAAATTTTGAACTCTTTTTTTTTATTTTAATTCAACGTGATAAACATTTTAGTACGAAACGCACTCTTGTGTACTTAATTAATTAATTTTATATTAAATTTAAAAAAGTGTCAGTGACTTTTGGCATTCATCTTACTTTTTAAACATGGTTTAAAATCCATAGAAATAATGTTATTGTTTTTTATATAACATCCAATGTTTAATTATAAGAATATTTGAAGGTTTATTGTATTGTAAAAAGCATTTTAACATGATGTACTATCTATGGCCCTTCTATACGCAGATATACAAAATAATTTGACACTACAATTCATATTTCAAAACGTTGCAAAATGGGACATGTCAAATATGGGGAGAAAAAAAAGCATTATTACAATCTACAAAATATACACATATTAAGAAAATCATTTTGTAAGGACACAACATTTAACATTCACCTTTAAAAAAAACTACATACATTTTCTATTACCAAATTAAAACTTTATTTAAAAATTGAGACAGAAGCACATGCATATTTTTATTATTATTCTTTATTTTTTTGCAGTTTACAAAAGAAAAACTGAATATTTAAAATAACATAAAAATTAATAATTGTTATAAATATTTTTTATAACAGTTAACATATCGTTGTTTTAAAAAGCAGGAATTAATACTTTACAAATTTAGAATTTTTTTTAAAATTTATATAATTTATACTATTACAATAAATGTCTTGCTCAATTATTAATAAGGATACATTTAATTTCTAAAAAAACAATAATTAAACATTTAAAGAAATTAAATTCTAGATTTTATTATTTTATTAATATTATTTTGAAATGCAAATACTACACTCCATTGTTATTTAATTACGAATAAATCTGAAATAAATTATTTAACTCCTAAATAATGCTCAATACTTTAAAAATTTATCCTTTATTTCAATCTCCATCTAATCTCTGTAATTGCATTTTTATGTCTGGATGGTTTTAGAAGCTATTATTCTTTTTTTAAAAAAATAGTGTTTTTTAGCTGTCAACACAATGTGTTCGTTTGTTTCTTTTGCAGACTTTGCAGGTCAATGAAAAAAATATATCAGAAAAAGACTGCTTGAGATTGAAGTGTTATCCCCTGCGGTAAAGATTTAATTAAAATAGGTTTTTTGAAAGGTGTTAGATCCTATCCCGAGATTGTTATGTACTGTTGGAAGGAGATTTTGTTTTAAATTCACTTCGAGATTTATTTAAAACCAGTGTTGTTTTCGTATTTCTTTTGAAGCATTCATGAAGTATTTTTTTTTTGCTTAGTTAACTGAATAAAACTTGAGAAGATAAAATATTTCGGAATATAATTGTCTTTTTTTATCTACATATATTTTCACAATTATTGTGACAGTATTATGTTATATATTTTATTGAAGAATGTTTTGATTATTGTTACACACACATAAATGTATATGTGTATGAATATGTTATATTTATATACGTATATGTAATATGCTGGTCATATTTAAATTAAATATGTAGAATAATTACAACAATATAATTGATTAATTTTACAAGTATTCTATTGTATTAGCAAACTTAATCATGTAGGTTTTTATAAAGTAATGCGATATATTTAAGATTCAAAATCATGTTTAGAAATTATATTTAAATATATATAAACGTTCAACACTTTGATGCTCAATCAATTTTTTCAATTGTGAAGTTGTTTTCATTGCTTGAAAATTTGTATTGTTTTCCTAAATATGTAAATAATTTTAAAATTTCTGATTAAATTTAAAGATATATATATTAAGCTGTAACTCAAACCATGATATATAAAAAATAGTGTAAAATTAAGCAATTTTAAGAATTTAAAAATTGGGTGCACTGCTGGAAAAACTGGACACCCCTGGACGTATATATACGACCATGAGCGTGAATGGGTTAATAATTGTTTTGTTGTAAACGTTGGGAGAAGAACGCTTCAAAGTGTGATTTTATGATTTTATTTATGATATTTTGATGTAAAATTATTAAATATAAATTTAATATTATAAATTAGTTATTTATACGAATGTTCTTAAATATTTTCCTCAATTGTGTTTTATTTTTTTCTGATTAAGTATTGCCTTTGACTTTTTCTGGTTAAGTATTGTCTTTTACTTTTTCTGCTTAAATATAAATTTAATCTTATAAATTAGTTTTTGGATGAATGTTCTTAAGTATTTTCCTCACTTGTCTTTTATTTTTTCTGATTAACTATCGGTTCTTGATTTACTTTTTATAATAATTTCGGAATGTCTTTTGAATTGTCTAATTTTACGATACTGATTTTCCAGTTTCACAATTATTTCTATTGTTAATGATTAAACCCCAAAACTATAACTTACTCCCACCTTGTTACCAGATACAACACCCGAATCTTCCTAAAAAGTATCAAAATCCAACGACGCATGTTTCAAGTCACCTCTAGAAAATGCGAATAAATTGTCCATTAGTATAATGGGATTCCTATACAAAGCTGTCCCAGAACCTCCTTGCCATGACGGAACAGAACCGCTCGTTTGCATGAAGCCATTCCGTTTGGGGAAATCATTCGAAGAATTGCTGATGACATGGCTTCCTATATGTCTCGGGGGTGTTTACAGAACGGGTTCACGACCCGGGACCCATCAGACCCTTGTAATGCCATTTCCCGTTAAGATTCATCCCTTGCGATCCCGCACTTTGGTTTTAATATCAATATATTAAATTTTGGAAAGTCGGCGCTCATTTGGCGAATAAAGATCTGCAGGAAAAGACAGTTATTTGAGATTACGTCTAAGTAAAGTAAATTGACTTTTGGAAAATGGGTGAATTGGTTTCTGGTTGAGGATTCCTCTGGAGATGATGCAATTGAGACGCTAGGAGACTTTGTGGGAGGAGATTTTGAAATCTGCCTTTTCACATTGCTAAGTGATTTGAGATATTTTATCGTAAGTAATGTATTTGTTATGTGGTTTATCGTTAATTATTGTATAAACGTAAATAGTTGGATAATATTAATTAATAACGATGAAGTTAACCGGTTATAAACATTTATATTTAACATTACTATTAGCGGAGATTTCAAACTTTGAAGAATTGGTTATCTACTGATCAACAAACAATATTTGAACTTTGTTAATACTAAAATATTCACACTGTAATCCTTGGAAAAACCCATTTTGCTTCATGAAAATTCATTGAAAGAATTACTTCTTTTTTGTTAAATGACAAATTTATATGATAAACTTACTAGAATTGCGTTGGGATTTTTATCAATTAAATGACTAGGAACGTGATTTTTCCTGTTGGGGGTAATAACATACAATCTAAAACCTCTATCTATTAATTATGCTAAGAAAACGATCAGACATTCATTTTGTACAAGTTTATTAAGAGTGTGATTAAGATGGTTGACATGACTCACCAAAATTCTGGAACAAGGGTAGTATATAAGTTTACAACAAATAGAGCAGTGTAGAAGATAGCAGTCCAATGTTGAAATGTTTTTTTTTTTTTTTTTGAACGCTTAAGAAAGAGAGAGTGTGTAAAAGTAATTTGTATCTTGGTCCGCAGCGCAGAGTTCTTGAGGGGAGGGGCGGGCGAAGGGGCCGTCCCTAACTGTCCGATTGGTCACTCTGGATAAATTTTATCTCGTAGTCTTGCCCGGGATTCGACAATTCGTCTCAAACCGGCGATGAGAGGTAAGCGAAAAGAAAGGGTCACATGCATTACATTTTATAACTGTAAAATCCTAAAAGTCGAATCCCTTTGTCGAACTTTCCTTTCAAAAGTTTTATGATGGGGGTCCAAAGTGGGGTATTCTGGGAATTCTTGGTACCAGATTTGCGTGGGAATATGGGTGTGGTATTTATATTTCAATATATTGCTTCAGCACAATTATACATTGTCATTTTTTTATAACTTGTAATAAGTAATACGGTAAATTAAAAAACCAAATAGAAAATTAAAAAAATTAAGTTAACACATTTAATTAAATCTGATATCGTTTTCTCTAAAATGTTTATCATTAGAATATCCTTACAACTGTTTATATTTTGTACCCATTTTAATGCTACAAAATACAAATAAATTTGATAACACCATACACCGACATTTGAAAAAAAAACTATATAGATAGTGTCATGCTTAGCGATCAATATTTTAACATTTCATTTTTTCCACAATAGTTATATTTAACGTTAATCATTAGCTATATCTTTAAAATAATAGAAGTTCAAAGACTTGCTGATGATATGGCTTCCAGTATGTCTTTGGAGTGTATACAGAACTGGTTCACGATCCGGGACTCATCAGGCTCTTGTAATGCCATTTCCCGTCAAGATTTATCCTTTGTGAACCCGTACTTTTTATTTGGTACCAATTTTAACTTCTCATATTTGAGTTAATTTAATTTAGAAGACACCTACAACTATTTTCTGGAATTTAGTAAATACAATTAAGATTTATGTATAGGCAAGTTCCAATTCTCCAAGCCTTTTACTAATTTTTATTCATAAAAATTGTTTATTATTGTAATATAATTCTGTTGCTTTATAAAAGCCGAATTTCAAAGACAGTCTTCAGTATCGTGAAATTAAAACATGACATTGTACTAAGTGCGCACTGTAATGTAATATGAAAAATACAATAAATGCGGTTTAAATATTGTGAGTAAGTGGAATCAATGGACAGTCGAAGGAAGAAAAAACTTCGGCTCATTCATTTCGTTTCAAAGACACCGTCGCAAGAAAGATGGAAAACGTGACTAAAGACAATGGACGCATTCTTCCTTTCTTTTTCTCGTCCCCTCTGACAAAGTTTCGAGAAGAAATAGAAAAAATAAAAAAGGCTGTCGAACTCGTTTCTGTTTCTAATAGTAAAATCGACTCCCTAGAGGGCTTGGGTCTGAAACAATACGGATAGGATGGCGTAATTTCACTTCAGTACTCTTCCCATTGTACTTCTGAGGAATTTTTCTATCGACAATAACACGATTAATTGGCAAAAAGCCATCTGGTGGAATTATGATATGTTTTCAAAAGAAATAATTATTGAATTAGGGAAGAATGGCGGCACTGATAATCCAACTTCGGGAATCGATCGCAAAAGTTTTAAGGACTTAATTGGTTCTTTTGTTATGTGGTGTATTTGAAATGTCGAATCAAAAAACTGAATGCATCGTTTATAACTGCCGGGAATAGGCAAAAATCGATATTGAAAATGGGAATTGGGCCTTTTGCTTGTTTAAGTCAACGGGATAGCTATGCAGAAAGTTTTATCATTTATTGTAACTTTCATTATAGTGTAGAGATTTAAGCAGCTATATTGAGTAAAAAAATATTGTTTTACCGTTATTTGTTCGGAAATGTTTTGTTAGTAAATTATATATTCGCAATAATTGAAATATATTCACAATATAAACTCAGTAAATATAGTGAAAATTCTTTAAATTTTTTTTGCACAAACTACTAAATGGTTAGCATATATTAAAATTAGTAAACAATTTTTTAAAGTAGCAATTCAATGTTTAATATTTGAGCAAGAAAATACATTATACATTAGTAGAACACTATACAAATGACAGCACAATTTAAAATTCAACTATTCGAATAGCATATTGTTGGAAGAAGGAAAGATTATGAACATATATATTTATCTATTTTAGTAAGTGAAAGAGTGTGTGTATTTGTGACACACGAAACGCTATCTTCTATTGGTGGTTATCAAACATTGCTTTTCAAAATAACTCTGCCTGACTATTATACTGCAACAGGAAAATTAACGGAAAAGTTAACATTCGCAGATTTAGACGGATATACCTGAACAATATACCAGTTATTTTTACTTTGAGAAAATAACGCGGGTGAAACCGCGAGTGCAGCTTGTATTTATATATAATAATAACAAAAACAATAACTGCAAGCAAGAAAACAAAAAATGTACAAAACTTTAACAAGTCATATTAAAAGATTTTCAGTGTTTCTTATGTTATTAACCATCTAGAGAACGTTTATATATTTAAAAACTGTTATTTTGGACACTAAACAGTTTAAAAGCAATGCATTTTTTAAAAGTATAAACCATGTAGACGCCCTACCTCTTTAGTTTAGACATCTATATTTATTAAGCATAATTATTGTAAAGTGCAATTTTCATTTCTTATTTAAAATACAGTAGATTTCCAATTATCCGAACTCTAGGTATCCGGATCATGCAAAGACGATCTCCAATTATCCGTATCCGGATCAATTTTAAAAAAAAGAAATCTGCAACATTCACATTTTAAAAGTTTCTTATCGGTGAATGATATCGTTTTTAATAGTCACTAAATAACATTACATGCTAAAGCAAAAAAAAATATTAAGAAATAACTTTCTTTCGTCACTTATCCAATTATCCGGACATTCCATTATACGGACGGAATATGGTCCCATTTGATCCGGATAATTGAAGTTCCACTATAATAATATTTTTTGATGTTTTATTAGTAATTGGTCTGACGCCAGAAAATAGAAAATCGCATCCGAAAATAATTCTTTTAGGCACCATAACCATAAACAACGGAGTCCCCAAATCGTGTTTATCATCTTCCTCTCCTACATATCAACCATCCCCCATACCTGAGTGTCATTTTCCTCATTCCGCTTTTTTCTATACTACTTATTTTGTTCTTCCGAATTCGCATTCTAAATCCCATTCCTGTTCCATCGTTCTATTACCCTTCTCCCTTCTACCTTTCCAGGGAGGCAGGCGCCACTTCATTTGCTTTGCAAATAACACATCGGGCAACGTCGGGTCTGTCATCGCGATATACGGCGGAATTCGGACTTAGCAGCTTTCCCCAGCGCGGAAAAAGGAATGGCTTTATATCAGTATGAAAAAGGGGGAGGGGAGACGCAGAGGGTGAGAATGAATGTGCGGAGGTGGGAGTGGGGGGCGGGGAGGGGTGTTTCGTGATATTTTCCAAGGCAAATTCGCGCATTGTTTCGGCGCCTTGAGGGGGTGCGCACGGAGTTGTGGCTGTCAGATTTAAAATCGCTCGCTTGTCAGATGCAAAAGAAGGGTATCGGTCCAACTAGGTGGCAGTTCTCATTCTCGAATATTTCAAATATTTGTGTTTTTTGGGGGGGTTTGTTTCTGTGTTTAAACATTGGGTGTAGGTGTGTGTCAATTGTTACTAAAATGTTCTGATAATTCCAAAAAGTTTGAGTGATATAAAACATAATTCTTGATACACGTACCATTTTGGTAAACGGTTGGTAACTAAACTAAAAAAGGAGAATAATTTAGATTTATTTATGAAGAAATGTTAACCTCTTTTGGGCAGTATTTTTCCCAAAATTCTCTTACATTAAAATTCTAGAATGAAAACGTGTTTATTTCTGTGTCTTCTTGAATTATTCCAATTATTTAGACCATAGGTTCCAAAGAAATGAACTTGTTGTTGTTTGATGGCAGAACTAACTTGTAAATAATACTTCCAGTAGGTAGATAAATAGAAATATATATATATATATATATATACAACCAAAAAACTTTTAAATGGTATTGTGTAGTGTTTCTTTTTTACTTAATTGATAGATACTTCAACGCTCATGTAATTAAAGACCCTAACTGAGACTATTAATTTTAATGCAATCAATACAATTATGAACTATTATTTGAAATGTAGTGTATAAAATCTATAGTAAAACTCTAGAAATATCATAAAATGGATAATTAAACACGGTTAAATTAATTGTGAATAAAATATATTTATATTAAATATATTTAAATTAAATATATTTATATTAAATAACATATCAGGGTTATAAAGAAAAAGTAGGATAAAGCCAACTCAAAAATGGAAATATCCCTTTGGGACAGATTAAATATTTAAAGAAAATAATGTCGTTTTGAAATCCTTTTTGGAAATACCCTTCTTAACTTGTCGATTTAGGAGATATTTCTGTCTAGACATGAACAAAATTTTGTTGCAGAATATTGATTTTCTGATCAATATCAAGCTCATGCCAGTGTTTTTAAATGATTAAATCTGTGTATGCTAATATACCAGGGTTACAGAAAATACATCACATATTAATTTTTTAATGTTTGTACCAGTTTTTATAATGAAACCAAGAAAACATGTAAAACGAAATTGGAATATATCAATGGCGTGATTATTTTTTTAAAGAGTAAGATAAACATTTAAAAAAGGTTCTTTAAATTATGTTTTATAAGGTGGGGGAATTTGGGTCTTTTTTTAAATTTAAATATTAAGTTACACATTGTTAAACATATGTTTTGATATCGTTCTTTTATAAAATAATATTTCCGTTAATGGAATACATTGTAGCAAACGATTACGTTTCTGGATGATTTAATTATAGTCCAAAATACACGATTTGTTTGAGTATGCAAAATAAAAACTGACAATAGTTCAATGCATGACAAATTCTATTTAAAAACTAGAAACGCCGATTTATTTACCAATATCCATAGGTATTTATAAAAAGAAAAACAATCATACATTCCAATGTTAAAATTAGAAGCAATTATAATTTAATTAGCTTTTTTTCAAAGTTTTGCAAAGTGAAAGTGGGATTTCTATTTGCATTAATTCTAAGAATTAGAGAATTTGATTACTATTATTCTAGAAAAATATGAATTTTAAAGCTTATAAATGACAATAGGTAACTGTTTGTAAACATCATAATATTAGCAGGTGATTTGTTTTGAAATGAATAAATAATAAAGTAGTTTATTTTTCAAAATGGCGAATGCTGGATTATGGCTTGCTTTTTGAAGAAAAACAGTGAATTAATAATCAAATGAATTGAGTTTTTAAGATTTGAGGGTTGTAATTTATTTTATTGTATTCATGTTACTAATTCGACTTAAGAGTTTGTTCTAATAATGCCTTTTTATGCGAAAAGTTCTATAATTGCCATTTAATTAAATTTAGTCCGTGTTTTATAATAATTATTACAATATACGCTAAGCATGTCATAAGGTATAAAATAGCCCAATGAGCATCAAAAACTTTTCTGGAATATGATGTATTAGGGGGACTTTGTTTAACCTCATAGAAACCTGACGCTTGTTTTCTCCTATATATATGTTTCATAATAAGGAAAGTAGTTTTACAACACAAAGATAAGCTGTAAAAAAACAATCTTAAAGGGAGGAAGTATCACACTATTGGAAAATATTATATTTTTATAACTTGTGCTTTATAACTATTGCGTTTCTTACTTTATTACAAAACTGAATAAATATATAAATTTCAGTAAAATAAAAAAAAATATTAACAAATATATTTCTAAAGTATTAATAATCTGCACTAGAAGTCCAGATTATTTTTCTCAAGAATGCTTAATAACTGCAATGTTTTAAGTTTAAGTCAGCCAGTAATGCCTCCATTAAAAAACATAGTTTATTTTTAGTTTTACAAAATTATTACAGTTAAGGTTCCTTTCATTAAATTATATCATTTTTAAATGTAGTTATTAGAAAGTTAGCAATATTGTAAGAGTACTTTAAATATAAATATTTATGTTTCAAACTTACAAATCGATGTGCCCAGATATTTTGCCTTTAAGTTTCGGATCCTTGTCATCCTAAATGGCACCAATTTGCTAACCAAGATTATATTTCAAATATTTTATGGTAATTTTATTGACATTTTCTTGTTAATATAGCAGTTATTTTATTTTTAACTTTTCTTTTACATGTTTTCTATATAATTTATTTATATTAACGGTTGTCCTATGTATTATGTGCATGTACTTATATGTGTAAGTCTCGCATCATACTTTGGAGTGCAGGGAGAATTATTTTGTGTCTTCAATAACAAAACAGTCTAATGTATAATTATTGTGCGGTATTTAATCTAAACTTCTAACACATATATATAAAATTTTGACAATTAAATAATATTAAAATTATGTTTCAAACATTTTTGTCAGCTTTAAATTGTATTCCCTATATATAATAACATGCACAGTTGAATATAGTACTCAAAAATAAGTAAAGTTAATTTTTGGATTACATTCGATGCTTATCATAGCTCCGAATGCTTAAGTTTCATTTTCGAAAAATACATGTACTTAACAATGAGTACAATGAGTAAAACCTAATAAAAATAGCAGTAGTTTGCCTACATAGGCTGCTTTCATAAACCAATTTCAATAAATATCGATAATTACAACTAAAACCCTATCGAACCCATACTTTAAGGCACCGCAGTCCAGTGCCTTATGCGTTGTACTACTAGGGCGCTGTAAAGAAGTTATAAGCAGAATTGCTAAAAAGGTGTACCAATGGAATGGGAATCAGATAATTGAGTTGTAATAACTATGTTTCCATGTAAGCAATCGAAATCAAATGATGTGGAAAACCATCTTTTGAACGACTATTTTCAGTTTGTCAGGTCGCTTTGCAAAGATAACTTAAACAGAAACTGATATAAGCAATATTAAATCACACTGCTAATTTTTTAGAAAGTACTGTTGCTTAAATTTCAGTACGATAGATATCAGATTCAGTACCATACGATCAGATTCAGTACCATAGATAATTTATGATGCAATTGTACTCAAAGAAAAAAGAGTACGTCCACGTACTCATTTTTAAGTACCTTTTTTACACTTCTCAAAAACTGTTCTCTTATGTTATTGTTATGTATGAAATGGAATTGTAATCATTATATATAATAAGATGCATTTAAAGAAAATTATGGTTCCGAGTTATTACACTTTTTTTTCTCATCTAACGAAGCTCAATACCATACAACTACACTGTTATCCTAAGTTTTGTATCTATGTCTGTAATAGTTACATTCTTCCTACAATCTGAAGAAATAGTTCTCAATACAAAGAACCATGTTCCGAATTCCCAGTACAAATGATTCAAGGGCGGCCATCCATCCCACCAGGCCCACACGTTCGAGTCCAGACATCGAAGGGGGAAAACTGAAGAAAATGGGAATTACCAAACCTCATCTGCCTGACCAGTTCGCGAACTGGGCTCCTCGGAGGGCCCATCTACCCCGTGTAATGTGATAGATCACGCAACCAATCACGCGAAAGACAAGATGAAATGAAACCCGCTCGGTTCGAGAACCGACGGGATGTACGAACATCTGCTGCAGTTCTTGTTCGAGATTACTTCTCATTCTAATGTGTGTTTCAATATTATTATGGTGGAGCAAAAATTGGCTTTTTTTTGTTTGTCCTTGAATAGAAGTAACTACGCATAATATCACTAGCGCTGTTAGTTTTGTTGTAGAAGTAGAACATTGACTAGATCGAGTGATTGGGATGTCCCATAAAGGCAACTCTGAAGCTGTATTTTTTAAGGTGTACGTATACACTTGAACATTTTTTTTTTATTTATGAATTTAAAAATCCAGTTTTTTCGTGTAGGAAAACACCTTAAAAATGGTGATGAATCATTTAAAAAAATTCTGAAAAATATAAAATACAAATTACCTAATTAGCATTTTATATGTTAATTAGCATGTTTTTTCAAACGTGATTACGCAAGTTGTAATTAATCTAGAAGCATAATTTTTGTTGGAAATTACTCGCAGTATCTTTCTTAATGTTATGACCCTCCAAAAAGAATACAGCATTTAAAGTGTTTTTTTAAATAATTTTTTACCTCGACAGTCCCTAAAAAAACACTTTTTTATTCAAATTTTCAACTTTAAAATTCTATTAAAAATTATTTTTTGAACGAATCGTTTTGATGGAGGGTCATAACATCTTACAACTAATATAAATTTAAAAGAAAACATAATTTTCTCAAAATGTTTAAGCAAACTTGAGTTATCATGTTTCGAATGAAGGGACATATGTTAAAAATACAGTTTTTCAGAAATCAAGTGTAAAGTTTACAAAACATATTGCCATTGCAAGCGCGGCCATAGAATAACTCTTTGTAAATAAAAAAGTTTTTGGAATATTTATTCAATCTTGGTATCATCTGAAAGATACTGAATCGGGGAATACTATAGAACCAAAAAAATATTTTGGAAATTTTGGCCGATTTTCGTTTTTTATAGTGTGTATGTACACCTTAAATGCTACTGATGGAAAAGGGCAAAGATTTGACAGGTTGTGCTTCCCATATCGATGAAAGCTGATATCGGTAAAAAAGACCCACGACACGAGCTGTGTCAGATTGAGAGATAAAACTGCGACGCGTGCTTTGAAAAGGAAAAGTCTGAGTGATGTTGTTTTGAACTTTTAAAATTGTCGAAACGGAGGAAGTTTTGCTTGGCATGTTGTATGATGTTATCATTGTTGAGTACTGGCTGTATATAAAATATATTTTTGTCTGATCACTTTTATTAAACTTAATAAAAGCCACTGTTTTTATCACGCTGATAAAAATTATTACGCCCTTGTACGAAAATTTGGTACCCATTTAGCTGCAACCAACATTTGGTGCTCAGTTTCACCCTGTTATGGTTAGCACCACGGATGCCATTTTATTTGTGAAACGCTTCATCAAAACTCATATTTTTGTTTCACCATTTTATCATAAAATATTGAACCAAAATTCTCCTTTATTATGGTGAAACGCCGGTAAAATTTGTTGGATGCTCTGGACGATTTTTTAGTATTTTTACAGCAATTTTTTTTTTCAGATAGTGTGCTTAATCCTTAAATGACAATAAAACATCGATCTAATACTTTTTTTGGAAATTAAAACATCTTAGAAGGCATTATGCCTCCGTTACAAAAATACTATATAAACGTATTTGATAGTTCTTTTGCGATAGTTTAACAATTATTTTCAGTTCTGTTATATAAATATTGTATAAGTTGTTATTAATATATACTTGAGAATGTGTATTAAAAAACTTGCTTTCCATTTATTATAAGTTAAGTAAAATTTTAGTAAGACCTGGTAGTTATTACGTCTATGTACTTACACAAACCAAATACTTAAAATAACTTATTTAGATTCATTTCAAAACACGTAGAAACAGTAAAATCCAACTATCATAATGTCTGCCAGAAAAAAATAATAATATTATTCCATAGTCGACAAAAAAATAATAATATAAAGTAAAAATAATATTACAAATGTCAACTTTCCAATTGCTTTTCATGCACACAGTAACTCGACTCTACTTCCTACATTAGAATCGTAAAACGTAATGGTTTATACATGAGCTTCGTCTTCAGTTAGGCTCTTTTCCCGTGACGTTGCGATATTATGGGTATTACATTTCAAGGTGGATTTCGGAAATTTAAAATGCGGTTCTCTCAAAGTCAATATTTGTGTTATGTATAAGTAAATGCGTTTCTGTAGATCTTCTTTTATGCAACCTAAGGTAATGCAATCTCACATGGATGACATTTTATTTCTTATATAAACCGCCAGATATATGTTGGCGGCAGGATATGTCTTGGCAATTACTATACAACATATTCTTATCTAAGAATGTTTGGTGTCGGCTTAAGTAATATTTTAAATTCTTTAGTTATTTGCAAAGTATTTTGTCAGTTTGGAGATTATATTTACTGTGAAAAAGGTTTCCTCACCATGTTAGATTTCGAAAGAAAACATTTATTTTTCAAATTATTTTAAGTGATATTTTGAGCTAAACTTAAGGAATGTTTCTGTGCAGAAAGAGATAAGTAAATATTTTTAACACTCCTCATTGACTTTCTGGATGTCTTAACTATATATATATATATATATATATATATATATATATATATATATATATATATATATATATATATATATATATATATATATATATATATATATATATATATATATATATATATATATATATATATATATATATATATATATATATATATATATATATATATATATATATATATATATATATATATATATATATATATATATATATATATATATATATATATATATATATATATATATATATATATATATATATATATATATATATTAGTAAGTTAAGATTTAATAGTTCTTTAAAATGAATATATGACAAATAAAGTGACATACATGTTATGGAACTTACTCTTACCAAATAATTTTCGAGGTTTCGACATAATACAAAAAAGTTTTTAAATTAACATTTAACCGCCTGATGGACGTAATATCACGTTAGGCGAGTTACAGTCTTTCCATCAATGCACTCAATTTTTAAATTTATAAAAAACATATTACATTTTACATTTTTTTTTTAAATAAAAAAATTAATTACAATATAAAAGCAATTAATTACAATAATAGCAATTAATTACAATATAATTACAATTTGGGAAAATTAAATTAAAGTAAAACAGAAAAATATATAACTTTTCAAGAAGGGAAAATAAATTTGATAATGCAAAAAATTGCGCGAGTGTCAGAGGGTTAATATGTGTTCACGAAGTTTGTAGCGGGATACAGTTAACAAGTGTCACATGATACATCAGTGGTATATAGTCGACCAGTCCTTTTTGAAGTTTAAAAATGTATTAACTTGTGATTATAACATAGCATGTTATTGCAATAATAGGCGTAGTAACTCTTTTTAAAATGACAAACTATTATTCAGTTGTATGTTGTCAGTTGTTGTTCTTTGGCAACACTTTCAATTTACTGTGGCTTCCTACCTTTACATAACAACTTTACACAAATGTTACCAGGTTGATTAATTTCAACACACGGAGTTTTTCATATTATTTTTTTTATCACAATTCCCTTGATAAAAACTTTAATTTTTTATATATTATTTCCACTTCCATAAACCATTTAGTCAAAGTTAACCATTACACAAATAAAACATAAAGTGATTCCCCAAAAAATCCAATTAACCACGACATTTCCCTGACCCGTCCCTTTCCCCCTCCCCCTAAGAATACTATTACTTTGTCTTAGTGGAAACAATCATTCTCTCACAGATTCTGCATAACGCACGACGTCGTCTATTAAAGGGCGAATTAGATTAATAAATAAGTACCACCCAAATAATTCTGTAATAACACGTTTTAGAAAACACCCCAATCATTTTCCTGAAGTCCGGGGAATGCTCTTATGTTGATTGAGTTTGCGACTCTAATTTGCATTTAGTTAGTAACAACGAGGTTACTATCGCAGGAAAAATACTGATGTTCCAGTAATTGAGTTTAGGCAGTAGATAATCTAATTTATTTCCGGGGGGGAAGGCATGTCAGCTGCATACTTTGGATTCTTTACAACCCCGTTTCCGTATTAACGTTATTACTGTGTGGAGACCTCATAATCCATGAAGTAAGAAAACAAAATTGTCGCGAAGGAATTTATTTTTAGTACCTGTAAACCGCTTGATACGCGTAAAAACATTCTTACGGTACATTAGTGGCCGCGTGAAATGTATTGAGGAATTTTTGTTTGGGTATAAATTTTATGTGTTTTTTTACGCAGGTGAAGTGTTTGAATTCCTTAACTTCCAATAAAGTTCATAATTGTGTGGGAGAGTTCTTATTCTAGGCTAGACAAGAATTAATTTTATACTTTAATAAACATTATTAAATGATTTTCATTAATAAAATCAATAAAATCTTATTAAATCAATAAAATCTTATTAAATCAATAAAATCTTATTAAATCAATAAAATCTCATTAAATCAATTAAATCTTATTTAATCAATAAAATCTTATTAAATCAATAAAATCTTAAGAAATCAATAAAATCTTATTAAATCAATAAAATCTTAAGAAATCAATAAAATCTTATTAAATCAATAAAATCTTATTAAATCAATAAAATCTTATTAAATCAATAAAATCTTATTAAATCAATAAAATCTTATTAAATCAATAAAATCTTATTAAATCAATAAAATCTTAAGAAATCAATAAAATCTTAAGAAATCAATAAAAGCTTATTAAATCAATAAAATCTTATTAAATCAATAAAATCTTATTAAATCAATAAAATCTTATTAAATCAATAAAATCTTATTAAATCAATGAAATCTTATTAAATCAATAAAATCTTATTAAATCAATAAAATCTTAAGAAATCAATAAAATCTTAAGAAATCAATAAAATCTTATTAAATCAATAAAATCTTATTAAATCAATAAAATCTTAAGAAATCAATAAAATCTTATTAAATCAATAAAATCTTATTAAATCAATAAAATCTTATTAAATCAATAAAATCTTATTAAATCAATAAAATCTTATTAAATCAATAAAATCTTATTAAATCAATAAAATCTTAAGAAATCAATAAAATCTTAAGAAATCAATAAAATCTTATTAAATCAATAAAATCTTATTAAATCAATAAAATCTTATTAAATCAATAAAATCTTATTAAATCAATAAAATCTTATTAAATCAATAAAATCTTATTAAATCATTAAAATATTAATAAATCAATAAAATCTTATTAAATCAATAAAGACTTATTAAATCAATAAAGACTTATTAAATCAATAAAATCTTATTAAATCAATAAAATCTTATTAAATCAATGAAATCTTATTAAATCAATGAAATCTTATTAAATCAATGAAATCTTATTAAATCAATGAAATCTTATTAAATCAATAAAATCTTATTAAATCAATAAAATCTTAAGAAATCAATAAAATCTTATTAAATCAATAAAATCTTATTAAATCAATAAAATCTTATTAAATCAATAAAATCTTATTAAACCAATAAAATCTTATTAAATCAATAAAATCTTATTAAATCAATAAAATCTTATTAAATCAATAAAATCTTAAGAAATCAATAAAATCTTAAAAAATCAATAAAAGCTTATTATATCAATAAAATCTTATTAAATCAATAAAATCTTATTAAATCAATAAAATCTTATTAAATCAATAAAATCTTATTAAATCAATAAAATCTTATTAAATCAATAAAATCTTATTAAATCATTAAAATATTAATAAATCAATAAAATCTTATTAAACCAATAAAGACTTATTAAATCAATAAAGACTTATTAAATCAATAAAATCTTATTAAATCAATAAAATCTTATTAAACCAATGAAATCTTATTAACCCTCCTGGCGGCAACGACGAGATATCTCGGAAACTTTTCTGTACGGAAAGCGGCACAGGACGAGTATACTCGTCTAGCTTTTCTACACCCTGAGCGGCACCGACGAGTATTCTCGTCTCTTATCTTTTTTCCTTCCCCCCAGACCTCCCATAGCTTACTAATTGGGGGCTGGGCTGAAAGACATATGGAAGTTCTTTCCCCTGTTGGGGGAAGGACACTATTCACTTTTGTAGAAGACGGCAATCTTTTAGTTGTCTACTTGAGAAGCGTAAAGTAATGATTTAAAAACTTAATATTGATTTTTTAAATTAAGTTTAGATGTTGTCTTCCATTAAGTATTCGAATTTATATTTAGCTGGAATGTTGATATTATTAATAGGAACGAAACTGTTAATGTACTGAATATAATAATTGCTATTTTAAAAAACTTAAGAGAAAAGTTATGAAAGAAAATATTTTTGGTTCTGATTTATCGGAAAAATTAAGGAATTAAAATATTAAGGTTTAATTATATCCTTTTATTCGGATTTAAATTGGGATGGTGACCATTGAAAGTTTTAATACAAAATTCTAATAGTTTTTCAGTTTATTAATATGCATTAAAAAATACATTTCAAATAACAAGTTATTTCATTTAAATAAAATTATTTGATCTAATTCAAACTATTTCATCTAATTAAAATTATTTCAACTAATTAAAATTATTTGATCTAATTAAAATATGTCAAGTAATTTAAATAATTTCATCTGTTTTAATTTTTACATTAAATTTAAATTATATATGTACTAATTAAAAGTATTACATCCAATTAAAATATTATAGTATTTTACTTAAATTATTTCATTACTTATTAAATTTATTATTTTAGAAAAGTTGTTACTGATTTTTTTTTGCTGGAAATAATAAATGTTATTGATTGATTAATAATTGGTTACAAACAATTTATAAATTTATTAAAATTAAATTATGACAAATCTTATAGAATAAACTTATATTTTGAAATTAATTCATTAATTTTTCGAAATATTTTTTAATATATCAAAGCGTTATTTACAGGAGCAGTTTTTTTTTTAAAGTTTTAAAAATCCTCGATTACAAAATTTTAATTTTAATCTATCATTTGATTATAAGAAATATTTGATTTGTATAAGTTTTTTCAAATTCATTGAGTTATTACAGAAATTACTTAAACGTACAGCAATTATTCTACGATTTTTTATTTACAACTGTAATATTTATATTGGGCATGCTGAAATGCCCAAGTTAATCTTGTTCTATCCCAGACAAATACTATTAGAAACTTATCATGTGATGAGGGGATATTGCACGTTATATCTTTCATGGATCAATACCTCTAGGAAAGAGGCTGTATCCCCTAAATCGATTCGTCAGCGAATATGTGCATCAAATGTGAGAGAGTAAAATATAAAAAACTTTTTTTGTATGCTTCCAATTTGTCAGTTTACAACCGGGAGATTATATATACGATTTGGTTCGATTAATTTACGTCGCATTAGATTTTGGTTTTGGTTTGGTTAAATAACGTCGCACTAGAGCTGCACAGTGGGCTATTGGCGACCACGTCGCATTAGAGCTGCACATTGGGCTATTGGCTACGGTTCGGGGTCTATCTCGAAGGAAAGACCCAGGAACGATGCCTCGTATTTTTGAATGGTCAGATGACGAGAACACAACCTGAGATGGCACCCCATGCGACCTCAATAGGCGTCATGACATTGTTTCGAGATCAGATTTATCTTGCACCATTCCCATATACACGCCAGTATAATTTGTTGGATATTCAGGACGACTTTCTAGCATTTTTGTAGCGAAACTGGCAACCCTCCAATCGCAAGTCCCTACTTTTTTTTAATTGTCTTTGTCAAGTCCAACGCCTGGGCTCGAACTAGTAATCCTCTGATTTCCAGCTAAAGGCCTTTTTGCATTGAACAACTGGAGGCCCCAGATTATAAATACAAAATGTGGGTTAAATCGTAAGATTAATTATATTATTAAGATTATTAACTTACAAAAAAAATTGTGGAAATATTTTTTAAATGTTTTAATTTATTATAAAATAAGATTGGGAGTCTTTCGTAATCCTGTTAGTATTAACTTTCCCATATACAAATTCTCCATATGTTATACATTCTTTCCTTTGCTATTCGCTAAGCTGTAGAGTGTGCCCTAAAGTCAAATCGGGTCGGTTGATTCCAAAATCCTATAACTCTTATTGTTGGTGGAAACTATTTGCAGTTGTGTAGGATTGTACAGTGAGCCCACGTGTTAGGCAATGTGAGTGTTTCTGAGAAGGCTCTAATGACAATTTAAATTTTCATAATGCCCGACTCTAGACTGGATTCCGGGGAAATAAAATGTGTCGGTGAAGTGGTTGTGTTTTTTATTTTGTTAGTAAATACCAATGGCTAACAGACCCGGTTTCCAGTCGAAAAGAAAAGCACAAACAAGCACCATTCTTTTGTACGACTGCGGCCTTTCACCAGGTGTGTTTTCAGGGGCAATTGAAAACCGCTTGCGAGTGGAATGAACAAAGCGGTTCAACGATGGCCCCGGACAAAATCTGCAAAATGGTATGGGGGGGGGGGGGGACGAGAAAACATAATGGTGGAAAATAGAAATCCATGGTTGATAGGTTTAATACGAGCGGGAAAAGAAAGAGGTTGTTATAAGGTAAACATTAGGTGAATATGTGATTTCTGTAATTGAATAATTAATCTTATCAGATTGTACGGTACGGAATTCAGATAAACTCTTTTTGTTTGCGCCGTGTGGAATAATTAAAGTTTCTTATTTGTACAATTTTTTTTTACGGAATCAGAAACTTATGTAAAAAAGGCATATTTTTGTACACAATTCCATCAACATTGTCCATGTCATTCCATCAACTGCCAAATTAACTATAAAAATGCGTGCTTTATAGTAAAAACGTAATTTATTGCAGTAACTAACTAACTGCAAAATTTGATTTTTATTTTTAAAGTAAGGAATAAATATTATAATTGAATTATACGCTACATCCACATCGGGAAGATGTTATCTAATATTTTAAATTTTCTATATCAATTTTAAAAATCAATGTTATAAAAGATATAATATTTTTCTTTATTTTCAGATAATTTGAAAAAAAGTACACTTAGTTTATGAAATAAAGGATTTAATTTTAACATATTCAGATGACGAGCACAGACCTGAGCTGGCACCAACTTCATTTAACATAGGCGTGAAAACTTTGGATCATGGCAGGTTTAACGTGCACAATTCCCCTATACACGGTTGATGTTTATTGCGGAGGAACGGAACTGGCAACTGTCCGATTTATTCTTTAAATAAATTCGAAAATCTTACACAATTATTGTCGGATTAATTTAAAATACTCTTTTCCTAGCTTTATAAGACACTGGGTCTCCATAGTAAAGTTGTAAATTTCGTAATTGGCGAGCTGTGAGTTCAAATATCGACTTCAACTGCGCAGCGAGGTCGTGATCAGGGGGTTGCAGCTTCGTACATTTTCATACGCAAAAAAAATGTCCATCCTAAATAAATAGCGGATTTGTGCACGTTTAATCTGTCGTGGCTCGAAGTCCCCACGACTGTGTCAGGTGCATAGGGTGTTTGCTCAGGTCTTGTCCTAGTCAGCTGATCATTGTCAAAATTACGACTCCCGGGTTTTCCTTTATGGAGAGATCCTGAACCAAAGCCCGTGCTATGTCACCCAACCCCTATTCATTATGATGTATAGAGAGCATTCTGTGTAAAAATACTACGACATGACAATTGCGGACCCGCCCTGCTGCTGCCTGTTGACCAAAGAGGCGCATTGTTTGCGAAAACTAGTTCCTCCATACGGAAGCCACGTGCAATCCAAAGTTAGGTTTTCTTAGAAAGGTGCGAATAGCAGCTGGTGGATCACATCTTATCCTGCTATGTGTTCAGGAAGGGGGGGGGGGTAAGCTTGTTAGGAATAAAGGAGTTCTTTTGAGAGCTGTGGTTTGTGTTGTTCAAGTAACCCCTAAATTACGCTAGTTTTTCATTGTAAGCTATTTTTTTGAAGAAAAAATAATCTGATTATATATTCATTTTTATTAAGAAGGTATATGTGTGTCGTTTAATTTTAAAAATCAAATTAGTGGAATTTGGGGAATAGCCATTAATTAGGTCTGACTATACAGGTTAAAATGTAAGGAAATCCAATTCTGGAACAATGAAACAAAAGACGTTCGAGAACTGTATCAGGCTTCGCAGCAGGTCCCTTTTTTCCCCTAAAAGTCCTTTTTTTTTTTAAAATACGGTCCCTTATTTTAGCAAAAATATTTTTTCCCCTTTATGCCTATGATAACACATTTATGGCCCTTTCCCCTCTCCTATTTAACCAAATATTAATTATATTTATTTTGAAATCGCCATTACAAAAATCCCCATTCATGTTAGTATTTATGTTGGGTCTGCTAATAGGGTGTTGCAACTCTCGAAATATCGTTAAATCAGGAGCAGGCTTACTGTTTTTGTCTTTACAAATGTAATTAATCACATTGGTGTAGAATATAGGGCCATGTGTAAAAAATTTCTGTCCTTCCAGAACCACCGGATCTCGTTTATGCATTGTATCAAAAACAAAATGTAAATGAAGACCTTGTTTAGGAGAAGAATGATAAATAGCAGGTTCAAGTGTAAATTGTAATTATATATATTCCCAGTACCTCATATTGTAATTAGAAAAATACTGTTCGATTTACATTTTATTTGTAAAATAGACATAAGTGGCATAAGTATAACTGCTAAATTTCAATTCGGACCATAATTTTAAAATTAAAAACAAACAAACGTGAGATTATTGAAAACATATTAAAAAAGTATTTTCGCACAATAGTTACATGCCCAATAATTTCTAAATGAGCAGATACAATTTGAATTTTTCTGTTACAAGCAACTAATTTTTCATTTAGATGTCCAATAGTTGCCAGTGCGCGACTAGCATGTATTGTTACATAGAAAATATAGCTTTTTTTTATTTAAAACTCTTTTTGCTCTATTGAGTTTTTCCTATAATTTTGTATCTAACATTGATGACCTAAAATTTAATGAGTATTTAAGTTTTATAGGTCCTTTTTTTAAAGATTTTTAGTCCCTTTTCCCCTAGGGACACATGTAAAAAGTGTTACGAGCTCTGCTATATAGAAAATTCGAAAGTTTTTTAAATCTGTTATTTAAACGTTACCAAAAAAACAAAACACAGTTGAGCTACAAAGAGAAATAAAACATCTTGTATAAACGAAGCACGATGTCCCGAAAAGCAATTTTTCAGGTTCTTTTTAATCAATACAACTTCCAATAGCTGATTACGAAATATATTTAAACTGAATATATCCCGAGGCAAAATATTAATATGACACGTGTATGCCCTTCGTATGCCCGACTGATTTATAGTATGCGAGAAATATGCCAAACATGCTATCGAACTGATGATCGCGGAGGCTGTATGCCAAGAGTATGCGAACGGCATATGCTTCCGATTTCGATCCAATTTATAGCAACATTAATTGGATGTTTACAACTTCTTCAGTTCCACTTCATTATTTATGGGTTGTTTGAGGAGAATTACAAATGCACACTGACTCGGCTTTTTTATTCCTACGATCTTATTTTACTCTATAGACTTGACTTGTTGGAGTGTTTTTGTTTAGACGATGTGGCCAACGGTTTTTCGAATAGTATTCCAATTACACTGTTTGCGTTAGTTATACGGTCGAAGACAAAGGAAAAAATTGTTGTTTCTGCCAATCTCATTAGAGGCTAGTTGAGGGACTGTGAAATAAAAACTGTGCTGTACGATGGAATACTGTGAACGGTTCAGCCAAATACACAGAGGAATACCTCCCACAGTGGAGAAAGGTGCAAGCTTAACATGAATAATAAATTCGGATGGTTCCTCAGTTGAGTCTCAGGACGTGAATGAATTTATTAAGGAAGATATATCTTCAGGTGCTGGTGGAATCAAGGTAGGAGTTACCAATAGACGCATTAGGCCCGTGCCTAGAGGCCACAACTTTTATTTAACTAACTAAAATTTATTCAACTTACGCGTGCTCATATATACTTAAAAAATATGCGTATTTTTCAAAATTGCAACATAAGATTCGAAGCTATTATAAACGCATGAGGTATTCTAAACTGATTTCGAATTAACTTTCTAGTTTGTTATATTTAATTTTTTAAATGAATATATTATTACGTCGCACGATAATTAAGGGTGTCATCTTAATAAATGAGAAGAGAACGCTGTGATACACTGTCCTTGTCTGACGAATAAAAATTAAAATAATTGAATGGTAGTAATTGTACGAAACCAGCATGGAAACACTGCCACTCTACTGCTTCTACGTCCTGTTGACAATGATTATACATAATCACTATTTCAAAAATAAGCAATAATAATCATTAAATCATAAACAACACAACTACACTAAAATCCATTAACATAATATCTTAACCAAATTGTATTCAATAACTATATAAGAAAAATGTGCCGATCTCTACTCAGATGACGTGGAAAGAATGAAACTCTTATAAAATGGAAATTTTAATGAGGAAAAGTTTTGACCATGCAATTAAAATTGTTTTGAATATAACGTAATCTATAAAAGTCTAAAATAAGTAAATGTAAGGTTTAAAATTGGAAATTTAAGAAAGGAAGTAATAAAACGATTTAAAAATTCGTACAAAGAGCGGTCACTTATTACGCCACGCTATTTTTCATTTTATTTGTCTATCCCTCTTCTCCATGTCACGCACTGATACATTAGTTTTAATCCTCCCCATACTTTCCTCCCTCCCCCTTGTCTCCACAATACATTTTTGCAGTTAAAAGACAGTCATTAGGGCCGCTTTTTCTCACACCGGGAAAACCGGAGTCGGGTACGGCACCGGCAGCAGGTGGCAATGTTATTAAATTATAACTTTTCACGTAGCCCGATGCGGCAATGTATACCGTAGCATTGCATCCGGCGCCATCACCGGTACTGGTTTTCCCGGTGTGTGAAAAAACAGCCTTAAACTTACACTCTATTTACTTTATTCAACATCCCTTTAGAAAGGCTGGGAATTTTATTACAATAGACTTGTATCATTGTCTGTAAAACAAAAAAAAATGCACCCACCCCCTAACATTTTGCTATTTCTTCGCATATACTTATAGTCAGTGCTCGATTTCTAAAAATAGAGGTACCAGAACAGTAACCTCCATCAAACCCAAATCTGGAATCATAATAATTTTTTACTAAAGAGAGGTACCGGAACGCCGTTCCGGAGCGTTCCGGCTATACATTTAAACATTTTAGGACGGAACACTATTAATTATTTTTAATAAGAGTAAGACTTTTAAATATAATTAATATTGTTTGATATTTTTACATTTCGCGGCTTTGGTAAAATATTGTCTATACTATAAATCTGCAACTTTATTGAAATACTTAGATTTACGAAGCGGGTAATCAAAAAATTATATAATCCACATAACAATCAAAAATAAAACATATATTTAGTTATTAATATTTTTTTTGTATTAGGAAAATAGTAACGTGTATGCTCTCAGTTATCAACCACATCTTCTAAATGTTAAATCTTCATTTGTTGCGCAGAGGCAAAAGTTGTAAAGAAAAACTACTTCCTTGAAAAGAAAAAAATGCTATCTGTACAAAACACTGTGCAGTGCGATAATGCACACTTTAAACTAAATCTCCCTTTACTGAGCACAACCACATCTGCGAACTAAACCGAGGGTCATTTCAACACCGGCCTTTGTATACTAATGATCTTTTGCCACGGGCGCAAGGGAACGCGTTGTCGCGAAAGAAGACGAACCCCTCCCTTCTGGGTTCGGTCCCTTAGTCCGCTAATTGAGCAATACATCACTGTCACTTGGAAAAACCGCAAAGGGGGGAAGGAACTTGCCTCTTAAAACTACCTGCCGCTAAGAAAGCCACAGCTTTTTAAGATGGGTGCCGTTTGCTAGGTAAAGGAAAATTTTAGATCGGCCACTGGGAGGGTTAAATCAATGAAATCTTATTAAATCAATAAAATCTTATTAAATCATTAAAATATTAATAAATCAATAAAATCTTATTAAACCAATAAAGACTTATTAAATCAATAAAGACTTATTAAATCAATAAAATCTTATTAAATCAATAAAATCTTATTAAACCAATGAAATCTTATTAAATCAATGAAATCTTATTAAATCAATAAAATCTTATTAAATCAATAACATCTTATTAAATCAATGAAATCTTATTAAATAAATGAAATCTTATTAAATCAATAAAATCTTATTAAATCAATAAAATCTTATTTAATCAATAAAATCTTATTAAATCAATAAAATCTTATTAAATCAATAAAATCTTATTTAATCAATAAAATCTTATTAAATCAATAAAATCTTATTAAATCAATAAAATCTTATTAAATCAATAAAATTTTAATTTATAATCAATAAAATCTTATTAAATCAATAAAATTTTAATTTATAATCAATAAACTCTTATTAAATTAAGATAGTAATTATTATTTGATGCTTTCAGTGATCGATGTAGTTGTATAAAAAGCGCACTTAAATAAAATTTTATGTTAAAATGCATAGTAAATGGTTTACTCTAGAATACACTCTTCATGGGCTTGCATCTTTTTATATTTGTTTATATTTGTAATTTATCATAGTTTTTCCAATAATTGTTTTACATTAAAAAAATATAATACAATTAAATTTACATTTAAAAAGCATTTACAAAGTGATGTTAATTAAAATTTGAAATACATTTACTGAAGTCATAAATCCTATAAATTAAATTTCTAAAGATATTCAACATATTTAAAACATTTACAGAAGTATTATTTTCACTCTGTTTGTATTAAATTGTTAATAAATATGGAATTAAAATAATAATAAATGACACATGTCTAAAGATTATAATTCCTTATTATATAAATATCTACACATATCCTTAAAAACTAGCATTAAAACTGTCAAGATTCATTTCATAAAATTTAATTTAGTTACAAGCATTTTTTATTAAACGTGTTAGTAGTTTTTAGAAACATTACATTATTTAATAAAGAAAATTAATCTTAAGAACTATTTAATTTTTAATATCTTAAAGTGAAACATTAGTAAATAACAGTTTTATTATTCACATTTTCAGCATGAATGAACTTTATTTAAATTTATTAATTGCATATGTAAACGATTATAATTATTTCAGTATACGAAACAATGATTTTTTAAAATTGTGTTTGCTTTACAGTTTTAAACGAAAGAAATCGAACAGAAATATAGAGTTGCGAAAGCATTTCATGGTATGATTTTTTTAAATTAATACAGTTATAAAGATAAATATGGTTTAAATTTAAACAAACCATGCTATTATTTGATAAATTTAACAGATATTAAAAAATATGAATTTAAATATTTAATCTCCTTAATCCGGCAGAATAAAAAATTCAATATTTAATTTACTCTGTGTTTTCAGAAAAAATGTATGTGTATAATTATCGTACTACTGAATATCCTACTGCTTTTAAATTGATAACATTATGGAATATTTTAGTAACTTTTATAGTTATTCGGTATTTTTTCGTTATTATCCTACTGCTTTCAAATTAATAACAATATGGAATATTTTAGTAACTTTTATAGTTATTCTATATTTTTTAAATACATTTAATTTTTTTTTACTTTCTTATTAAGACAAATATTTAACTCAGTAATTTTTTAATTTTTAGACCAATAAACAAAATATTTCCGATTTAAAATAGCTTATTATCATATAATAAATTATAGTAAATATTTTAAAGTACTGGGCAACTTCAAAATTCATTCACTTGTAATTAATTATAAATCATTGTCATTTTGTGTATTTGCATAAGTATTTACTTTGGTAAATATTTAAATGGATGGAAAATTTGGTAAACAGACAATTCCCCATTAACAAAGGCAATTTATAACACTATACAATGTATTTTGTTAAGTAACCATTTTGCAATGTGTTAAATACCCTTTGTCAAGTTTTTACGTTGAGAAGTGTTTACATAATTTGCCCAAAATAATTTTAATACAACATATATAAAATTGAGATTAAAACAAAATTTAATAATCAATTCTTTGCACACTGGGAGTAGCAATTCAGTAAAACAATAAAATAACTTTCTAATTTAGGATAATTTAGGTATGAAATTGAATCAATTCCACTTATTATGATCAATTCTTTTGTAGAAGTAAACATGAAATATTATAATAAACAACACCATGTGTATCTGGAAATAGTCTATACATTTTACATAACAAAAATAACTAATTATAAACAGTCATCGCGACGTTAAAATGTATTACATTAGTTTAATCGCATTCCACCTAATCGAAAAAGTCATATCTTTTTTTAAAAAAATGTAATTTTTTTGTTTAATTCTATTACTATTTCTTTTTGTCAAATTGTCAATTTGCGTAGTTATGCAAAAACTACCCAAACATTATGAAATTCTTAAATGATACTTGGATTTCATTTTGCATAACTGCATCCAATTATAAAGTGTATTATATAATGTTATTATAAGTATCAAATGTATAATGCAATTCTTACTTTCATTTCGTAAATTTAGATTTGGAATATATGTATTTGCATTATTTGGAGTATTAATAAAAATTTATTTTGGAGTATATAAGAAACCTTTTGGATATTTAGCTTTGGTAATGAGTTATATTAACGTTTGATTTATCAAAATTGAACCATAATGAATAGTAAATATATATTGCATAAAATTATATTATTTATTATGTTTAGCACTTAGTTCTATCGAAGCACTAATAGCAACGTTTCGCATATGAAGAACACATCATGAAAAATCATTTTCAAAAAAATCTAAATGTTGTTTTAATTTACATTACTGAATTCGCGTCAGTAATTTGTATCGAGTGTTAAGTATTTTATTTGATCAAGCTACATTATTCACAATTTAAATTAACTCGCTAATATTAGAATCTGTACATGGGTCAATGCATTTTTTTGTTTTGCGTTTTACTTCTGAATGACCTTAATGTAAAATAACATGATTTCAAGGTCTTCCACTCATATAGATTTTATAATTCCGGGACATTTTAAAAATAATCTTTTAAATAATTTAACTCAAATTATTATATTAATTTAATAACAAGTGAAGTCTCTGGCAAAAAATAACAAATATGTATAAAAATTAATTTAATATATAATGATGTTTTCATTTTGACTATCAATATTATGCATACACGATAAAAATCGAACGTTTTAAAAGTTTCTATATATGAAATACAGCACTAAGTACGTATATCAAACTTATAATTGACCTAATATTTAAAAAATAAGAACTTTATTGTGATTTAATTATTTATTAACTTTTTTTTTATCAAAAATTAATATTACTGAACTAAATTTGATTTACAAAAGATTGTTTAGGACTGTAATAGAAGGATTGGAAAATAAACAATTTACTGGCATTGATAGATGTTGGTTTTTATCAGAAATGTAACGGTATCACTAAATATTATTTCAAATATTAAAATATTTTTAAAAAATGTGGGTTTAGACACCGATAAATTAAATTAGTTATATTTACTAACAAATCATCTATGACTTTAAAAAAGTTCTTTAATTTTTTTTAAAAACATCATGTTTGAATAAATTATACAATTATAATCCTTAGCTAATTCATGACTGATACATTTTACTGGTCATTTAATGGTATACACCTAGTATGTTTGAAGAAAATAAATTTACGTTACAATTAAAGGTATGGCTAAAAAATCTCAAGCGACCTTCAGAGGACTTTAGATGATAGAATGATATATAAAATAGAATGTAAAATATTTTAACAACTATTTCCGGTATTATAGTTACACATTTTACACAGACTACAACTCCTATTATTATACTCCCAACCTATAAATATATGTTATAAGCATTCCACACACAAGTCTATTCATTTGTGATCAGAGCCATGGAAAGCAAACTGCAATATTCGCTTGCTTGCACATCATACAAATTGGGCCTAAAGCCATCTATAGGTGAAGCCCCTCGTCCATTGAGACACTAATCTGCTTTAGCTTCTATCAAAAGTGCCCAGCGGCAAATGAAATACATTTCTATACTTACGGAACTCTGAGGAGAATTCCCTTAGTGAAAATCCTCCAATTAACAGAGGCTTAAAAACAGTCGCGTTACACCTGCCTTATTTATATTGACATCGATACCGAAGGCATATCTTTATTGCTGTAAGATTAGGTTTCCTCTCTGGTGATTTCCAATTGTTTCCGTGTACGTTTTTATCAGGGATAGCATAGGGAATATGTATTGGTATTGGTTAGTTATAGTGGCAATTGAGAATAAAATGTAGTTGTAAGAATGTGTTTTTTTCAATAAGATAAAATTTAGTTGTAATACATACCAATTGTTAACATAAACACATATAGTCTTTTATAGCACAATAATATAGCGGTATATAATAAAAATCATTTTAAAAAGAAAAAATACTGAACGCTGCAATATTTTATATTTGTAAGGATTAACTGTGTATTTAGATTTCATATTATGCAAAAAGCTATTTTTAAAAAAATATATATATTTAAAAAATGATTTAAACTTTGTTTTAGATATTATAATTAAAGTAGAAGCAGGTGTTAACTAACATTTAAAAAAAATCTATTTTTGATGTAGATGAAAGTTTTCATTTTACATGCGTTTTCAATTAAAAATGTATGGCTCTACTTCATTTATTTAAGAAGATACAGCATAGTAAAATGTTTGCAGCATATGTGTATTTTACAATTGGTTCGATTTCACTAAGCGAACATAACTGCCAATGCGAAAACGTACCACTTTTTTTTAAACTTATCACCACTAATCACGCTCACGATCGATGAATTGGAAAAAGTATTGTGCTAATTTCCCCTGTTCTTCAAGATTTTTGTTAGTGAATTTTTTTTCTTCTTGGAATGGGATTTTTGTGAGTTAACCCCTTCTCCCACTTGCCACTTCAATTGAAAGTTGAACTCATCAAGAATTACAACCATATTTCGCTTTTGAAATTCGGATATTAAAATAGAATAATTTTTATTATTTAATTTTACTCAATATATATGATACGCAACACATTTAGAACGCGTAAATATGTTTATTCCTTGAAATAACGTTTTGCTCACGTTTAAGCTAAAAGTGTATTAAGTGTACTGACTTTTCTTTATTTTAGTACTTTACTATTTCATTTAAACTAAATTTATTTGTTAATTGCCTAACATAGGATGTAATAAAAGAATATATTTTGAGGTTTGCCAATAATTTACTTCTAAGTTTACAATTAATGTTGTTGAGAAAACAATGCGTTTTCTTAAAAGCTATAATACAGTTTATAAGCAGATACAAAAAATATAAAATTTAATTTTCTAAAGCTGCCGAAGAAAAATTAGATATAAAATATTATAAAAAAGTCTAATGTTTATTTTATAATGAATAATTTTCATAATTTTGTGAGTGGAAGTTTTCAATAAAATTTATCCGATTTTGCATCTGATTGTTCAAATACTTCGGAATACAGTTTTTTTTTTAAATATATAGCCTAAAAGTAATAAAGCCTTGAAGTAATTTATCTTCAGTAAGTTCAGAAGGTGGCAACACATATTGCCGTGAAAAATGCGGAAATCCAATTTCATACGGTTAGCAGTTTTATTTTAAAAACAGTACGGCAGATCTCAACAAAATAAAAATATAACAATATTACACTACAGTATAAATAAATAGGTAAAACACCTAAGTAGTAAAGGTACTTAGGTACTTTTACATATACTACAAAGGTACTTTTACCTATACTACAGTACAGGTAAAACACTAAACAACTTGCAGATTTATCGAAATCACAAAAGTATATTCCAGTATGTCATGTAAATTTTGGCAGACAATTCTTATTTGAATGATAGAATTATATCACCGGATCACAAGATCAGGCGAAGTAATTGAAAAGTGTTCATGTTATTTTCATGTTATTTTGACATACAATTCTCATTTGAATGATAAAATTATATCACCGGATCACAAGATCAGGCGAAGTAATTGAAAAGTTGTCATGTTATTTTGGCATACAATTCTCATTTGAAGGATAAAATTATATCACCGCATATATAATAAATAAGATCAGGCGGGATAATTGCAAAGTTTTTTTGTTATTTCATGTTATTTTTATGTTATTTTGGCATACAATTCTCATTTTAATGATAAAATCATATCACTGGAAATATAATAAATAAGATCAGGCGTTGTAACTGAAAAGTTTTCATGTTATTTTATGTTATTTTGGCATACAATTTTCATTTTAATGATAAAATTATATCACTAGAAATATAATAAATAAGATCAGGCGGGGTAATTGGAGAGTTTTCATGTTATTTTGGCATACAATTCTCATTTGAATGATAAAATTATATCACTGGAAATATAATAAATAAGATCAGGCGTTGTAACTGAAAAGTTTTCATGTTATTTTATGTTATTTTGGCATACAATTTTCATTTTAATGATAAAATTATATCACTAGAAATATAATAAATAAGATCAGGCGGGGTAATTGGAGAGTTTTCATGTTATTTTGGCAAACAATTCTCATTTGAATGATAAAATTATATCACTAGAAATATAATAAATAAGATCAGGCGGGGTAATTGGACAGTTTTCATGTATTTTGGCATACAATTCTCATTTTAAGGATAAAATTGTATCACGGCATATATAATAAATAAGTTCAGGCGGGATAATTGCAAAGTTTTCTTGTTATTTCATGTTATTTTTATGTTATTTTGGCATACAATTTTCATTTGAATAATAAAATTATATCACCGCAAATATAATAAATAAGATCAGGTGGGGTAACTAAAAAGTATTCATGTTATTTCATATTATTTTGGCATACAATTCTCATTTTAATGATAAAATTATATCACTAGAAATATATTAAATAAGATCACACGGGGTAATTTGAAAGTTGTCATGTTATTACGACTTATATTAATCATTTAAACATTTAAATAAATTAGTAAGGAATGTACTATCAAATATCTTAAATATATAAAAATAGTACTTAAATGCAAGTCATTTAACATATACCATTTGTAATAATTTATGCAAATTCATCGCTTGTTAGGATTTTTTGGCTTTTTTTTATTTGCAAACCTTCGGGCTTTTTAAAAGATAAACATGATTTGCCTCTTCATGAAAACTTGGTACAGTTGTCTCCATTCATGTTGTTTTAAAATCAGGAATAAAGCTTTGTATTATTGCACAAGACGTTTAAATTCGTCTCTGGCACAACTAAATCCCATCTGCAATGTGGCATTTGGCTAAGTTGTTGTCAAAGACGGATGCAAATTCAATAAGACGACCACCTACTATTTTGTTTAAGTTGATGTTGCACCTGTTTACTCTGTTAAGAGAATCAGGCTCCACCATGTTACATTCACTAAATTTAGGAACATCTGCTTTAGTAACAAATTATTTTGACTGTCTGAATATTTTACTGTGCAATATTTCAATAGATTTTAAGACTTTAACATACGGATTATTTTTTTGAATTCATAAAATTATGATTTTTTATATATGGCCAATAAATTTACTAATTTTTTAGATAAAAATATTTTTAAAAATGCTTGCATCTAATGATTTATTTATTTTGTTAAAGTGTTTAAAAGTGCTACTAAAACACAACCAAGAAAAGTTTCAGGAATATATGTCAAGTAGTTTTTAAGTAATGTGCCCTAGTTTCGAATAAATTGACTTCTATGTTCGTCCTACTAATGCTAACTAATAGATATGTGTGTATATTTAAACTTAAAAAAACTTGCAAGTTTTGGATTACTACAAATATAGTGTCATTTTAAACATAATTAAAATTATACTAATCAGTGACATTCTCAAATATTTTATGTTTTCACAATTAAAAGTGCCAAACTCCTTAAAAATTGGTACACTTTAGTGGTTTTTTCTCTCTGTTAGTCACAGTTATACTAAAATATAAAAAATAGGACTAAAATAGTCTTTAAAATTGTGTGAAACCCCAAACCGTTTTCTAATATATGTTCGCAGAATTCCAAATTAAAACAAAAGGGAAAAGTTTGGGTCCAACTTCCAAACATACCATATTTAAAAAAGGATGTTAAACATATTCTACATTAATAAGAAGCAATATAAAAATGAGGAAAAATGTTTGTGTTCATATTTTCCCCAGTGACACATATGAATGGGGTAATTGTATCGGTAGCAATTTAAATCTTTAAACAAGTATATATAGTAAAAAGTTATTAGATTATTGATAAATCTTTATATATATTTCTCTTACGCGGTGATTGAAAAACGCTGTTTTTCTGTATGCTGAGTGGCAACAGTTAGTTTGTTTACGAAATTATGTTGTGCCCGCATTTTTATTTTGCCATTATGTAAGCCATTTTGACGATTAGCCCCTTCAATTCAGTAGTAAATAATTATTTTGTTGATGTCAGCTTAAATTAGGAAGAATATAAACCCTATTACATTAAAAATAGAAGTTTTGAAAAACGCTTTTGAGTTTTCAAATGAGCGGAACATTGACGTGGCGCCATCTATTGCCAATTTTGAAAACTAGATTTCTATGACCTTCATTTTTATGACGTATTAACTTAGTTACGTACACACCTTTGGTAGGCAAGAGTATGGTAAGCTTAACGTCAATTATGCCAAAACAAACTACCAATAATGTTACATAATTTCGTAAACAAACTAACTGTTGCCACTCAGCGTACAGAAAAACAGCGTTTTTCAATCACCACGTAAGAGAAATATATACAAAGTTGGTAGAAATAAAATAATAATTAACGGCTTGCCAGTTGTTTCATTGTTTTCATTTGTAGTTTAAAAGAAATTAAATAATTTTATATTGATTTACATGGCGAAAAAATGTATTGATGCCAAGATGAATTATAATTTAAATTTAGTTTCAACGTTTAAAGTTTTTGGTAATATAATTTTAAAAAAAGGATTGTCACTAGGACACATTGTTATTGTGTCCTACCTTTTAGCGAGCGAAGCGAGAAGTGGTTTGCGGAGCAAACCTATGAGGATTGCATAGCAATCCTCCGGGGGTTGGCGGAGCGTTAGCGGAGCAGGGGGCGGAGCCTCCTAGTAATTATAATTCTTTTATTAATGCTTTGTTTAACTTGTATTAGCACTTCAAAATATGACAAAATTGTACTAAAACATGATTGAATATATGAAATGATACCAATACACAAAAATGCAGGACACATACAAAAAGTTACCTCACGCACTGTGCAAGTATAATTTGGATCTATTAGTTCAGAAGTATATCGCTGTATATATATATATTTTCAGAGCCTGTTTCTAATTATCTCGTACTTTCAATTACCCCATAATACCACCCAAAGCATCACTATACGAAAACCATAAACATTTTCACCCAATAATTACTTTTACAAATATAAACGGTGAAATGGTTGTTCCAATAGAACATTCGCAATGGAAGGTAATGGAAGATATTTTACCAACTCAATATAATTTCAAATCTTGAATTAAACAAACATGTCACAATAGCAGGTCTTAAAAAACATAGATAATGCAATTAAATTTCGGTGCAATTGTCTAAAGGGAAATAGAAGTAATCCTATTATACCATCAAACGAATCTTAAAATTGCTTTTTTTAAATCCTTTGAGAATGATGTTATGCAGACACGTTAATTATTTGAAATCGGCAGTCAAAAGCAAATGACCGTGCAACAATAACATTCATTGTTTATTGTGTATTTACAGTTCTTCTAATGGATACGTTACGTAGGTAATTAATGCGTTCGAGTTTCATACAATAAATAGAATAGTTTTATTTTTTAAATTAAATGTTAAGTCTCTATTCTTATTGAAATTCATGCGAAAAAATTGAAATAAAGCATTTTAATATGAACTTTGTCGGATTAGTAAATGGAATTTGACTATTTCTAAATAATCAATTTAAATTTGTAATAATATGTATATGCAAGTAATTGTTAATAAAATACTATAGTACTGAAAATGTATTAGTGTATAATAAGTAATCTGTGAAAACTAATTTTGAAGTGTAAATCAAAATGAGCACCGGTTAAGAGGCATATGTGAAGTAGACTGCGATGAAAAAGAATATAGGTAAATTTGGCAATGTTAAATTTGGAGGAATCGTGAAAGGGGTCGTCCATATATTGCATAACGCAAATAAAGATAAGATATGTTCTACCCTGCATAGATTTATATGCAATTCCTAACTTACTATGCTCCTTGTCGCAATTATTTTTTGTTGCAATTCTTTATTTTTGTTTCGATTCTGAAAATTGGTGTTTAGGCCATGTTTTTCTTTTTGTTTGAATTGTGTCATATGCGGTATCTCGCCAACAGTTTTAAGCGCATGCACGTACCATGTGCTAATGTCACTGTGTTCAAACGTCGATTTAAGGCTCCAGACAATTGTGGTCTCCGGCCTTCGGTCTCCGACAACTCAGGACAGCAGCTAGTACCCCCTTAGAGCAATCGATTATGGTGCTTACAAGCAAACCATAGAGAAGTCGGTTATGACACCTCGCACTCAAATAATTTGCTGGGTTCTACTACTGGGTTCACGCAAGAAAGAGTAATTAGTATTTTCTTCTTACTAAAATTGAGTTTTAGCTTAAATTATATTCGCAGTAAAGAAGCCCATGTAGGACAGAAAATCTTTTCCAGTACATGTGTGTTATGCACTGTATGGTCGGCCTCTCTACGAATTCTGCCAAATTTACATCCGACAAACTTATCGGTTCCCGATGAAAACAGATTAGCGCGGTTACACCTACCACTCTTGAATGTGACGTTACACGCTTTAAACCTTGATAGACACGGCCTACTTAATATTTTTTTTTAATAATTAGTATATATGTTGGACTTTACCATTATACTATTTTTCTTAGATTATTTACACATACTATCTTCCAACAACATAATATAATACATACCCAAAAAGTAATAACATAAATGTACTAATTTTTGCAATGATAAAATGATGCCCAGTAATATATTCAAGAAATAAAGGATACAAACTTCCGTACATTTATTGTTTTTTATATCAAAAACGAGATTATTAATCAAATTAATATTAACTCTTTTAAAATACAAAGTTAAAATACTCAATAAAAATCCATCAAATATGGACATGTTTCGGGAAATACATCTCCCTTCATCAGCAGAAAAAGATTTGATGGATTTTTATTGCGTATTTTGACGTTGTATTTGTATTTTAAAATTCTTAACGCAATGTTCTATAAGACGAGTTTTTATCTTAATATTAACTCTGTTTAAAATAGTTTAAACTGCTACCAGTGTGTTTTAAAACTACATTGCGAGTGTAAATACGATGAATATATTATTACACATAGTATTCATATTTATATGTTGCACACATATATAATTTTATCTAACGAAATTAACTATATTAAAAAAAATACTTCAATTTTAAGCGGTATTGGAAATTGAAAAGCTAAATTTCATCATAAAATAATATCAACGTAATAGGTTCAATCATTAAAAATATTTTATTTTTAAAGTTGAAAAAATATATATTTACTAGAAACTTACCTTAAGACCTCTAATTAGGTACTCCCTTACCATGTTTTAATTACGGTTATATTTTCGCTACGATAAACTTCATCATTAAGTCACCCTTAGAAGTTACACTTTTTGAAAAAGATATACTTTAAAAAAGTAAAAATATGATATTTGAAAAAAAATATCACAAAAACTTTCTAGTATATCTGTTTGACTTTACCAGTACATTATTTTTTAATTATTTACATATATTATCACCCAACATCAGAACATAATTCATACCCAGTAAGTAATAATGTAAATGCAGTCATTTTAGCCATGACAAAATGCCCAGTATTATATTAAAGAAGAACTGACCTCTAAGTGACATTCCACTTTGTCTAATATGATTGAGTGCATAATCTATCTCATAATTTCTGACAAACATCCGCCTATTCGCCTAACAAGTTAGGCGGATGATGCATATTTATGACACTCGTGTTAGTTGGCCAGTAATTTTTTTTTTAGAAGAAAGCTTTTCAAATCATGCATTGAATATAATTAACCAGTTCTTTTTAAATTTATTTAGCAATATATTAATAGCAGAATACAGTAAATTATTATTACGCATGTTATATATATTATTTTTTAGCATATTTTATTTTTGAAGGATAATAAATTAATGTATTTCATATTAATGATTCAAAATGTATTGTTCAGATCATGAAATTAATATACTCGACTGGGCATAAAGTACAAAAGTACACAATTGGGATATTTATTTTATGTTTCATAAAAATTGTCTTTCAATAACATGGAAACCAAACAGGAAATAAAAAGCATAAAATAATAAAAAAAATACCATGTACAATGTTCTCTTAAGTACATATCCCCTTTAAAACAGTATTTACTATAAAGTTTTCTATATATTTCAAATCACATATTTTAAGAAATCAATCATATTTATCCGTTATTTTTCATTCCTCCATCGCAAATCTTAAAATATCATACTCTGTCTTTAGAAGTTAAGAAATATATAAACCACTATAGGAAAAATGTAATGTCATTATGTTTAAAATATTGAACATAACATATTAAACTTGAATTTAATTACAACATAGATAAATAGACCATTTTATCGAAAGGAGAATTGAAGGGTGTACAATTTACTCAAGATATTATCGAATCATTTTTAAACCACTCCAGTTATTAAACTTAATTTCTAGAATACTAAAAATAATTTCTATAATGCTTATTTATTTTATAAAGTGAAATTATGACATAAAAACATACTTCTGAACAAAGTATTATCTTTTTTTTAAATGATTGATACTTTTAAATCAATAATAGACTTATATTGACTGTTTTTCTTTAGGTATACCCGCATTGATTGAGTGTGCTATTCAAATAGAAATATAATACTACCAATGCATTTCAATCATTTACAGAGAAACTTTATAAAACTTTCGTAATATGAAGTTAGCTAACACAATTCCTTAGGTATGTCGATGCCTTAATATAAAGATATGTTTCTTGAATTTGAGACTAAGAACTCATTTGAATTCTCAAATTATAATCTATATAGTATCTAACTGTGGTTTGTAAACAACAATTATTTTAATTGGCATATACCTTTGTCCTAAATTAAGATACTCTAGATTTTATTCCTTACAATAATCGCTACAAATTTCCAAATGGATGTTCTATTGAATTCGCGAAATTTCCTTAATTACAGATGTGCATAAATACAACTATATATTCTATAACGTTCATTTCTTCTTACGAAGAAGAAAAGTGAAATTAGGTAGGTCGTATCTATAGTTGTGGTTGCAGGGATTATGGCGTGTAACGTCAAACTCAAGTGTGTGCTTCTTCTCGGATTTCGGACAAAGCGTCGCACTCTTTTTATGTTGTGTCCCGTTCGTAGAAGAAAGTTTGAGAGTTTGTTGAGTGAAATAAATGAAACCCAGTCAACGCTGTTTCTTTTTCGTGATGTTGTTATTATTATTGCCATGTTTTCATTTTAATTCACTTTGTCCCACGTGCACCCCTCACTTGTAACCGATTTTAATGACTTGCATGCCGAAAAATTTATTACATTTTAAGTAAAAATTGATATCCTGAATGAATACATTTATTTTAGTCTACGAGAAAAATTTACCTCCAAAGTTATATTAAATATTATTAACAAAACATATCAACCGGACTTTGTTTTAAGCTTTTTACATAGGCTAACTGAATATAAAAATGCCTTGCCTGTGGGATAATTCCTAAACGGGGGGGGGGGGAGAAAATGTTCCTTTGGGAGGCAAGACAAAGACTTCCTAAAGCATTGTGGGAGGACGACTTGCTTTACAATAAGAGGCGTGTTATTTTATGATGAACGGATCATTAACAATTCTTCCTCAAAGCAGGTAGATTCTCAGATGGGCGTAGGGTCACTTGAGAATTGAAAAACTGAAAAACCAAGCTGCAGACGATCTAAAGAAACCATTAATCAAGCATATATATCCGAAATCATCTGATTACATGTTGTTCTCCAAAAAGCATACTTAAAACCTAACAAGCTTTAAAATGTCTCCTCCCTCCCTCTCTGGTCAAAATTGCCCTAAGCCCATTCCTAGATCTAGATCTGTAAAATCTATGTAACAGATTCTGCCTCAGCCCACACGTAAACGTTAAATTAAAAAAAAGAAGTTATATTCCACCATTTAGAAGCACTTACTAATAATATGCAAAAGTCACCGTAAAACCCATTCCAGGTAATGGTTTTCCGACATAATTCCTTAAATGCTCTCTTTCCCCGAGCACGCACATAAACAAAATATCCTTTATGACGCCGAACATTTCTAAAAACACAAGAAAAGATCCCTCCAGCGATAACCTTCCCCCCCCCTTCCCCCCCCTCAAGTTATTCCCAACGCCTTATTTAAAATTAAAATAAGATACTACCCGGGCATTTCCAGAACGCTTACACAAAACCATCGCGGAACCACCCTCAGGTAATGAATTCTCCGACATAATTCCTTAAATGTCCTCCTAGCCCGAGTTCATTACTTCCGACCAAGAGCAACGACAAAGAAATTTCGCGAGAAGAAGAAGAACAATGCAGGAGTACGGAGCCCCCAACACCTGGTAACCGCAGGAGGCGCTAGTGGCGCTTCATCTTCAGTTCTCGTCTGCCAGCTCCAGTGTTTGAGGCACTCCCGTCACTGGCACATCTCGAGCGGCCCTCGCTCAAACTTCTTGCTCTTTCTTGAGCTGCTTGGGAAAGTGCGCGCATAAACTGGAAATCAATGTTCTCCGTACTTGTGTGTGCCCCGGCTTTGTGCAGTGTGTTTTAAGGTGTTTTGAGGATTCTCTGTAGGATTTAAAGAGCAGATGTTTTTGTGTGTGGAAATGGAAAAAATGTCACATGCCGGGTAGTGGCAGGTGGATGTGGACAATAAACATAGTATGAATGGATGTTTCGTACAATAAAAACTTTGTTCACTGTTGATGTCAAAAGTGTTGTCCCAAACTCATGGAAAATAAATTTTTGACTATTTATAAATGTGTAAACTGAAATAAACTACGTTTTGATTATCCTCGTCTTGATACTAGATTGAATTTAGGGAAATCTAATAGCGAGTAAAGAAGATAGGCTGGTTAGTCTAAATAAAAATAATGTTCTTGCATTCTATTAGAAGAATAGTTTAGGGAATTTGGAGCATCATGCAAGAACTTCTGACATTTATTTTACTCTTCTCTCTGAGTATTATAAGGAGCTCAGCTAAGGGTGAGTTATTTTCTTTCAAAATTTTCTCTTTTAGTTCTTCTCCAACTTGTTCTTAGCGAAACAATCTATTTTTAATTACATTTTGATATTACCAATGTCTAGTTATTTTAAAAACTAATTTTCTGTTTTAATATAAGTTTATGTTTATTTAATTTTTATAAAAAGATTATAAATTTCCGTGTATTTGACGACTTTTTTCCGTGATGTTCAGATTGTCTTTTGCAAAAAATATAATTATTTTTATTTCACATTTGGTGATTACTTTTAATATAAGTATTTTTAAAAAAGTTTTGTGTAATGAAATGTGATAGAACAAATACTGTCTAAATAAAAGTTAATTAAAAAAATCTCAATGTATGTCTTTATAATTGTATATGAATACACTTAGGATATGTAGTTTTTAGTTAGAATTTTTTTTCCTTTTAATTTAAAATTGACATTTCTTGAAAATAATTTTTTTAAGCTCTAATTTTTGCTTTATTAATGTAAAATTATCCTATGTATATTCATATGAAATTAAAAAACATATATCGATATTTTTTTTTTAATCTTACATTTTATATCAAAAACGAGTTAATTAATCAATTTATATTAACTGTTTAAAGTAGTTTAAACATATACCAGTATGTTTTAAAACTGTTTTTCTTTATAGAGTGCGATGGGTATAATATTACACATCGTATTACTGTTTATATTTTGTACACATATAATTTTATCTAACGAAAACAATAATATTTTTTAAAAAAATTTCATTTGAAACATTATTAGGAATTGAAATACAGTACTTTATCGTAAAACGATATTCTCAACGTAATAGTTACAACTTTTTATTTTAACGTTTATTAAATAAAAGCAGAAAAAATTTATACTGAAGCGAAACTTACATTTAAGGTCTCTAATTTTTCGTTAATCATGTTTTAGTTACAGTTATATTTTCGTTACAATAAATTACTTCGTTACTTCAACCTTAAAACATGCATTTTTTAGCTTTAACTGATTTTGAGAATGATATACTTAAAAAAAATATATAATATTTAAAAAAAAATATCACAAAATCTTCCTAGTGAAAATCTTGCTAAATGAATCTTGCTAAATTAATATTTCTTACACTTTTTTAAGTAGGAGATATTCCCAAAAAATTCTGTTAATCGCTGTTTTTGGATAGTTGAATTCTGTGTAACTAATGTTTGCATTTTGATATATGTTAAATTATTATTTATTACTCAGCAATAATACTTCTTACGTATGTTAAATTAATAATATTTTAAAAAAGTTTTCCGGAAATCTGAAGGACGAAAAATAATAATTTTATTCAAAATTATTACCATGATAGTTATTCAATATCCAATAAAATAATTTTAGAAATTATTTATTTAGAAGGTTTGTAAAAATATAAAAATAAATACATAATATAAGGCGTATTGACTAAATAACTATTCAAGGATAGAACATAAACATCTTTAATCACATATGCCTAACATTACAATAATCTCGGGGAGGAACGAAACCTTATACGCATCACCGTAAGAGGCAGTTACATGACTGAAGCTTTCCTGCGCAGCGGGAAAGACATAACATACGTAGAGGGCGTTACAATCGTAATAACGGGAACAATATATAGACACGTAACGGGAACGTGAAAATATATACAGGTGACGGGGACATGATAATAGGACAAACATATAAGATAATAACATAAATGAATAACGCTGGTTACATCCTCCCCTTCTGGCTCCGACGTAGTCCCGACGAGGGGCCAGCACCAGTTCTTTTGGGTAAGTTTGGTGGCCGTCCTCGCTTTCGCAACGGATTGCAAGGACGTTCGATGGGGTCCTGGGTGTAGGCCTTCAGGGCAGAAGTGTGGTACACGCCCAGGGGCACTTGGGGATTGTCCAGGCTGGCAATTTCGAATGTGGATGGTGATCTTTGTGTAAGGATGACATATGGTCCATCTCGTCTGGGCATAAACTTTTTGGATTGTCCAGTGGCAGCCTTGTTGACGGGATGCAGGGTCACATACACTTTATCACCTGGAGCATATGGTGGAGCCGGATTACGCCTTTTGTCTGCGTAGATTTTTCTTTTGTCTTGTTGAGTTTCGATGACTTCTTTGATCTGGGCTGTGAATCTTGAGAATTTTTTAAGGTACGGTGTTATTTCAGGGACGAAATTGTCGTTGTCGATCACTCCTCGGATGTCGTTAGTCACGTCGTCTGTCGTCCGCAATTCTCGTCCAAAGCTGAGAAATGCTGCTGTCTGCCCAGTTGATTGGCACTTTGCTGTGTTGAGCGCAAAACGGATTGCTGGCAGTTTCTCAGACCAGGATCGGTGTTCGTCTTGAACCAGGATTGCAAGACGAGGTTTAAGATCACGGTTTTTTCTTTCTACCAGATTTGCTTGAGGGTGATAGACCGGTGTCAACGTTTGGTTGATGTCTAGCATGCAGCAAAGTTGTTGCATTACGGCAGACACAAACTGCGTGCCGTTGTCGCTTATAATTCTACGTGGGATTCCGTACCTCAATAATACTTCTTCTAGTAGTGTAGTAGCACACTCTTTCGCTGTTGCAGTGGGTAACGCGAAGAGTTCAACCCATCGAGTGTTGACATCTTCGATGATGAATATCCATTTCTTTCCATCTCTGCTTTCTGGTAATGGGCCAAACAGATCGATTGCAAGAGTCTCGAATCGTTGGGCCGGAACGGGAGTTTGCAACAAACCAGCTGGCTTTTGGTTTGAAGCTTTGTATCTGTTGCACTCTATGCAGTTTTTTACATAGTCCGTGATAAACTTCCGCATACCTGTCCAATAATAGCGCTTTGCTATACGATCGAATGTTCCTTCGGCTCCATAGTGGCCTGCTGTTGGAGCATCGTGATGATCTTTAAGGATGGAGTTTACTTCTTGAGCCGGTATGACCAGTTGTGCTTCGTCACTGTCCGAGTCTGGTGCATATCGGTAAAGCACACCTTGATTCATCAGGTAACCACGATCCGTCCAGTTGGCGAAGTCTACGTTTTTCTCATTGCTTTCGAAACAACGAATTATCTTCTCAACTTCTGGGTCTTTAAGTTGTTCTTCTCGGAGCTCTTTTGAAGTATGTGAGGGAACGTCGATGTGTATGCTACACAGTTCACATGAAGGTTCGGCATGCTGACAAGCTGGTCTTGACAACATATCAGCGACCACGTTGCATTTTCCTGGGATGTACTCTAACTTCAAATTGAAAGATTGAACTTCTAGAGCCCATCTTGCTAATCGTCCCGTAGGAGACTTCAAACTCATTAACCACTTAAGAGGTTGGTGGTCGGATGCAACAGTAATCTCTTGACCTTCAATGTAGGCACGATACTTCTTTAAAGCCCAAACTACAGCTAAAGCCTCGCGCTCTGTAGTCGAATAGTTTCTTTCGGCACTAGTGAGTAAGCGACTGGCATACTCGATAGGATGTTCATTAGATCCGGTGCCTTGTAAGAGAACTGCACCAAGGGCATAACCGCTGGCATCAGTTCGGAGAGTGTATTCTTGACTTGGATCACTTTGACGAAGGATCGGTGGACTAACCAAAAGTTCTTTCAGAGTCTTGAAAGAAGTTTCTTCCTCTGTTCCCCAATTCCAAATGACATTTTTCTTAGTAAGATTGCTAAGAGGTCTTGCTACTTCTGAAAAGTTTGGAATATATCTTCGATACCAAGAACAGGTCTGTAGGAAGGATTGTACTTGTTTGACGTTCTTCGGAGTTGGTATCTTCAGGATAGCCTCAACCTTCTCTGGATCAACTTCGATTCCTTTGGTAGTTATCCAGTGACCTAGATACTTAACCTTTGGGCAGGCGAATTGACATTTCTCTCTATTTGCCCTCAAGTTGAACAGGGAAAGTCGTTGGAAAACTTTCTTGAGGTCTTTTAGGTGATCTTCAAAGGTAGCGGATAAGACAATGATATCGTCCAAGTAGACTAGTATCTTTACATCCGGCAGACCACTTTTAAATCTGTCCATCAGCCTCTGAAATGTAGCTGGTGCATTTCTCAACCCGAAAGGCATTCGGTTGAATCTAAACGTTCCGAACTGGGTTGTGAAAGCCGTCTTGTCTTTATCCTCCGGATGCACGCTCACCTGGTGATAACCTGACCTCAAATCAATAGTGGACATGTAAGTTACATGTCGGGCGTCATGGATAAGGTCATCGATCTGTGGTAGAGGGTAGTGGTCTGCAACTGTCACTGCATTCAAGCCGCGATAGTCAACACACAGTCTTGTTTTTCCATTTGGTTTGGGTACCAACACCACCGGAGCAGCAAAGGGCGACTCGCATTCTTCGATTATTTTCTTTTGCAAGAGGTCATCCAGTTCCTTTTTCAATATTTCCTTCTTCGCAGGAGAAACTCTGTAGGGTGGATAAGCGACTGGATCATGCGTTCCCGTATTAATGCGGTGCTCTATGAAAGTCGTGCTCTCTCCCCCTGGTTTGAAGCTTTCCTCGAAATCCTGAAGCAAATTATTGACCTGGAGCCTTTGCTCGATGTTCAAGCTCTCGCCTTCTTCTTCACGGAGATTACAGCTGTTGATGGGAAGAGTTTCGACAGGTTGCTGAGACGTCGATGTGATGTCATTCCCAAAATAAACCTTTCGGCGAGGGTTGTCACAAAAGTTCCACGTTTTGTTTCTTATGTCGAGAACAATTTCCGACTTTTCTAGGAAGTCTGTTCCTAAGAGAGTTCGATTTCCTTTTGCATTTGGAAGGGCAAGGAGATCCAGAATGATTGTTTTGTTTTCAATCTCAATGGACACCGTGGCTGTGCAAGCCTCTTCAGTAGTTTGGTAACCGTTTGCCAAGGTCATGGTTACTGAAGTCTCCTGGAACTCCACTCCTTTTCTCTTCAGCAGGTTGTAGAGGATCTCACCAGCGACTGATCTGCTGGCACCTGTGTCTGCACAAACTCTGGCTCGTACACCGGATATGCACACATCAATCAGTGCAATAGGGGGCATCTTGGAATGGCAAGTGTACATGGTAAGTGAATTTGCAGGGAAATTCTCATTTCTCGCCGTTGGAGAGCATGTCGGACACTTTGTCTTTATGAAACTAGGTCTGGAACATCCATAGCAGTATATGGCAGGCTTGTTCTCTGGATTAAGATTTCTTTCATTTTGCCTTGGCTTTGGATTCTGCGCCACTTTTCTGAAGTTTCCAGTATTAAATCTTGGACTGGACCACTTCTTGGTATTCGACGTAGAGTCATTTCTGTTGTTTGGACGAACCGTCTCGTAGTCATCTAGCTTTTGTACTAGATCTGTAGTCGTCTTTATTTGTGTCCAGTCATCGATGAAGTGCTCTTTGACTTCTTGTGGAACACGGCGTTTAATCTGGTCTGTAACCATCAGATCAGACAATTCTTCAAAAGTTGTTATCTCGAGACCTGTAATCCAACCTTGAAAGTAATTCCTAAGTTCGTAGGCGAAATCTGTCCAAGTGCCTTCTTGACATTTCGAATGTTTTGTGAACAATTGACGAAATTTCTCTGGAGTGAGTTTATAGCGCTTTAGAAGCAGCTGTTTCACTTTTTCATAATCTTGTGCAACTTCTTCGACTTCTCTTGCAATGATCTGAGCAATATCATATGGCAGCAGACCAATCAGATGAGAGGCCCAGAAAGTCCTTGGAATCTCAGCTCTGTGAGCTTGTCGCTCGAAGAGAACGAGGTATAAGCTGATGTCATTCGTTACTGGATCGAATCTCTGGATCAGCGTCTGCAAGTCCAATCTTGGTTTGGCTGCTTGAAAACCATCGTTCTGGGTAAGAGGAACTTGGGATCGTGTTGCCTCATCCTGGAGTTTCAGCTTCTGAAGTTGGAATTCGTAATCGTCTTTTCTTTTCCGCTCTTCGTACTCCAGTTCCAGTCTTCTTTTCTTTCTTCAGCTTCAAGATCTTCCTTCCTTTTCTTATCTTTAATTTCAAGGTCTTCCTCTTTTATTCTTTCAGCGATTATCTCTTCAAACCTTGCTTGGACAAACTCTAAATCGTCCTTATATGCTTCACTCTCTTGTATTCTCGTCTTCAGTTGAATAACTTTCAGACTATCAATACCATCCAAGTCCAGTTCAATTGCCAGCCGGACCAGGTCAATCTTCTTTCCTCGTGCGAGAAAAGCCATCGTGGGATTTCAGTCTAGTTCTTTGTGAGTTCAGATTATGGCAGTAGATAACAGGCACACAAAATAATTACCTCAAAGTCCTAGAGCTATTTCACAGTTCAATGCACTTACACTCACTACAATTACCCTACCATGAAATATTAGCACTCAAATAGTCTATAATTATTTTTCAGAAAACCAATTAATATCAGTTAAAATAATATTAAATCATTTAAACTATTATAAATTTATTCTAAACCATTATAAAATCATTCCAACTATTCATTTATTCAAGCAAATAACACTATGTAGTATTAAATCTTTTCAAGTGTAGATGACACTGTATAACACCCGATCTCTAGTTAAAATGCACTATTTCTATGGTACCATTTCAATATTAGATTACCAGAATACCAAAATATATTTTAACATGATTGAACAAATTTATAAGAAGAATCACTTTTGTTTAAATTATTTAGAAATCTATGAAGTACTTAAATATAAAATCAAAACAATAGCATTAACAATTTCTATTTAATGAGGAATCAATTCAAGTGTTCTTTCAAAATAAATTTTAAAAACAACATTAAATTTTATAATATAATCAATTATCCAACTGATCAAAATAACTAATAATTAGTTAATGCCAATAATTAAATTAAATAAGCACTATCACAAATAAAACTTCCTGCCAATATAAAATCTACTACTCTGAATCACACTAAGAACATTTATTTCTTATGTTTGCACGTCAAACCACATTCTTTTATTTTTCCCGAAAGAGAACAAAATAAAATAAATAAAACCCACAATCCGAATTTTCAAGGCCAGCAATAATTTCAAATAAACGAGAACAGAAATAAAAATATCAGTTATGTGGAGGGGAGGGGGGAAAATTGCTTTTCTTTTTTACCTCGTACGAATTTGAATTCGCAATGCGAATACGATTGTCAGAATCAGTGTTTACAAAACCAAGGTGGTTTTTTAATTTCAAATTCAGTGAAAAACACAGCAAACCATTGCGGTTTAATTTTAAAAGACTAGTTAAATTTAAATCAATAGAGATAACACTCCAAACGAGACACAGCATACGTGTTATGCAAATTATCTCCTCACAGTAAACAGGATGTATACTGAAAAACGAAACTTTGCGTTTCGAAACTGAAACTTTGCGTTTCAAAACTTTAACCTAGCCTACAAATTAAAAAACTTGTAACACTGAACAGAAAACAAAATAACACTTATCTTAAACATCCGATGACATTCCTTCTTGCCTGAAGAACAGAAATATAGTTCGTTTAGAAACGAACTTCAAAATGGCGGCCCTCGCCATTTTCATCAATCGGAACGAAAACCTAAAAAGCGAGCCATGCAATTGCTGTTCTTACAGTGTTGCCCCACGTTGGGCGCCATTTATAAGGCGTATTGACTAAATAACTATTCAAGGATAGAACATAAACATCTTTAATCACATATGCCTAACATTACAATGATCTCGGGGAGGAACGAAACCTTATACGCATCACCGTAAGAGGCAGTTACATGACTGAAGCTTTCCTGCGCAGCGGGAAAGACATAACATATGTAGAGGGCGTTACAATCGTAATAACGGGAACAATATATAGACACGTAACGGGAACATGAAAATATATACAGGTGACGGGGGCATGATAATAGGACAAACATATAAGATAATAACATAAATGAATAACGCTGGTTACATCAATACAATTATAACCTTCTCTTTATCGCATGGTTGGTGCCTGACGTCGGTAAAATAAAATTTCTCTTATATGCAAAAATCGCTAATTTTTACCAATTGTGATTTTGTAAATATTTTTTTGATGACGAAAGGATAAAGGCATTGATCAGATATTTTATTTTAATTATATTTCTACTTCTATGACAATAAAAATATATGCAAAAAATATGTACTATGTAACATAATATTGATAAGTTTTCAAATTTGTTAAGAAAAACTACTTTTTGAATTGAATTATAGCACTCACAACATTTAAATGAAATTTAAATTTTTCTAATACATTATTATTTTTACGAATAAAATATAATTCGTTCTGAAAAAGAAATTTTATAACGTATGAAAATTGTGGAACACAAAAATAATTAAAAATATTATTATAATTGAATTTACTTTTGTTTACATAATAATTTCAAGTGAAAAAAAATATTTTTATATATATGTTCATATTAATATTCATGTTCATACAGATATATTAAAATTTGAATATTTTACAAATACCATATGCTACGAAATTTATATTTCATAAATAATTACATTTTAATTTCAATAGTTTATTAGAAAAATGTTTTTAAATTTTTCAGAATTTTAATTTGAAATTGCTAGAACTCGAGAAAATTAGAATTGTATAAATTTGAAAATACATCAATAACAACTTAAAACATCTAATATATATATTTTTTATATTATAGAGGTATAGATATAATAAAAAAGAAAATATCTGCTCAATTCGGCTGTTTGGCCTGTTATGCTAAACTCCGATAATCCCATGGTTGTTTTTTCCGCTTTTCTGAAACTGTAGGTGGTATTATGTATATAGTTTATGTATTATTTAAAAAGAAAATATAATTGTGTTTGTCTAATTTATTCTTACAATATTTAATTGATATTAGGGGGCTTTGCTCCCTACTATGAATATGTGATGAATATGTTCGACGTCCGTTAATGAGTTCATTTTGACACTGGATTGACTGTATCCCGGATCTCGGTGGGAAATCAATAAATCAAGTGTCACGGACGTCATTAAAAAAACATTACCTGTTGCCCACTTTAACGCTCATTCACCCTAGTATGCTTTACTGCGCAAGAACATCTCACATTCCGACGAGGAGCGTGGTCTATACCCATAAATGTTTATTCAATGTTTCAACTTTCTTGTAATGTCTTGAAAATATGCGACGAGGCTTGTCAATCTAGAGCGCTTGTGCTAAGTTGCCTCTACTCTTATTCAATAACATTGTTGATTCTTTTACGCCCCATTTTAAAACTGGTACAGTATTTTTTCTTCTACAATATATTTTTTATAAAAACTAGTGAGTCGCTCTTTGTTATTGCATTTGAGTGGCTTCCTGTGCATTGAGTTGTTTGGATGCTGAAAGTTGCTGTTTATTTTATGTACTTTAAAAACATGCTATTGAGGGTAATTCGCATTACATTTTAAAGCCAGGATAACTAAACTCAGAGTATGAAAATATATAAAAGTAACACTTAAATGAATGAGAAATGAATGAAATTGAAAATAAATCATTTTTAATCAATCCAAATATACGCATCTATTTTAAATATACCACAATGAAAAAAGCTCCAGCACGAAAATAATTTTAATTCAAGAGAAAACTTCGCCAATTTCTGACACCTTACGTAAAACGAAAAACTAATCTAACGCACCATTGTTACAATTTAAATAGTAATTTCTCTTAAAAGCAAGTTCTAACAGTTTTAAAAAAATTAAATATGACCAGTTAATTCATTACTATTGCTTTTCAACGATTTTTGGGTATATGGCAACTATTCTACCAAACATTTGAATTATGAGATGTTTTCTTCTGTACGTTTTGCTTGACATATCGCAAGTTGTTACATACTTCAATGTAACATATCTTAACAACTGTTATATTGCAATAAACATTCCATCATCGTATTTAAATTTCTCAACAAACTCAGTAAATTTAATAAGTCTCTGAGTCGTTAAGGTTTGAGTAGTGACTCAAATTATGGAAGAAAGAGAGGTATTGTCCAGTGACAGCAAAATTCAAAGGAATTTTCAAAACAATATTTTTTTCATTAAAGAATTCTCAAAATATTATGTTTTCAATATTCCTATTTTATTATTTAGATGAATCTATTCTAATACATTTTAAATGTATTGTATACAGACTGAATTTTTTTGCGTGGTTTCCAAACAAATTTAGGTTTTTAATTTAAATATTACTCCGTACTTTTAGGCTGTTTATATATATTTATCGAAATTTACATTTAAATGACTATTTAATTTGTTTGAAGTACTATTAAATGCAAATATAAAAAATATCTAGACGTTTATATTTTTATTTTAGTAAATATAAATTCGCTGATTTTATAACGATATAAAAAAAAAATCTTACTTTTAGTTTATTTCATTTAATTTTTATTGCATCTGATAACTACGATCCGACATTAAAATTCCAGTAACATTTATTTTCCATTATAATTTCATAAAATTGTCGTTAAAAAAATCTGAAGAGCAAAAATAGCATAAGAAATTATAAAAGTATGCTCTCACGGCTCCCTTATGTGTCGTTGAACAAAATTATAATTCACTTTTTATTATTCAGTATTTTACAGTTCTTTGTCGTAATTAAAACTTTTGAAGTAATAACGAGCTTTCATAATATTCCTTGAGGGGAGGTTGAAAAACTAGCCAAAAAAAGAAGAAGAAAAACTTATAGAATCGAATATCCATATCACTAAAGCTTCATCATTAAAGCTTCTTATGATACTAGTTTTATTTTATAGAGGGGGAAAAAATGTAAGAAGAATTGTGGGCGCGAAAAAAAGAAATTCGGATCTTTTGACTTAGCTGCGGATTTTGCTCTAGGCGAGATATTCTTTTCTTTTCGATAACAACGCAAATTATATTTTTTCGATATATCAGTAAAACCACGCAGCCGATATACAGCTCTATTTTTTTAAAACTTTTTTTTACTCTAAATCACCGTTGGTCACATTTCTCATTTTGTCATATTCCAAAAATAAATTGTTTTGTTTTCAGTATCCCACACAAAAGAAATATAAAGATATTAACTTTTGTATTATATCGGTATCATTATTTGTTTTATTATCTATTGACAAAATATTATTAGTAGATAGGTGAACTTGAATATATAACTAAAATATATTCTGGGATATCAAAATGGTGGATGTTTTAAATGTACGAATACATATACGTTAGGGTTGTTTTGAAAAAGTTATAATACAATAAATGTTAATTATAATCAACAAGTTTAAATTATTAAAAAAAATAACCTGTACATTGTAGTGTTTTAAAATTATCAATGCAAACGCCTAACCTAAATAAATCCACAACGCAGAACTTATAAATATTGAATATGATTATTATTATTATATTATATGGAGGTTTCTTTGTTTCGATAGTATAATGAATAAGGTGTGTATTAAATAATAATACATAATATTTGTTTGTTTACTGAAACGTTCTTTTTTGGGTTGTTTTTAATAGTCTAAATAATTTGCTAATTTGCTATAATTAATTGTTAATTATTAAGTTTTATCCCCTTTTAAAAATAACTTTACTTCTAACTGAAATTGAATGTGTTCCAAATTTGTTTAACAAATCGTAATGTTCGTGCTTTCTTTGAAGTCAGTCGTTCAGGTAAATGCCTAATCATTCCTTTCTAATCATATTCTTATATTTCAAGATAACAAACAAAAAAAAAGTTTTCGTCCTCACAATATTTCACAATCAAAATTTCTAAACTTTAAGATATTTAACGCTACAATTGAAAATCATTTATTACAAATTCCGTAATCAATACATGATTTTGAAAATACTTACAGTACGATAAAGATCCGTACTAATACCTCTTAAAATAAGCAATGTAATAAGATATTCTCTTTAAAGCCGAATCTCTAACAACTGTTAAATATAATCAGTTCGAGGATAAATCAGTTATATGCAAGTATATCTTAATGAGTAAATAGCGAAAAACCCTGTCAATACATAACTATTGTTACAAAGTAATATATTTTTTAACCGACTGCCCAGCGCTCCAATCAAAACTCCAAAATAAAACCACCAGAAAATTTAAATTGAAACCGCCAAATCGCGCGCCAAGTCGAGATGTTATAGATTCGACCTTTATGTATTTTTTTATATATGTTCGTGCGGGATTTTGGTTCAACTTCAGATATTTGTACAATTTTTTTTTTGGATAGGGGCTGTTTCACTTGGGAGCAATTAGAAAAAAATATCCGGTTATCCGGCATTTAACTAACTGGAATTCTTAATTACCGGACCGTTTAAAAAAGATATTGTCCGATTTCGAAAATTCTTTTTTTGTTAGATAGAGAAAAATCCACTTAGGCAAAATCTGCAAAAAAATAATCGGTTATCCAGCTATTATATATCCGGAAATGTCGATTTTCCGGAGTTTTTTATACAATTAATCCGTTTTTATAATATTTTCATAGTTTAACAGAAGTTGTACAACAATGACATTTCATTTAACCTGCATTTATTGACATTGATTGGGATTGTTTTGCAATATACAATGTTGAGCAGAAGTTGCTACTTGAATTTCTTGGTGAATAATAGGAGGGGGCGAAGCCCCCTGCTAAATTAAAAACTAAAAAGCGGGAAATAAAATAATCTATCTAGAAAAAAGGAAAACCGACTTTATGGAAAATGCGCTAAAAAGTAAAATTTTTTTTTTTTAATTCTACGAATGTGTTGACAAACTTAATTATTGAATATCAATTTTTTACTTAGTACAACGTTTTGAAGTTGGTGCCAATTTACAAAAATCATACCTGAATTTTAACGCCCATTTCAAAAAGTTGTACTAAGTATAAAATTGATATTCAATAATTCAATTTTACAACTCATTCGTAGCATTAAAAATTATTTTTTACTTTTTAGCGCATTTTCCTTAAAGTCGGTTTTCATTTTTTCTAGAAAGATTATTTTATTGTGTTTAAAATTTAGAAAACCTACAATAGTAGTTAACTAAAATGTGTAAGTTTTCACATTACTAAAATATTTATAATCTAAATTTTAATCTTCATATAACTTATTTTTCAATATGAAGTCGTAAATCATTATTAGTCAATCAGAAATCGCGTTTGCTGGAAATAACTGCTATTGCACCAAAGCTACTTTTGCTTCGAAATGACTTTTTTTAAATTTTACTATTAAATAACGTTTTTTTTATTGTATTTTAAAATGGTAGCTAAATATATAAAGTACCTATAGATCTCAAAATAATATTTTTAGAATTTGAGGATATAACTTCTTTTGTATTAGTTTTACTCATATTCATATTATCTTACATATTGTTGTAGTTAGAAATATCTTAACTATATATTTAATAAAAGTAATCTACGGTATTAAATATAAAAAAATATATCATTTTAGGTTATCTGATTTTAAATGAAAAATGTAAATCCTTTTCACAATCGACTGTCACCATTAAATTTAATTTCATGACATTCGCTACATCAATTCCATCGCGAATTAATTTCCAAACATATTATTTTTATTGGGTCCATTAAAATCGAGTCCGAACTGCGCATATCTTGACAACCCATCGCTTTATTCTTTCAACATCGAATATTGAAACCGATCGTACCAGAGTTGCTAATTTTAGAAACACGTTTTAAAATAGCAATCTATTAGCGCCGATTCCGCCATCTTGATTACTTTTCCCCCATTAAATCGGGCGCCTAAAATTGAACGAAAGTGTAATGGCTGTAACATTCTCATATTATCGAGTTTTCAATTCCTTATGAGAGCCCGGGCCTGCGAGAGCCTACATTTTTCCGGGACTATTTTCTTCCGCGCTTATGCTTGAATGTTTGCACTCCGCCCATCCAAATCGATGTAATTGGGTCTCGTCCGATAGCAATTTTCGGTCTGTGTGATGTCAATTTGCCTGATGAATTGACAACATAATTAGGTGGACGGTGATAGGGCAATTTAAAGGGGGAGGGTCTCTTCTATCTCGTGTTTTTGTCTCTAGAGCTGAGGAGTGACTGAAAAAAATAGATTTTGTAGTATGTAAATTTAATTGAAAATCAATAATGTTTTTAATTAACTTTCAATTGAGATGATTTATAATCTCCGTCTTTGCAAAAAATAAAAAACAAAACATACGGTAAAAATATTTTTACCGTGTTTTGGATTGTTATAATTTTACTGTTCTACTCGGTTAAACAGAGTTGTACAATTTTCTGAAATTCATTCACTGTTAAATACGTTCATTTATATTTTCATTTAAATAACGAAATAAATACTTTGTAAGATCTATGATTTGTAAGATATATATATATATATATATATATATATAATTATATATATATATATATATATATATATAATTATATATATATATATATATATAATTATATATATATATATATATAATTATATATATATATATATATATATATATATATATATATATATATATATATATATATATATATATATATATATATTATATATATATATATAATTATATATATATATATATATATAATTATATATATATATATAATTATATATATATATATATATATATATATATATATATATATATATATATATATATATATATATATATATATATATATATATATATATATATATATATATATATATATATATATATATATATATATATATATATATATATATATATATATATATATATATATATATATATATATATATATATATAATGTAAAAACTGTATTATATTTAGTAAGCTTATTTTCATTTAAATAAGTACTTACATAAAATGTTTAATTACTTTTGCTGTCATCATTTTATAAATTTAATGAATATCAATTTCCAATTATTAACAATGATGATAATATTTTTATTTAATTTAGTAGTTGCTATACACAATAAATGTACATATGATATAATGGATTTATTTTAATTCCTTAAAATTTATTTACTACCCACCGCCATGCAGTTTTTTTTTCATTTTATTTTTTAATTTTATCATAAAACGTGAAAATTAAATAAATAATCGTAATTTAATTTGTGTAATCACTTTAACACAATCAAATAGTACAATTTCATTATTCAATTATTGAAAAATATTTATAAAATATTACGATATAAATTTTTAATATTCTAAATGCGAATAATAATTACCGTTTATTTTATTGAAAATGAAAAATAAATTATCACATCCATGTTTAAATGCTTATAAAAGTAATTTTAGATCGGAAGGATGATGCTAAGTTAAGTAATTAACCTCTTAAGTTGTAATGTATTTTTAATACTTTTGTCATTATACGTATTATTTACATTCTTGAAAGATAATTAAACTATTAGTTATCACGTAATCATAAATAGACAATTACCAAACCAATTTTAATGTATTTGTATCAAACAGTATTACGAAATAAACATAATTAAGAACACATTATTTTGATATTCATCATAAAACTGAATACAATAATTATAAGAACTCTTTTTAATTATATGCCATTTTAATTTTTTTCATTATGTATTTATGAATTAGATAATTGTAAAAAGATAAACTATGTTTAAATAAAAAACATGTCTAATATATACAGAAAAAAAAATTATTTTCGAAACTCAGATGTATATAGATTAAGTGTCAAGTTAGCTTTTTTTTCAAGTTCTTCTTAGAATAACCAAACCAGAAATGCTTTCTAAAGAGGACTAAAATAAAATTATCTTTAAAAGGACAAAATTTCTTCTCATCCCCAGATTCTAGACCACCTTCAGTTTACTTTTCAGAGAAACAAACGAAGTACATATCCTGAAAGAGGGTATTCGGTTGCGGAACCCATTTTGCAATAGGTTGTCGATACGGAAATAGCTATTTTTTTTTCTTGCCAAATAAAATCATTAAATTGAAGTTTCAAGAAAAGGTGTAGATTATGTAACGAATCATATCAAATGTTAAAAAAAATAATCGGTTATCCAGCTATTATATATCCGGAAATGTCGATTTTCCGGAGTTTTTTATACAATTAATCCGTTTTTATAATATTTTCATAGTTTAACAGAAGTTGTACAACAATGACATTTCATTTAACCTGCATTTATTGACATTGATTGGGATTGTTTTGCAATATACAATGTTGAGCAGAAGTTGCTACTTGAATTTCTTGGTGAATAATAGGAGGGGGCGAAGCCCCCTGCTAAATTAAAAACTAAAAAGCGGAAAATAAAATAATCTATCTAGAAAAAAGGAAAACCGACTTTATGGAAAATGCGCTAAAAAGTAAAAATTTTTTTTTTTAATTCTACGAATGTGTTGACAAACTTAATTATTGAATATCAATTTTTTACTTAGTACAACGTTTTGAAGTTGGTGCCAATTTACAAAAATCATACCTGAATTTTAACGCCCATTTCAAAAAGTTGTACTAAGTATAAAATTGATATTCAATAATTCAATTTTACAACTCATTCGTAGCATTAAAAATTATTTTTTACTTTTTAGCGCATTTTCCTTAAAGTCGGTTTTCATTTTTTCTAGAAAGATTATTTTATTGTGTTTAAAATTTAGAAAACCTACAATAGTAGTTAACTAAAATGTGTAAGTTTTCACATTACTAAAATATTTATAATCTAAATTTTAATCTTCATATAACTTATTTTTCAATATGAAGTCGTAAATCATTATTAGTCAATCAGAAATCGCGTTTGCTGGAAATAACTGCTATTGCACCAAAGCTACTTTTGCTTCGAAATGACTTTTTTTAAATTTTACTATTAAATAACGTTTTTTTTATTGTATTTTAAAATGGTAGCTAAATATATAAAGTACCTATAGATCTCAAAATAATATTTTTAGAATTTGGGGATATAACTTCTTTTGTATTAGTTTTACTCATATTCATATTATCTTACATATTGTTGTAGTTAGAAATATCTTAACTATATATTTAATAAAAGTAATCTACGGTATTAAATATAAAAAAATATATCATTTTAGGTTATCTGATTTTAAATGAAAAATGTAAATCCTTTTCACAATCGACTGTCACCATTAAATTTAATTTCATGACATTCGCTACATCAATTCCATCGCGAATTAATTTCCAAACATATTATTTTTATTGGGTCCATTAAAATCGAGTCCGAACTGCGCATATCTTGACAACCCATCGCTTTATTCTTTCAACATCGAATATTGAAACCGATCGTACCAGAGTTGCTAATTTTAGAAACACGTTTTAAAATAGCAATCTATTAGCGCCGATTCCGCCATCTTGATTACTTTTCACCCATTAAATCGGGCGCCTAAAATTGAACGAAAGTGTAATGGCTGTAACATTCTCATATTATCGAGTTTTCAATTCCTTATGAGAGCCCGGGCCTGCGAGAGCCTACATTTTTCCGGGACTATTTTCTTCCGCGCTTATGCTTGAATGTTTGCACTCCGCCCATCCAAATCGATGTAATTGGGTCTCGTCCGATAGCAATTTTCGGTCTGTGTGATGTCAATTTGCCTGATGAATTGACAACATAATTAGGTGGACGGTGATAGGGCAATTTAAAGGGGGAGGGTCTCTTCTATCTCGTGTTTTTGTCTCTAGAGCTGAGGAGTGACTGAAAAAAATAGATTTTGTAGTATGTAAATTTAATTGAAAATCAATAATGTTTTTAATTAACTTTCAATTGAGATGATTTATAATCTCCGTCTTTGCAAAAAATAAAAAACAAAACATACGGTAAAAATATTTTTACCGTGTTTTGGATTGTTATAATTTTACTGTTCTACTCGGTTAAACAGAGTTGTACAATTTTCTGAAATTCATTCACTGTTAAATACGTTCATTTATATTTTCATTTAAATAACGAAATAAATACTTTGTAAGATCTATGATTTGTAAGATATATATATATATATATATATATATATAATTATATATATATATATATATATATATATATATAATTATATATATATATATATATATAATTATATATATATATATATATATATATATAATTATATATATATATATATATATAATTATATATATATATATATATAATTATATATATATATATATATATATATATATATATATATATATATATATATATATACATATATATATATATATATATATATATATATAATTATATATATATATATAATTATATATATATATATATATATAATATATATATATATATATATATATATATATATATATATATATATATATATATATATATATATATATATATATATATATATATATATATATATATATATATATATATATATATATATATATATATATATATATATATATATATATAATGTAAAAACTGTATTATATTTAGTAAGCTTATTTTCATTTAAATAAGTACTTACATAAAATGTTTAATTACTTTTGCTGTCATCATTTTATAAATTTAATGAATATCAATTTCCAATTATTAACAATGATGATAATATTTTTATTTAATTTAGTAGTTGCTATACACAATAAATGTACATATGATATAATGGATTTATTTTAATTCCTTAAAATTTATTTACTACCCACCGCCATGCAGTTTTTTTTTCATTTTATTTTTTAATTTTATCATAAAACGTGAAAATTAAATAAATAATCGTAATTTAATTTGTGTAATCACTTTAACACAATCAAATAGTACAATTTCATTATTCAATTATTGAAAAATATTTATAAAATATTACGATATAAATTTTTAATATTCTAAATGCGAATAATAATTACCGTTTATTTTATTGAAAATGAAAAATAAATTATCACATCCATGTTTAAATGCTTATCAAAGTAATTTTAGATCGGAAGGATGATGCTAAGTTAAGTAATTAACCTCTTAAGTTGTAATGTATTTTTAATACTTTTGTCATTATACGTATTATTTACATTCTTGAAAGATAATTAAACTATTAGTTATCACGTAATCATAAATAGACAATTACCAAACCAATTTTAATGTATTTGTATCAAACAGTATTACGAAATAAACATAATTAAGAACACATTATTTTGATATTCATCATAAAACTGAATACAATAATTATAAGAACTCTTTTTAATTATATGCCATTTTAATTTTTTTCATTATGTATTTATGAATTAGATAATTGTAAAAAGATAAACTATGTTTAAATAAAAAACATGTCTAATATATACAGAAAAAAAAATTATTTTCGAAACTCAGATGTATATAGATTAAATGTCAAGTTAGCTTTTTTTTCAAGTTCTTCTTAGAATAACCAAACCAGAAATGCTTTCTAAAGAGGACTAAAATAAAATTATCTTTAAAAGGACAAAATTTCTTCTCATCCCCAGATTCTAGACCACCTTCAGTTTACTTTTCAGAGAAACAAACGAAGTACATATCCTGAAAGAGGGTATTCGGTTGCGGAACCCATTTTGCAATAGGTTGTCGATACGGAAATAGCTATTTTTTTTTCTTGCCAAATAAAATCATTAAATTGAAGTTTTAAGAAAAGGTGTAGATTATGTAACGAATCATATCAAATGTTCTGAATAACGTTCATATGAGTGTTTTCATTGGTTACTTAATATTTTACTACACCTCTTGTAACCTAAACCACTTTATATATATATAACCTTTCTGTCCAGACTGTGATTATAATTATGTGTTATTCTCTGTACTTCAACGCTTCTTATTTTTTAATTTTAATATCAAGTTTAACCAAGTGGTTTGAATTGTTATGCCCTGTGTTAATAAAGATTAAAATGATTCTCATGAATACTAGGAATTATTTATTACGTCAATTAACAACAAACAGCTCATAAGCATCAATTAACAACAAACAGCTCATAATAGTAGATTTAATTTCAAAATATTTTTAATTTTTTTAAATTCAGTTCACTTGAAGGTATTTTGCACAAGCACACTATTTTTGTTGTTAGAAAAATGTGTAATGGAGAGTTAAATCGATAAAATACAGGAGAAATAACAAAAAATGCTTTTTTTTATTAACTCTTCTTCCTAACTGAAAAGACCTTCCAGTTACGAAAACAAAATGCAATACAAACATCCTATATAATTTACGTCACTCTCATAACAAAACCATTATTTATTCATTCCTCAATATTCCCTTGACAAAACCAGCAATTGTTTCTCTGAAACAAAACCCCTCCCACCACATCTTATACAAGATTGCGCATTTTTCCGATTTCCAGTCATTAAGGACCACATCGTACGTGGTCCATTGAAGAAGCGGTAGATACCAAATACGTAATCCGTGTATTGCGTGCTGTACCAATGATTCGGTACAATAACCTCTGTCGCAGTTCTCTAACGTTGTAAGCAGACAGACACGTGTAGTTGCTTTTGATTTTCTTTTCATTAATCAAATGCAAAGTGCCCCCTTGATGAAAGAGTGCGATTGTTAAAACATATGCATAACGCGTTTGCTTTGAAGTCTGCTCTGTAGTTTTGAGATGTTTCTTGCCACTTTGATTATCGATATGAGGGGTAATCGCAAAAAAAGATTTATTTTAACAGTTAAATATTCAAATATTCTTAATCGTAATTAATTTGTACACTGTAAAAAAGATTCTTGAAAATTAGTATCTAAACCTACTTTTTTTTCTTTAAGTAGAATTTCATCGTACACGGGCGTATGACATACTTTATCAAATAGTAACCATACTTTATCAAATAGTAACCATACTTTATCAAATAGTAACCATACTTTATCAAATAGTAACCATACTTTATCAAATAGTAACCATACTTTATCAAATAGTAACCATACTTTATCAAATAGTAACCATACTTTATCAAATAGTAACCATACTTTATCAAATCGTAAACATACTTTATCAAATAGTAACCATACTTTATCAAATAGTAACCATACTTTATCAAATCGTAAACATACTTTATCAAATAGTAACCATACTTTATCAAATCGTAGCAATATGATTTAACATTACTAATCTTAGCGTCTCTTCAAGTGATATTAATGAAACCTGCCAAACTTAAAATAATTGTTCAGAATATGGTTTTCCACATTAATTCATGTCGATTGCTTAAAGAGAAACTGAGTTATTACAACTCAATTATCTTACTTCCCATTCTTTTGGCATACGTTCTTTTTTAAACATTTCTACTGTTTATAACTTTTTAATGTATCCCTGGTAGTTTAACGGATAAATATTGCATACTCAAATGCAAGTAACCATACTTTATCAAAAAGTAGCACTGTGATTTACTATTGTTAATCTCAATCTTAATGAAACACGTTAAACTTAAAATAGTATTTAAGAAGATGTTTTTCCACATTATTTGATGTCGATTTATTAAATAGAAACTGATTTATTAAAGTTCAAATAGCTTACTTCCCATTCTTTTAGCGCACTTGTTTGAATTTAACATTTCTTCTGTTTATAACTTATTAATGTCGCCCTGGTAGTTCAACTTGGCAAAGGTTCTGATGATGTGGGTTTGATTCTGGTAATCCTTAGTTGTAATTATAAATATTTATTGAAAGTGATTTATCATTTTTACTCTTTGTACTAATTCTTAAGTATATGCCTTTTTTGAAATTGAAACTTATGTATTTGGAGCCAGGATAAACATCGAATGTAATAAAACAATTAGTACATTTAACTTTTTTTAAGACACATACTTATACTTATTCGTAAATGATATGTTTAGAAAATTTTAAAATGTAGTAACACGTATAAATTAAAAATATACTTATATTGTGTGTTTTAGTATAGGTTTGTAATTGTAGGAATATTCATTCTCTAAAAGTGTATTTAAGCTTTTACTTCTATAATAAGGTATCATCCCGGTAATATTGAAATTTTTTTTAATTACCACGTGTTTTGACCTATTCTACAATACGATATAATTAAAATAAAAACAATAATTCTAAGACTAATTGTAATATAAAACTCTCATCAACTCTTCTTTCTGTTTAAATTTACCATTAGTTCAACTTATTTTGATTATTATGTATGGGATTTGAAATAAAGGTCATTCAAAACATAATATTGGACGGAAACTGTATATATTGCAGTGAATTTTATATAAAATGTATATTTTGAGGACGTTTTAAAACTACTGATGGACAAGAAAGCAATATTTTGCTAGTGTTTTTTAATTAAGGAAATATTTTAAGGACGTTTCAAAACTACTGATGAACAAAGAAAACAATTTTATTGTATTGCATTTACGTTAGTATTTTTTTTCACTTTTTTTTAAATTAAAAAATAATTTTAATGTTAACTGATCAGTAATATTTTTTAAATAACTAAAAAAAAGTATTATATTTTACTGGTATAAATATTTACCCATCTATACCAGTTCACATAGTTCGTAATTAAAGACACAAAAATCATGACAAAATAGAAACTTCGTGTACTTACACATGACTAAAACATTCCAATCAATCTAGTATGCCTGATTAACAAATACTTATCAAAATAGTAATTAGAATGCGATTAAAACATCTCACAAAAGACAGCAAAAACACCCTCTTTTAGATTTCAAATTAATCCGTTACTAATGAAAGTCCCTCAACGGCGAAATACTAAGCACCATTTAATGAAGTGTTCCTATCAGTAAGTTATCGATGGAAAAAAAAACTTTATTTACAACCGTTTCCTATTTACTCAAAAGGAAGAAAAGTCTCCTTTCAAAGCAAACTAGCGGTAGGAGATCAACTACTGTTTGCGCAGCTCGAGAAAAATGATCATTAAATCTCTCTCAAAAAGGCACAAAGAAGTAAAAACCTTCGGTACGGCTTATAAAGTTTAAATCAGGTCAAGTGTTTCTTGGCTAATGGCCAGCCACAAAAACGCCCGTGGAAAAATAATGCTCCCCTAGGATGCTGCTGCATGTGTACTGAGCTCTGTTATTTTACCATCTTGCGGAACGGTGATGGATTAGAGCGTTCTTGGAGCTCTGTTAAGAGATTTGTGGATCATTGAATTCTGCCGTTTTAATTTGCGTAAAAGAAAATATTTCATTTTGTAATTTCAACAAAGGAACGCGTTATTAATTTTTTGCAAAAGGTATAACATTTACTTTTAGGTTTTAATTTTATTAATACATTTTGTTCTTCTTATGTCAATAAACTTATAATCTTTATATGATAGCTAGTTTTGTATGGTTTAGTATCTTGTTGTATTAAAATGGTTATGATTTTTCTTTAACGAACTGACGCTCATGCAATTTTGGTAATGGTAAAGTTATTTTCATTTTTTTGGAATTTAAATAGTTGTTCCTAGACGTGATATTTTATCAAACATTTAATTAATTGTAATGAAATCGCTTTCAAAGTATACTTCAAAAAATTAGATTTAAAAAAATACTGAAAAATGGCATATTTTCATGAATTTAAAAATTGGGTGCATAATGGAAAAACTGGAGATCACTGGACGTGATATCACGTCCATGAGCGTCAGAGGGTAAATGATCCCAGCACAAAAATCTTCATCAAAATTGTCAAATTGAAGGTTTTTTGAAGGTTTTGTGGAAGGTTTTATAAAGTATATTGAACAAAAAACTGCAGTTTTTTTTAAAGTTTTTAATTTTCCTGCATAAAACCTTTAAAATATATACATTTTCCCTTCATGATTAAAAATTGCAGGTTTTTTGCAAGTTTTTATGAAGGATTTTTACAGTTTTTATGAGGGATATTGAAAAAACCCTTTAATTTCAAAGATCTTCAAAAAAAAGCAGTTTTCCTGCTTAAAACCTTCAATTTCAAAAAAATTATGTAGGTATTATTCTGACTTGTTTTGCTGGGATATTGAGTTGATGTGAAGGATTATAATGAAATAAAATATTTTTTCAACTTCTGATTGAATTTTTGCTAAATATCCTTTAGAAAAAAGTATATTATATTTATGTTTTATTTTAAATTCTAATTGAAGGTAGAGGGGAAATACCCCGTCATTACATTTTTGATCGAAAATGAGCTGAGGACACCATCTTTAGATTTTATAAGGTGTAGATCCTGTATATACCATCCTTATCTTCGAAAAAAAAACATAATTGCACTCCAACGTAAGTTTCAGCATTTGCTTTGCCATGCCTTTCTATTAAATGATAAACTTTAAATTGAGTTTTTCTCGAATTCGATTTTCCTGCAATGACATAGTTTTTCCCTGTACCCTCCGATTGTATCTGTCTTTTATATTCTACTAATCCTCCGTTTGTTTTATTCTGTTATTTTCTGATCTGTGCGGTGCTTACAAGACAATACTGCCTGGCGACCATGCGTACAAGACAATGCTGAACGTATAACATGCGTTGCTGACTAAAGGTGTTTCAATAGATACAAATATGCATTAAAAGAAAATTGTTCTGTATAATAAGTTATAATCTATTCGTAATAACCATAAATATCTACTTATTCATTAAGTTATTTAAACGAGTTTCAAAATTTTATATTCTTTTGGGGACAATGGTCCCAAACACACTTATATAAACAATTTGATCTTATACATTTGCCTTTCGGAAACGGTTATTTAAACCGCATTGCATTTATTTGATTATCTTCTGAAACGATTCAACGATTATTTGTATTAAATGTGCTTTTTTTCTGGTATCGTCCATAAAGATAATTCGATTGCGTGACAGTTGATGCCATCCAAATTTTCTCGAATCGTTTGAAAAATATTTTTTTTTTAAAGAATTTATTCACTTGCTACTTAAAACTTACAGCATATTCCAAAGAATATTTTTAAATGATTCATTACATTCTTGTTCTATACAACATCGTATTTTAAATTGTTTATTTTATTTATATTGCAAACTTCGAATACATAAAATCTCATTACTTTCTATAATACTTAATGTTCCTAAATAGTTTAGAGTATCTTAAGAACGATTGAAAAAGCGAATCCATTTTGAATGACCATTAAAATTATGTGAATTTTAGGAATATTTAAGTAATTCTAATTATTTAAAGTGTTTTCCTAAAATAATAACCGTTATTGCATTTTTCATATATCTAATAGAAAAATAATTTTAGTAGAATATATCAGTATATTTTTATTTCATATATTCAATCTGAATTAATTTGTATAAGTTTCAAAGTATTAAGTATCCCTATTATCCTAACAATCGGTCATTAAACCATTTAAAACCAATAATAACATCTTTGTTACTAACTATCTAGACGATAAATACATTAATCATTGAAATTATTTTTATTGTAGTTATTATTTAGAATATATAATGTTTAGTAAATAGGTTACTTAAAATAATAATTAATTTTTCATTATTGCATTAGTGTATTAGTATGCATTAATACGTACATAAATTTATAAAATAGAAATGAAAACTGTAATACTGCACTTCAATTAAAATATATTACAAAGATTGTTTATGAAAATTAATTAGTTGATTTCAAATATTAATATTTAATGATACCCTATTAAATGAGTAAACATAAAAATTTGCAAATTGCATTTATCAATAACTTGCAAGTAAGCATAAAAAAAATCGAAAACTCACAAAAAAGAAAAATACATGGAAACCTGCACTCACCGAGAAAAACACTCTACCAGCAAATAAAATCTTCAGATATTACATAACCTTCTTTATTATCCACCAAAATATCCTATAGCTTAAATAAATACTTTCCAAGAACAAAACAAACATATGAAGTGAAAAAGTTGTTTTGGCAGCCGTTATTGGGAAGGAACAAAAATAAATGGCCAATTGGCGAAAGGGAAGAGCAAAGAAAATCGTTCTTTAATTCCCTTAACATAATTATCGAGGCACAAGCTATAAGAAACAAACTCACAGACCTCAAACGAAAGCTAGAACTCGGTTCCCAGCGGATGGAGGAAGCTACCGGCATCAGCAGAACTCTGTTTTCTTTAATTACCAAACATTGCTTCTCGTTAGACTTTAACACGTCTTCCATGTTCTTTTCTTGACGCTGGAAGTTTTATTTCCGTCATCTGTCAGTGCAGGGCAGTTTCCATCCGCTGGGTAAGTACGGAGGGGTAATAACTGTCATTTAATAAACTAATTTCTTTTTGAGTGATTACCTGGGAAAATGGACGTTTTTGTAAAGGCTGAAAGAAATAGGTGTTTAATGAGGTTTTTTGTGTGTATGGTCTGTATCTAAAAAGAAGATTTCTTGGAGAATAATGTGTTGTATGAGATTGAACACTTGGGAATTTATTGCGTGTTAGAAAGTGTAAGTTTCGATAAGGTAGTTTTGATGTATATAAATGTGGATTTTTAAACCAATTTATTTTAAATTGTTGAATTTGCTTTTTTTAAGATAATACATGCGTTTTCATAAAAATAAATTAGAATATTTATTTATTTATTAGAATATTTTTTGTGAATATTTATTTATTTATTAGAATATTTTTTGTGAATATTTATTTATTTATTAGAATATTTTTTGTGAATATTTATTTATTTATTAGAATATTTTTTGTGAATATTTATTTATTTATTAGAATATTTTTTGTGAATATTTATTTATTTATTAGAATATTTTTTGTGAATATTTATTTATTAGAATATTTTTTGTGAATATTTATTTATTAGAATATTTTTTGTGAATATTTATTTATTAGAATATTTTTTGTGAATATTTATTTATTAGAATATTTTTTGTGAATATTTATTTATTAAGTAGAATATTTTTTGTGAATATTTATTTATTAAATAGAATATTTTTTGTGAATATTTATTTATTTATTAGCATATGTTTCATGACATAAAGTCTTGCTTAATTCTGTAATCAAATCAAATTGTTAGGATAATTTCCATTTAGAATTTCTTTGTAATCCACAATTTAAATAAAATGAAATTGTCTAAAAATCTTTTTATCAATAATTTAGTTTGAATCCTGAAACTATGAACACATTTGAAATTGTGAAATGGACATATAACCGATACATTTCAATTAACAATCATATACTTTAAAAACATTGACATTATTTCGGTTGTCATAAAACCTAAACAATGCTTTTATACAGAATTCTAACAAAATACTCAGTACTGCCTCACATTTCTTGAACAGCTTCATGGTTCCCATTTATGTTGATAATGTATACTCGTAATACTTATAATAGTATATATTTATGGTCACGAAAATAAGTTATTAAGTAATTTGAGTAGACAATATGGAATTTACAAGATAAACCTATAAATTGGCAAGCAATGACTTTGCTTTTCAGCCGCTTCTATTATCAAATTTAAAAACATTTACGCGCACTGATTTCTTGTACATCTGTATAATATTAATACATTTGAATAATTAATACTAGTAATTTTTATAGCATATTTAGCAAAAATAAGTTATTCTAAAACTTAAGTATAGAATAAGGATGGCATGATTCTAACATAGTTAAAAAAAATCAAAGAAACATCTTTAATATACTTTAAATAATGTCATTTACTTACAAAAGATAAAAAAAATAAGCTTTTTCCGATCATAATTATATTTTTCAAAATCAGTATAATAATAAAAATCGTCCAAACTTCGAACAGCAGACGTACATGAATTTATTTAAAAATAATTACAAGAACCAATCGATGCAAGTAACTAATCATATCGACACTGTTATTTTGTCCGAGCTCTTTTTAAGGGAAAATTGCCGAGAAAAAGCCTTCATCAATTTCCTCTGAGAAAATCGAGGAAAGCAGCAAAAAAGCCTCATGAAAAAATTAGTAGCGTTTTCTGCAGCACGAATGATATTGGAAATCAATTCTTGAAATCCCAAAGGCATAAAGCATTATCCCTTCTTTTCTTCAGATTTGAGAGCAGCGTAAATCGACCGTGAAATAGCGTTATAATGAAAACTAATAGCTTTTCGGTAGCATTAGGCATGAGAACTCAACCATTTAATCATCATGCATAATAAACAGATTAATATTATATGATTGAAAATATGTATTTGCCATCGATAAATACAAAGCGGAAACTCACATTACATGTGATTTTATCGAGTATGGATGAAATATACTTAAATAATTAATATTCTTTTACTACGTGATTGATTTGTGTAATTTTACAATTAATTTAAAGATTTTTTTATCAAAATACTTTTTAAATATTACTAAATGGTTTAAGTATTAGAAAAAAACTAAACCACTAGTTTCCGTCGATTGCCTTCAATACTTTGAGTTTATAATGACGGATGCATGAAAGTAATTTTTATTTTGTTTTGTGTAATAAATATTTAAATAAATTGTCTTAATTTCATTAAAAGTATGTATTTTTACTGGGTTTTAAATTTATTTTAGCATATACATTTTATGTCTACTTTTTAAGTATTTCTATATTTTGCGTCATACTATTCGAATATAAAAAATATTATACTTTATTTATATATAAAACATATAAACTTAACACATATATTTTATTTCAAATTAAAAAATAAATTAATTAATTAAATAATAAATTAAATAAACGTTATTAAAAAACGCGGTTCTTTTCACAATAATGTATAAAACTTCCATCTTTAGGCACCCTACATGCATTTAAACTTTGCAATACCGTTACATTTCACATTTACGTGTTTCTGAAAGTTTATGTAACGAAATGAAAAATAAATTGCAAAACAATCTAACATTTGTCATCCAATCCATTCCAAATAACTACAGTTAATTTAATTACTTTGAAGATAATTAAATTAGTTAAACTACTAAAACTTTTATTGCTGAATAATTCGGAAAACTATTTTTACTTACTAATTGCTAAGATGAAAGGAATCATATAACTTTCAGGTCATTAGCCTCAGTTTTATTTAAATATTTATTTTTATTACATCCAAGAGTAACAAAAATATGTTAGATAAGAGTAAAATATTAAACAAAATAAGTCATTGATGTCAGAAGTAAAAAATTCTCAATTTGTCAGGACACTCAAATAAAAACTTGTAGCATTATTATACGTACATAACACAACACTATCGTCATCAATGATCCCTAACAATTAAAATAGAAGAATTTCAAGTAACGCAATTAGCTATTATATGGATTAAATTTTGAGGATTTAAATTAGTTCTTAAATTTAAATTCCCGAAAATGCATTTATCACATATCTATTTATTTGTGTTAGAAAATATATAATGCTTAAACATTGTATGGTTATACTACCTCGAAGAATTGAAACTTCTAACGTATCCTGTAAAGAAAAATCTATGCGAGAATATATTCTTCAACAACCTCTCCGAGTAGACAGCATCAATTCATTTGCATGAATGTGAATAAAAAGCCCCCCTTTCAGAAAAGGAGAACAAGAAAACCGCGAGGGTAACGCGACCTTCGCCAAATCATTCTTCATCCTGACTGACACAAAAAAGCAGTGAGATTTTCCTTGCTTCACATTGAAATTTTACGCTGGATGCAGCTCGTTATCGTTGACGGTTTCGCGGATGATATGTTTTGGATCGCACGGAATGAAGCGGTGCGGGACGGCGATTTTAGGGTAGGATGATTTGGGATCGAGACGTGGCGAGGAATTTGGTTACAATGTTGCTGATTTTTTGCTGCGGAACGTCATTTGTTTGGGTTAAGCGTGTTAAGGGGAAATTTTATTGGATTATATAAGGATGTTTTGTTGTTTTTACTGATTTCACAATGTTGAGTTACGTTATTTTTAGATTTGGTAATCTGCCGTCTAATCTGCTAAAATTAGGCACTAACTACTTTTTCAATTAATTCTTTATATCCTCTGATTTCTTTTAAAAAAATATATATTTTTTATATTAAAAATTCCTAAATCAAATGTAATGGTAAGTGTGGCATTTTGGCATTTATTTTGACCCTAGTTCCAGTTCGAGGCGTGTTTTGATAAAAAAAAGACCGTATGTAACAATCAAATACTAAAAAAGGACCTAGACCCATTTGTACATAAATGTACAGTACATTAATTTTGTACATACCAAAACATAGTGAACAGTAAATAGTAAAAAAAATACAAGTATCAACAATTTCAAGTTTTGTATGTGCAAACAACTACTATGTGATAATAAAATTCTTTTAACGTATTAAACCTTTGATGTAGGAGAAATATTTTTTTATATTTGGATATATGACTTTTTTTATGACGACAGTAATGTACTCAAAAATTTTCATTTTTAAACAAAAATATAAACGGGCAAAACATATGTAAGGCAGTACATTCCATGTCCTATAAGACATGAGTTTTGATAACTTTGTTTTTGTTTCACTTATCATTAGACATTTTATGTAATTGTGTGTTATTTAATAAATATAACAAATATTGAAGACAATTCATGCAAATTTATTTGAATTAATTACGCGATTTATTTTATACTTCATTGATAAAAAATATGAGTATTAATAATTCCATTTGAGTACGAACAAAAATTAATTATTAAAATATACAATTGAAGACGTCGAATTAGACAGTTTCAGTTTTCAACAAATTTTAGGAGCATCAATATCACTGTATGTTTTACCTACATAATACTACATAGGCATCTACATCTTCAGGTATATACTGGAGCTGCCTGGGGTCTTAAACCCAAAACTTCAAGTATCATTCTATAATTATTTCAATTATTGGTTTCAAAGGTGGTATATATAAATAAAATGTTTTCCATAGAAGTTCATTAACAAAAAATAATTCCAATGTCATCTTATTTTTTTATTACGAAATAATTATTTAAATTAAAATGCCACATTAATATATTCTTAAAAGTGTGTATTTGTTGAATAATTTGATTTGTTTACATATTAACATATTAAACGTTAATATTTTCAATAATGCGTATTTTGTATACATTTGTAATTCTCAAAATAAGTATTTTACGCATTTTTTTTAAATAACTCTTTCTTACATTTATTTTTAAAGAAGTATTTTAATAATTAATTATGTAATTTCTTCCAAGACATATGAACATTATTTTTATTGGAAAATACACTATAAACTAACTTAGTATAACGTACGTTTACATTTATGTTTACAAAAACGTTGTTAACGTAAAGTTTCATGCCTCGTGTAAAATTATTATGTACTTATATCTTTATAAAAATGCAAAAGCCCTCGTCGGGAACTTATTTATCTACTAACTCATCACTATTTCTCCAACTTCTCGTATGCGCATGAACATTAATATGCAAAGTTGTTTCTTATACCTTTTATACAAAAATGAGATAATTTCTGTTAAGATAAAACGTTTTTGGAGGTGAAAAATCAACGTTAGTTTGGTATCTCATTGTTCTAGAATCGTAAAATTTCGCATGCTTCAGGTATCACAAAATTTCAGCAGTCCCGAGATCACTGTATGTTTAAAGGAATTATGATTTACTTGCTTTGAACCAATTCTTCGCCCACTTTTTTAATGTTCATTCAATTGTATTTATTTATTGAATACACCTATTTTTATATGTTTTAATGATGTAATGAATGTTAGCTCTTTTAAATAGATTTTTCATCAAATTGTTTTTTCAGAATATGTGAAAATTTAAATAAGTCGCTATAACCCTATTGTTAAGGGGTTCTTATTTATTTATATGGTTTGCCTTAATGACATATAATGAACAAGTATTTGTGTTGGTAAGAAACGTATTTGTGATAATTAAAACCCAATAACGATTAAGTAATTTTTAAAATTATAAATTTGTTATTGTTTTTGCGTTTAAATATTTTCATTTATAATTGATACATGTTAAATAGACATCTTTTAAGTTATATCTCTGACCTTTACGGTAAAAAATATTGTAAAATTGAATATTTTTATGAATTTTAAAATTGGATGGAAGAACTAGAGATCCATCCTTAAACGTGATACCACACATTTGAGGGGCAGTGTTTCAACTCAAAGTATGTTGTTAATTTAAGATCTCATGGTTATAAATTAACATTACCGAACATCCCTCACCAAATATTCCCCATCAAAATACAACGATTGATTCTGCATTTCCAACTTCGAATTCAGCATTCCAAAAAAAAAAAAGAAAACACCCTCTTCCATCCCAACAAACTCTCAAACATTCGAATTCCATCAAGCATCCGCACAGACGATTCCCTTCGAACAACTTCTGCTAGAACTGCATCGTCACTCTTTTTTTCGCCCTCCCCACACCCTTACCTGCGAGTTCTTTATTACCGTCGGTAATTCCAGTGCAAGAATAGGGTTAATGAAAGAGACATCAATCGAGTGCCGATGCAGAAAGCGGTAATCGGCGGGGCGAAAGTAATGGACCGGTCGATTCCTGCAATCGATGGAATCAAGTTTGAGCGATGGGACGGCCAAAAACAATGGGGGGGGGATACCTTTCGGGCTGGTGCAGATGTAGAACAATGGTAACTTTGTAACCCGCTCCCCATATATTTGGGCGCCTGTCCGATTCAATATTTGCTTTTGTGTATGGTTTTGTGATAAGCGGGGTGGGAATGGATGGTGTCCGTTGGTAACAGGATGGGAATGTGGAGAGCGGAATCGTGTTGAGGGTTTTGATAGTATTGTGTAAAGATAAGTTTTGTTATTTTGGTTTGTCTATTGATTGTGTTCGTTATGGCTTGTTTGGAAATTGTGCTTTTTTAATCTAATTCTATATGTGTAGCGATTTCGTATACTCCTGAATATAAAATTACATAAAAACGGACAATCTACATAAATTACAATTTTACTGAATTGTGTTGAGCTTATATTAAAATAACACCATGTGTAATTTTAATGAAAATATATTTTCTTCGGAAATAAAATTTCGTGCATAATACACATAAACACTATTCTAAACTTTAAAATTTTACTTTACTAAATATCACTATTATTTTCCTTTCTTAACTTTACTTAATTTAATAAAAGAACAGCCTTTTAGATAATATAAATTGTTTGAGATATTTAATTAAACAAAACGTGGACCTCGTTTAAATTCTAGACGTTTATTTTATTTTTTAACCCACCGACGCCCACACTATTTTATCAATTGTAAAGTGGTTTTCATTGTTTAAAAGTCTAAATATTTTTTTCCTAAACGTGCATTTTAATATTTTTACCTAAAGTTTAATTCATTGTAAAGAGACAGCTTTTAAGTTATGCCAAATAAAAAATATTTTAAAACCAATGTAAAATTGATTATTTTTATCACTTTAAAAACTGTATTCATTGATGGAATTCTCTGGAAATTGGAGATCTCTGGATGGGATATCACGTCTATGATCGTTAAACTATATAATGAAATTGGTTTCCAAAAACTTTAAATGGTTTTTCAGATATTAACATCACATATGCAGAACATACTTAAATTAATCAAATCCTTTAGGAATAAATTTTTTCACAATAAATATTAAAATAAAATTTAAAAAAAAAGATTAATACGAAAAACATAGATTAAAGTAATTATATTTATATTTGTATCATTTATGAATAACATAAATAAGATTATTCACAAATGATACATCAACTCCGTTTTTTTAACCGAATGTTTAAATTTTTCATCCCTGTAAGCTTCTGAGCAAAGAAGCTAAACAAATCCACAAATATCTTCCACATTCCAGGCAATATAAGCAACGACCAAAAAAAAGAGATCCTCCTGACTTTACTTCTTAAAGAATACCTGCAAGCAGTACGAGCCCTACCGCGAAATTTTCCAAACATGTTTTATTTAAGAACCGGATAAATTTTTCGAAGCATATACAGCAGCAGTGTCTCGCTTCCCTTTTATGGGCGTATGCCCCAGATCACATGCATGAGCGGTGTAGAAATGTGTTTTTATAAAATTCCCATATAAGTTATTCTCCTCTTTGCTCAGTGCTCTCTCTACTTCATAACAAAAATACAAGACAAACCGAACAAAAAAACATAAAGTAAAATCTGGCATTTCTCTCGGAGATTTTCGTTCTTTGTAGTATTGGCAGTGAAAAGGATTGTCAAAGTACGATGCTCGGAGCTGCGAGCACAGTGGAACTGTTTCCTGTAAGTCATAGAAGAAATTCCTCTTTTTTTTTCCAAGTGGATCTGTGTGGCTTTATTTAGGGAAGAGCTTTAGAAATATGGATTGCTATTTTGAAAATGGGTTAAAAAGAGGCCAATTCCTAAAAAAACTTGCTAACAATACATTTATTGTGTTAATATTTTATAAGATACCTTCAACCTTGTATCAATCAATAAGTCCAAACACTTTCTGTTAACAAACTCACTTAAGGAGGCAAAATGCAAAACATATATTTTGTTATTTTTATTTATGCTATTTTGTAACTGCTTATTAAAAAAATGTGGCTGTTATTATTATAACAAGTTTGTAAATAACAATTGTTTTTGTAAATTATAATTAACAATTTATTTTTCATCCCAATTAAAAGAGATTTTCACAAGATCAGGATCTTAATCTGTAACTAAAAACTAAAAAACGCTTATGTCGTACTTAGATTTCCAATTTTTGTAGCAGTTTTAAATTGATAAAAAAATTTGATGTTTTTTTTAATCTAAAGCATTGTTGTGTTTCTTGAAAGTTATATCTATTAAAATAATAAATACTAAAAAAATATTTAATATGCATGCATTTGAAATATAAAGTAACCTAATATCCAGAGAAAATAACTTTACAATTTTACCCTATTCCTAGCCTATTCCTAATAGAGTTTAAATTTTATTATCATTATTTTTTCCAATTTAATAATTAAATTTATCTTAACAAAAAATGTGTGTTATCTATTTTTTTTGTGTGTTAGAAGAATAAAAGCTGTTGGAAACAATATATGGGATACAAAAGATAATTACAATAAATGTAAATTGAATAATATCGGCAAACTGTTGATATTTGTAGTTTCTATATATTTGTATTCATCTTTAAATAATGAGATTAAATGTATTGGCGATGTTTTGTTTCAAACTACATCCCAATGTCTGGAAAATACGTCAACCTAAAAGTAACTGAAGATTAAATATCCTGTTGCACTTGTCATATAATATTATTTTTAATATACTTAAATTCTAAGCAACGAATAGTAATAACAAACAAAACACAATTTTCACATTTAAAACGAAATTAAATCAGCTTTAGAATCCAGTTTAATTAAAAAATATTTAATTAACTAACCAGGTGCTACACATTTTAATATTAATGGTAATGCATTCCTTCCCAAGAGAAAAACCTGGCCCGACTGACGAATGCTGCAATTTATTCATCCAATTGAAAAAGACCCTACTTCAATAACCATAATTAAATCCGAGTTATATAGAGCTCGGCTAATCACATTACCTAGTCATAGGGGCTCAGTGTAAAAAATGAGCAAATTTAAAATACGTCATGTCTCTTTCGATTTTACTCTTCCACACAGCTACTCTATTTATAGGTAAATTTTTTATTTTTTATTCAGAGTTAAAATCTGGTTTTCAGGGGTAAAAAATGCTTGGCTCCCATCTGGAAAATTAGTAAAGGAGCGGGCCAGTTAGAGAAAAAAAATGAGAAAAATAGAATAAAAAAGACAAAGAAAAAGTAGTGAGAGAAGAACCTGAAAGCGTATAATCTCCTAATGTTGTGATTGATTGTGCCCTTTAATAACCTTCAACTGATTCGGCACAGGTAGAGAGGCGCAAGGGAAAGTGGTGCAAGGTGTTCTTGTTTCTACAATGGAGAGGCGCATCACCAGGTAAAGGATGAGGAAGGATTGGGAGGGAGTGGTATGGATGGGGATGAAATAACGGTATTTAGACAAAATAAATTACAGGGATGGGAGTTGGGAAATGAAATAAAAAAAATAGATTTGGAGTTTAGCTAGTGATTACCTAATCAATTACAGATAATTAGATTTTTTTTTCTCGTTCCTTATTTTGTGATGTTTGGATAATGCAGCCGTTTGCTTAAGGATTATGATATTTTGAATTAATGTAATTAGGTTAATAAGCCTGGATTATTTAAGTTATTTTTTTAATTCATTTATAAAAATTAATGGGAAATTTTACTGCGTTAATAAATACTGATTATTTAAAAAAAATATATTTTGTAATAATATTTTGTGTTATTTGTTTTCATTCACAAATTATGTTTACTTACAACTTTTCTTCGTTTGCATTAAAATATAATATAACATTGTCGCCAAATAAATTTATTGTTTATATAATTCGACATAAGAGTGATTAAATTGCACTTCAAAATTTAAGATTTAAATTTAATAATTAATTAACTAAACATAGTTATTAATCACTTAAAAATAATAGTATTTAATTATTTTTCAAATAGTTTTTATTTCTTTAAAATTAATAGAATTTAATTATTTTTAAAATAGTTTTTATTTCCTTAAAAATAATACCATTTAATTGTTTTAAAATGTTAGTATAAATACATTTAAAATATAAGTAGCTATTTAAAAATATTAGTAGATATTTAAAAAGATTATTAATTATTTAAAATTATTGGTTGTTCTTTAAAAGATATTAGTAGTCATTTTAATAATATTAACTATTAGTTATTTAAAATATTAGTAGATATTTAAAAATATTAGTAGATATTTAAAAATATTATTAATTATTTAAAATTTTTGGTTGTTCTTTAAAAGATATTAGTAGTCATTTTAATAATATTAATTATTAATTGTTTTAATTATTAGTAGTTATTTAACAATAATATTAAATAATAGTTACTTAAAATATTAGTAGTTATTTAATAATATTAATTATTAAATAGTACTTAATAGTAATTAATACTTAAAATATTAGAATTTAATTATTTAAAATAATAAAATTTACATATTTTTAAACACTTTAGCATTTAATTACTTAACAATATTAATAATTAATTATCAAAAAATATTATTTTTTAAATATTTAAGCTTATTACTTTTTAAATATTTAAGCTTATTACTTTTTAAATAGTTAAACTTATTACTTTTTAAATATTTAAACTTATTACTTTTAAATAATATAATTTAAGTATGATATCACAAATAAAAAAAATCTTTATTAAAGTAATAATAAAAACGCATTAAAATATTTTTATAGCTTTTTGCTAACGTAATGGCACATACACAAAAAAAAAAAAAACTACATGTGCATATAATTTAATTTAAACTGTGTTGTTTATTGTTATTAAAATCATAAAGTTCATTGTACAAAAACAATTAGATCTAAACCAACGCATTTGGGTATTCCTTTTGTTATTTTATTTCACGCTTTTGTTGTGAGTCTCTTTAAGTGATGACACAGCCACAGAAGTTAAACTCAACTCCATCAATTACCATTTGTCGCATGGAACGTGATCCCAATTATCAATTAGTAAGGGGCAGATAAAAATTGCGTGTGAACCCAGGTGATTAATTTTCATTGTACTTCATTTTTTCTTCATTGCACTGGGGGAATCTTTTATTTAGTGCATGGAGATAGAGCTTTTCGCAACCATTGTTGGGATTTTCCTTTATTTATGTAGACTTGCTGAAACTAATATTTTAACCATATTTGTTTAATGTTCAAAACAACAACAAAATCCGCAGTATGTTAAATTAAACCTATATACAATTGTGTTTTAAGTATTTCCATTTGTTAAAACTAATAAATTATTCTCCATAAATGAGGAATAGTTCAGGGAATTATTTTATCACAGAAGCATAGTAAAATTATTTATTTAAATGGATAGTTTTCTTTTTTTTAGAGCTTTTAACTGTTATGCAATTATAATCTTCTCCTTTTAAATAAAAACCAATTTTAAAATCTTGGGAATACTTATTTTGAGTGTGCATTTTATTTCTGAATATATTAATAGTTTTGTGTATTTCAAGTATGTATGATTTTATATTTTTTTAACTTAATGTGAGCACATTTCATCTCAAATTAAGTATCTACAATCATATAATGTACAAGATCTGGTGTAGTTAAATGTAAAATAAACTTTAAGTTTTCTTTACAAATTAAATATACAATTATAACTTCGTATACATATGATATCATAATTATATCATTTGACGGCTGAATTTGATATTGGAACAAATTTGAGTTTTTTTATTTATCTATATATATTACCATACCTTTTAAATGATATTTAATACAAGGTAATATGAGTATCAGAAGTATTTCAGTGATAATTTGAAAATACGTGTTAGCAAAGAAACCAATGTGTCAATATATCTTTAAATGTTTTTCATAAAATACGGTTTTTCAATGTATTTTTTCTTAGACACCACTGAAAAATTTGCATTTAATTTTTTTATACTAATTGACGTTTTACTTTTTCATATATATGGAAATATACAGAATTAAAGACATTTTAATTCAAAAATACATTAAAAAAATAATGGAAGAAAATTTCTATGAAACAGTTTTAAAATCTAGTATATTAACAAATAATTAAAATTTTTATAAAAACGCATTTTAATACCTTAAAGGATTTTAATATAAATTATGGAACATTTTATATCCGTTCTTTGGATAGTTTTCGAGAAAATTGTACATCATAAGTATGAAAATACAGCGGTTAAAGATAAATTCACATAATTTAAAATAATTAATATAAATAAATTTATACCCGTATTATCTAGTATTATTAAATTTTTTAAAGGTATGGCTTCATAGAGTTTTATATATAAAAAAAGTTTAAAATGTCTTCCATTAAAATTTTCAGGATTAAGATCCTCTTTTATGTATTGCTTCAAATGTCATTATATTCAATAATTTTGCTAAGAAAGCTGTGACTTTCGATTCTAATAAACTAATGTACATCTTCCTTATCACTTCAAAAATAGAAAAAATATTAAGTCATGATTAAATCATAAAAAAAATCATAAAATCATAGAATGAAATACTTTAATTAAAAATACATTATTTAAAATATCAAAAGTTTGAGCAATGTCGAACGATAGTTCCACATTTCGAAATAAACTCCAAGTGTTTTATGTTTGTTTCTGAAGTTTAAAATTCAAATATTGCTTTTACATACTTATTGAATCGTATATTAGAGTTGATGCGAAAAATATGACTGGATCTAAATTCCAATGCCTGAAAATAGAAAAAAGAAGCATCTTTATGAGATATAGAGGTAATCTTCGTCGTGTTTCGATAAGCGTGATGGGACTTCTTTTTTGATCTTCCCTATCAACGGACTTTCTTTGAAATGTTAGTAATCTTTGTATACGTTTATTTAAAAGAAATATTTTCACTGATTCTTTTTCCCTTTTCCTTGCAGTTTTCTTTGTAGAAATATTGTATATTTCAGTGCCCTGAGAAGTGTGAAGGAGAATGTTCTAAAGATTTTTTTTGAAATTCGAAATATGTTTATTTTTGTATGTTTAAAATATGTAATTGGGATTCCTTTTTTATAATATATTAATGTTTTTTAGAAAATAATCAGTTTTTAAAAAACTCATTCTGGTATGCTCTTAAAATTATAGGTTTCCTTTTAATAGACTTGTTTCTAGTGAATTTCTAAAAAAAAATTATTGCAAGTTTTTCAATAAAATTAAATATAAACAATATTTTTTTAACAATAAATTTGATTTTTCGATATGTAAAATTTAAACTCACATTTGCAACATCATGTATAGTTTACATATTATATTTCAATAAAATATGTTTGAATATTCTTTTGTGGTTGTTATCCACACAATCCATGTTATTTAAATTTGTTATATCTGTAAAACAACCACTCATTCTCATAGGCCAATGCATTGAAAATAAACACAACTTTTACATTTTAACAGATATTTCCATTATTTTGCTTTAAATCATCTATCTTTTTCACATATGAAAATAATTAAATATTCATATGTACAAATAACTTTTTTAATAATTACTCAGCTATAAAGTGTTCGGCAGTAAATGTGACATGCTTTTACAGTAATTATAAACTTCAGATTTTATATTAACATTGGATGTATTCGAAATTGGTTCCGACTGAATATTTTAATCACATGTGTCTTGTTTATTTTCTGTTTGAATTATTTCAGTTGTTGCCGACAAACGATCTGTATTTAATGGTATCCTCTTTCTTTTTAGTTTTAGTATGTATATTAATGGATGACGTTAATATTTTTTTAAAAACATGTAAGTAACTTATTTTATAAAAAGTGGTTAATAAAAAGCAATTATAAAGTTTACTAAAAAACAGTAAAGTGGAGTAGTTATTATAACTTAAAAATTAACTGAATTTCCGAGACAAATTGGATGTTCCAGGATGTGATTTAATGCATTGAAATACAGTGAAAATTAAATTAAAATGGTAAATACAAATATTATTTGATTACTTCTGGTGTCCATTCTATATGTTCCATGCCATAAAATTATGCTTTCTAAGTATTATATTTTCTTTTAAATTCCTAATTACAACGTATTGAAAATTCTGCCTTAAATTAAAAGTTCTTGGAATAGAAAGAAATTTCTACTTAGCAGAAGACTACTTTTTTATTCGAAAATAATTTTTAAAATTTCATATAAAATAACTTCCAGTCTAGAAAATTGCAACTAACTTAAATCTCAACAAACTATCAAATATTAAACTGCAATTAAAATCCAAAAAATAGATTGTTCAATTTCTGAAGTATGATTAATTTGTTCAAGGAATTGCAAATGCGCTTATCCCAAATTTAAAACATAAATCTCCTGTATCCGCGGGATGAATCCTATATCCATCTTGTTCCACTTCCATAGTAAATCACACGTTTGCATATTTCTCTTCCGGATTATTTTCTCTGATAACACCACCTCCAAGATAAACTCCAGGTATTCCTTCCTTCAACTTTATTAAAGATCCATTCTTTACGATAAGACAGTCTGTGTTGCCTCTCCGCGCCACTATATTCCTTTAACAAACGTCCACACGCCCCCAAACACGACCGTCGGGTATTTGTGGATAAACACATTCCACAATATCTCTCCTCCCCTCTGAGCCAAAGGCAAATAAAACTTTTACTCCTGACTTCCAACTTTATCTTCCAACAGCCAGAAATCCCATGTTTTATTTATCCTTTATTTTCGAGTTGTGGTTTAAGGTCCTTTTACCCATAATACGTGATTTATGTACTTATTTCTGCGGGTGTTATCGCTTAGGAAGTCGCATGCTAAAAGAATGAGTACTTATTTTCGTGCGTTTTATCTGGAATGTGATACTGTATCTGAAAAAGCTTTTTGGTCAATATTTAGTCATATTTAGTCTTCAAGTCCTGTTTAAAGCTATGGGAATACGCTGTATATAACGTACAAGAGTATTTCACTATAACTGTTGATTTAGTGTTTCCGCGATTCAAACAGTATGCGTTTACTTTATTAGTCAATCCACTAATTGTTTTTAATGAGGGAAATTATTAACTAAATACCAAGTGACAAGTATTAACCGTATTCTACCAATATCATTGGAAAGCTGCATGATTTGATACAATGAATGAACTTTCTATTTCAATGTTGCTTTAAAGAAAACTGAATTGAAACTACTATATCTTTTTTGGGTTAACTATTTTAAAGGAATAGTTTTTTATTCAACTCTGGTAACGTTGTTTTTTCGATATTTGGCACACTTTTAGGTATTTGGCATCTGAGTAATTTTAGGTATTGGGATCTGAGTATTTTAGCTATTTGGGTTCTGAGTATTTTAAGTATTTGGGATATGAGTATTTTAAGTATTTGGGATCTGAGTATTTTAGGTATGTGGATTCTGAGTATTTTATGTATTTGAGATTTGGAAATTTGGGATTAGGTTTATTTGGGGTTTGAGTATATTAGGCATTTGGGATTTAAATATTTTATGTATTTGGGATCTGAGTATTTTAGACATTTGGGATTTGAGTATTTTAGGTATTTAGGATCTGGGTATTTTAGTTATTTGTGTAATCTGAGTATTTTAGGTATTTAGGATCTGTGTATTTTAGGTATTTGGGATGTGATTATTTTAGGTATTTAAGATATCAGTTAGGTATTTTAGGTATTTGGGATCTGAGTATTTTAGGTACGGGGGTTCTGAGTATTTTATGTATCTGAGATTTGGAAATTTGGGATTAGGGTATTTGGGATCTGAGTTTTTTAAATGTGATGCCTATTAAAATTATTTTTAAATTTTAGTTGACAATTGCGCAAACATGATTACTTGCCCTCAATCTAACTTAAAATTTTAAGTATGTATTACATATTTTGCAAGCATTTAATTCATTTTATCCGAGAACATATTGAGTAACTTTAAACGGTCTCTAAATAACTAGGTAATTTCTGTCTAATAAAATATCACTCAATCTCATATCAGGATTTCGGTCTTATATCGTGGATTTCACAAAATGTTCAAGATATTTATATATACTTACTTCTAATTCGAAAATTCTTAATTTTATAGTCATTTTTATTGTTTGAGAATTTTTGGATTATTTTTTATTAAAATTCTTTACAAAAAAACTTTCGAGAAGTGTGTTATTTGAACTCTTGATTTTTCTATAAATTACTTACATAAACTCAAATTATAGAACAAGAATTCGCCACATTTTATCCAACTATGTAACGATAAGAAAAAAAAATTGCCAGGTGGAAGAATGTCCATCTAAATAACAGAAGAATAAAGAACTCTATTGTCGTCGTCCTTCATACATTCTCCATTTATAGACAGCTGTTGGAAATTAAATACGTCGTTATATAAATGTCTTCATATTGGTTAAGATGGGGAAGTATAGAGAGTAGATCATATGTTTCTTCGTCAACTGAATATTGTTAATAATTAATAAATGTGTTTTCGGGTCTTACCTTCTTAACATATTTTTATTTTCCATTGTCCTTGTCTAGTGAGATGTTAATTCAAGAAATTAAATCTAATGATTGAAAATTACACGAATGGATAAAGGCAGAAAAATATATCGTACTTCTGAAATGCAGGTAACCATGACAACCCTTGATGCTTAACTTTCATTCCAGGTACACAAATCCCAATCGACATTAAAACTCAAATCACATTCTAATTTCCACTCCAGTCGCTTCCAACCCGGGAGTAATTTAATTGCGAAAATTCGCCCTCATCCTTCACGCTATTTTAACTTTAACTGCATCCTATTGCATATTGATCGGGTTTAATCACAACTCGGGATGTCTTCCTCTAACACAGGTTCGCTTTTCCGAAAGTTTAAAACTTTCCGGATACTGTGCTGCAAAAATAAAGTTGCAAATCCAAATTGCTCGAGCGGACGGATTGAAAATTCTGGATTGTTGTAAAGATTGCATTTTTGGAAGCAGTAATCGATTACTCTCGAATCGGAGTAGTGTGTGTGCAGCGCTGGGGGAGAACTTAGGATGTCCAAAGTATAAGTCAGCTAAGAAGGTCCGTAAAGTTTGTTGTGAAAAATGGTTGCATCTTTTGAAGTATAGTTTATACTCAGTTGCAGTTCTTCTTGGGAAAGCTTAAATTGTTTTCTTCAAGATGGATTTTGTTTAGAAGTCTGTAGAAATAAAATGTGCTGGGTGGCCATAAAATAAGTTCTCCTGCTTAAAGGCATCTGTAGTTAAAGCGAATGAACGGAATTACACCAAATTTCATTTTAAGAATATTAAATACATGGAGTGAAGTTTCAAGAATCTCCGATAGAGGGATTTTGGCGCTCACTATCCGAGCTTAAAACGCGTTTAATATATGTACCATAAAAAGTTACCCTAGACACACAAACTTTATTAGTGATTAAACTTAAGGGAAATAAACCTTTATTCATGCAATTTGTCATACACTCTAAAAGTCTGCTCATTGAAAATAGTCTAAGTGGTTCTGGAGATCTTAATTCTGATGAATAAAAGATCATTTCATTTGATTCTAATCACTAAATTAATTTGTGTGTCTATCGCAACTTTTTTCACATATGTTATACATGTTTTTGCATTGTATTGTGCCAAAATTCTTTTTATCGGGGATTTCTTAGAACTGCATTTTTTTAGCTGTAGTCTTCTTCCCATGATTGCATTATACTTAATATGAAATTTGGTGTCATTCCGTACATTAGTTCATATATGGATGCCTCTAAACAAGGAAACTTATTTTATGGTCAAATTGGATTTTTTTACTTTGGATTTCAGTTCTAATATAATTACTAACGAATTTTGCGATTTTAAATAGAAAATTTAAAGTTCTTTAAAATATCAAACATACAAATTATATATATATATATATATATATATATATATATATATATATATATATATATATATATATATATATATATATATATATATATATATATATATATATATATACTAATACCAATAAAAAATCTCACACTAACTCTTTAATTGAAATATTTTTATAAAAATTATTAAGCAATAATATCGTATTGTGTTAAATTTATAATTAATCTCAAAGACTCTTCTGACAGATTATCGTTATCTTAAAGACATATCTACTGGTTTTTTTTAATTATTTGTAAACTTAAATATGTAACGACAGTTACATCTTTTTTTTTATCGTGCGCTATTTTTAGAATTTCAGAGACAATCTATTCTCCACCAAAAATGACAAATTTGTAACGTTTTTTTTCCGAGTAATATAAACCAAATCCGTGTTTTAATGATATTATGATGTGCATCGTTTAATAATGTATCAACACACAATCTAAACATACCTACATTATTGCCTTTTCCTGCAACGAGATAACAATCTCCAAGCATAAAAATTCTCCATTTCCCTAACACCTGGTGATTTTTTAGCATGGTAATTCCATAAAACACGGACCATGACCAAGTTTCAAAGAGTAATTAACGAGAAACTACTAATAATGCTGTGGAAAAAAAAAAGAAAACTCAATACCCAAATTTGAGAAAGAGTTAAAAATAACGCAAATAGGTTGCGTACCAGCTGCGGTTGAAGCCAGTGGCTGCTAACAGATACTGTCTGTTGTGTTAATGAAAGATAAATTGCTCGAGCCATGAATACACGCAGCTGATTAAGTATCATGTGGTATTGAAATTTAAGCTTTATTTCTTGTTCACCTTATTGAATAGTTAATTATCTTGGCGCTGAGAATAGTGTAACCTAAAAGATCAGTTGAAGATGAAATATTTATCTTTGAAATGACTTTGTAAAAATGGGTATTTTTCAGAATAGATATGTTCAGTTTTTAATAAATAGATGCTTGTTTAATAATTAACGATTTACACGTTAATCTTCAATTGTGGAAGAATTATCCCAAATTTTATTTGGGATGTCCTTTTGTAGTAAAATAACATGTATGTTTTGAATAATTAGAAGCAAATATATTAGTAGGATGTAAAATAAGTATAATAATAAAAACATTAAGATATTTTCAATCATATATATTCTTTCAGTAATGCAGATCCATTTTGAGGGTCTCACACATTTTTCATTGTGGAAGAATTATCTCAAATATTATTTAGAATATCCTTTTGTTCTAAATAAACATTTATTTTTTTAATAAGTCGCAGTAACTTTATTAGTCACTAGGAAATAAAATAGGTACAATAATACAAAAAAATGTATAGAAATTTTCAATCACATATTCAATCACATTCATCAATATATTACTTCAGTGTTAAAGGTTTCTTTCGCGGGGTTCACACACAACGGATCTTAACGTGTGAGGTATAAATACAATGAATTTACGTTTTGAATTAACGTTTTGTTTTAAAGAAATGCGTTTAAAATAATTAATTTTCAAACAGTTTTTACACGAACCGTTGGAAGTGCTGCCATCTATGGATATAATTCTTTGAACGGAGAGTCATCCATGTATAGTTACAAAAAATGTGTGTGTGGTGAGGAGAAAAGGTTTTTTTTGCTATATTTATAGCGCTAGCATGCTAGTAAGTAATATTTAAACAAATAATATTTAGAATAATTAATAATAATATTTAGAATATTTAATAATAATATCTAGAATATTAGTAATAATATTTAGAATATTTAATAATATTATTTAGAATATTTAATAATTATATTTATAATATGAAATAATAATATTTAGAACGTTTAATAATAATATTTAGAACGTTTAATAATAATATTTCGAATATTTAATAATAATATTTTGAATATTTAATAATAATATTTCGAATATTTAATAATACTATTTAGGATATTTAATAATACTATTTAGGATATTTAATAATAATATTTAGAATATTTAATAATAATATTTAGAATATTTAATAATAATATTTAGAATATTTAATAATAATATTTAGAATATTTTATAATAATATTTAAAATATTTAATAATAATATTTAGAATATTTAATAATAATATTTAGAATATTTAATAATACTATTTCGAATATTTAATAATAATATTTAGAAACATGTAAATGATTCATTGAGTCTTCGTATCTAAAAACTTAATTATCAAAATTGTAATTACAGATATTATCTATACGGTATTGATAAAACATAAGGTGATAGTTTGCTGATATTTAAAATATATTCACATAACAGAATTTTAGTATTTAAATTGTTATTTTAGATGTTGGTTATTATAGACGTATTATTAGTATTTATTGTTTATGAGTAAATAGTTTTTTTTGTAATGACATCATCATGTGTGTAGAGTAAAAGCTCAGGTGTTGTATTAAAGATTTTCTTCAGGATAGATTCAGAACCGCATCGCCTATAGGTCTTTGTGTAGATCCAGTACGAGTTTTTCAACCATCCAACCGGCTTTCTAATAAACATTATACAGTACATTCCATACACATTTCAATGATTTCTATATTTCAAACCATTTCTTAATTTAAATGACATTTCTGTCACCTGCGTTCATTTGCAAAAATAAGGAAATATTTATCGCATAAAAACATCCCCCCTATGTTTGATCAACATGCTGTTTCCGAATCGCAAAAGCCACTCGAACATTACGATAAGTACCGCAACCTACTTAGAACTCCCCACTACCGGACCACAAAATCTGATACCACCAAAGTGTACCACGCTCATTAAGGCCACACGATTGTATGTTCGAGTACCAGATGGTCCGGCAATTCTGTGTCCCGGACTTGAACCGAGTAATCGATTATCGGCCTGGACACCCAAGACCCGGGTAATGATACCCCATCCTTCAATGGATATGCGCTCATTAATTGAGTTTCCTGTCCTCCCATTGGTAGGGACGACTGATGATTACCAATTAACTGTTGATATTTGTCTTAAGTGGTTAATTTTACAAATGGGGTTAATTATTTCTGGAGGATGTATCGGGGGGAGGGGGGGGGGCGTAATAGACACGGGTTAGAGTGAGCGTTAATACATTTATTATGAAATTGAATGTGTGTAGAGTGTTTGTTTTGAAATGTAGAAATTAGGTAACGGTGTCAATTTTGAGCTGAATAAAGCATTTCTGTAATCAAATAGTTTTGTTTTTCAATACCTAGAGAACACATAACTGCCCTATTAGAAAGATAATAGTTCTACATCAGATATTTTTTGTTCATTATTCTTTTTTTAAGAATTATTGTGTAATTTAGACTCTAATTTTGATGCTATGTACGCAAAACAGACGGTGTTATAGACAGTCAAAAAGACGGTTTATCAAAACGGCCGCAGATTTTTAGATGTATAAATTCAAAATAAAGTAAGTAGCACCCTGTTGGATTCATGAAAAATTATTGCACGCTTTACCTCGTGAATGTACCTCGTGAACTGAACGATTTTTGCGAGCACCTGACAAGCGTGACAAAGACGCAACAAAGCCAACGCTGTTTTGTGGCTAATGGTTTCTCTACGGTCATTATCCTGTTAACGTTCACATCTCTTGCATGCATCTCATTCCTGGATCTGATTTTAAAGACTGTTTAAGTAAAACTACGAAGCAGTATAAGGAATTATGTGCTTCGTTCAAGGCAATTGTTTGACAATAGCTACTCACTTTTGATTAAATTATGCTATATACTTTGAATCTACACAAACTATCTAATATAACTCAAACAAAAAAATGAGCCTCAAACTTCTGATATTAAAAAAAATAATTCAAAGATTAATCGACATAACATTTATCCACTTTGAATGCGAGTGAAATATTTTTAATTCGACTTTATCAAGAAAAATTAACTTAATCACTACAATAGTTATTACTTCAAAAAATTTGTGAAATTCTTTGATTGGCTAAATAATTATTAAAATTAAATTTGAGGTTTACTAATGTATGCTTACATAAGAAGACTTTAATAAACATTTAATATCAACTATAATTTGATTAGTTAGTATAACAGTAACCTATCCTTACATGACTTCATGGTGTAGACACCAATTACTTAAAATTAGCGATAGTGGAAATAACAATCAGTTACTTAGTTTATATGCAATATTTTATAACTCGACCTATTCTAACTGTAACCTTGCATTGGTTCCTTAAGCTGCCGTCCTGAGAACCTCAATTCAAAATGGGTGCAGTTAATTCATTTTTTGATGTTTTTATATAAAAAAAAAGACATAACCAAAATATTCCGAAGCAAAATAATATATTACATTTAATTATACTTTCAACCATTTTTATTTAATTATCACATAAAACAAACGTTAATACCATTCCAATAATATTCTCTAAGTTTTTAATGTATTTCTCACATTTTAAAACATCTTTCAATGTCTAATAAACTTCTCAGACCCATTAGTTTATTCCAAAATGGCAATCTGTATTTAAACATAATACTGATTTAAGAATAAATATCCATTGACCAATCAGTTTACCCTAATAATACTGCGCGAATGCAGACAGCCAATCGCGAGCCAGACTTTCCAGGGAATTAAACATGTTTCTGAAACGTGACACGTGACACTTAGTTTTGCCGCGGGGATTCTCGCTGACACAGTTTGTCATCTCGGCATGGAAACAGTTAGCAAGAAGAAATTGCTGCGATCTCTGCATTGCCTAAGGGAAATTCAGCTTTATTACTAAAACATTTCTAGGTGCATTTATTTGAGACATCTGAATCGCCGAACGTGTGTGGTATGACGTAGTGGAAAGTGATGTGCAATAATATGTATCTACTAAATTGGAGACGGAGAAGCTGCTATATATTTCATTTAAGTTTGTATTAAAAGTTGTGAAATATCTGTTAAAAGAGTCGCTAAAAGGAATTCGAAAATGTAAAGTTATTTGAATTGGAAGGAGTTTGTCGTAATCTTCAGATGTGGTGTATGAAAAACTTAAAAATTGGTGGAAATTGCAAAAATATAAAACATGTGTTCTCTATTTATACACCGTACATGATTAAAACTTGACATTTCCAAACTTGAAAAATTCACATTATAAATATAATACTGCTTAAAAAGAGAGAAATCCTATAGGTTAATTCGCTGCTATTTATAGGATAATTATTCTCGTATTTTTTTGAAAAATAACATACACAATGGTTAAAAATTTAAATCTTATATATTATTTCAGTTGTAAAGATCCCTTTGGCGGATCTCACACACACCGGATCTTAACACGTGAGGTATATAAAGAAAGGGAATTTCCCAAAGCAGTGACGAATCGTACTTTTGTCTCATGACTATTACCGAGTTTCTTAAATGCGTTTACAATATTTTTAAGTGAGAAGTTGGTAGTGCTGCTATCTATGGGTAGAAATCTTTGAACGTAGTGATATCTGTTGAGTAGATGGAACAAATGTGGTGTGTGGGGGGGGGGGGGTTGTTCACATCCAATAATCATCGCACGGGAATGCTAGTAAACATTTAATTTTGCAATACTCAAAATAAATTTTTCTTTTTAATGACAATTTTCGAAACTTTGGATAGTAATATCGTAGAAAACCGATTTTATGTTGTGGTGTTAACTGTAAAATTCTTAATGTTAAGATTTACAAATACATTTATATTTATTTTTTACAGTAAAAATTAAGAAAACATAAAATCTCTTTCGCATCGTTGTTAGACACGGGTTAGAATGAGCGTTTATACATTTATTGTGAAGTTGGATGTGTGAAGTGTTTGTTTTGAAATATAGAAATTGTGTAATGGTGTCAATTTTAAGATAAATACAGAATTTCGGTAATCAAATAGTTTTTTTTCAATACCTAGAAAAACACAACTGCCGGTTAGAAAATAATAGTTCTACATCATACATTTTGTAATATTTTTTCCTTTTTTAAGAATTATTATGAAATTTAAACTTTACTTTTGATGTACGCAAAACAGGAATTTTGACCGTAACAGTTTTTTTATATGATATATCAGTAAATAATTAAGCTTACTTTTACATAAAAGTCATATTCAGTTAGATAATATCCCAAAATAAATAACTGAATAAACAAAATCAATACTACCAAATAATTTCGAAACGTTAATAATTTTATGCATTGAAATAGATACTATGAATACAGATACTAGGCGAATTTCAGCTAATGTTATTCGTTTGTTATTTACTATAATATGTGCATATATCATAGTATGATATATGCTAATTGTATTTTATTTTTAAGTGGTCTCTATTTAAAAGAAATACTGCGGTATGTGGTATTTATTCTGTGGATTAATTAAAATCGTTATTAAACAAAAATTCAGAACTTAATGAAAGAAAACAATAATTAAATACGACTTTTGTCTATAAGAATAACAATATTATTCAAGAAATGCATTATACAGTTTTAAATTGAGTTTTTGAACAGAAAGTAGAATTATTTTAGAAGATCCCGATATTGACTAAAAAATATACAATTAATATCAAGTAATTGGAAATGTATGATCAAGTCGATATTTAGAAGGAATGATGGACAGATATATTAATAAATCGAGGTATTGATACACAGTTAAAACACTGTTACACTGTGCTAAAAAATAAGTAAAATATACTAATTTTCGATTACATTCGATGCTTATCATAGATCCGAATACAAAAGTTTCATTTTTCAAAAAGCAGGTGCTCAAAAATGAATACAATGAGTTCAAATTACTAAAAAGAGCAGTAGCTTGCCCATATAGACTGCCTTCATGAATCCCTTTCAATAAATATAGATATTTACAACAAATACTTACCGGGAATCAAACCCATATCCTCAGGCACTGTAATCTAGCGCCTTATGCTTTATGCTGCCAGAGTGACGTGCAAAAGTTATAAGGAGAATAAATGTTTAAAAAGTGTGCCAAAAGAATGGAAAGTAAGGTAATTAAATTTTAATAACGGTTTTCCAGTTAAGCAATCGTCTATTATCCCATTAAGTTTGTATTTTACCAATCGACATCAAATAAAACAATATTTTTCTGAATTTCTATTTTAAGTTCGTCAAGTTTCATTAATAGCGCCTGAAAAGAAGCTGAGTATAGCAATATTTAATAACATTTCTAGATTTTGAGAAAATACAGTTACATGCATTTCAGTACATCATTGCTCATTTACGATGCATTTATACTCAAAGAAAAACGAGAAGGTTTATATACTCATTTATAACTGCCTTATTTTTTATAGTGTAGATGGGTAAAAAATGGTACTTTAGGGAAATAAAAAATGGCATGCTTAGATGGATAAATAAACAGACAATTAAATTTGAAAAATCAATTTAATATATTAAACTTATTTTAAATTTACATTTATCATATTTTCATACTACTAAATTTAAAGATGCTTTTACAAAATAAACTTTGAAATAATATTAATCCTATTACTTAAAGTATACAAATGAAAAATACATCCTATAAAAAAATAGCTCATTAAAAATGAAAATATAAACAGATTTTTTTCGAATTTGTTATACAGTTTTTGTACAGAAAAATCTTTTCATTTTATAATCTTCCTCTTTTCCACTAGGTATTTTTACAAATGGCACATACAATTATTTTGAAAAGGGGCAACTTGTTTATCAAAAACAACTTATGTTGGCGCATATTCTTTAAGGCAATTTATAATTAAGCTCTAGCTTGAATCATTAAATTGATTAATATCCGTTACCATTTTTTGCGTATTCCCTGATTTTTTTTTACAACGGAAATGTATGTTTTTTTCACATTCAAAGATGAATGAAGAGAAATTCCTATTTCTTTTCGATAACATAGTTATAAATTTTAATGTGAAGACTCAAAAAAACTCAATTAAATAATTTGGGTATTTAGTTTCACTTAAATTATTAGTTAACAATAAATATAAATCTACATTCAATCCATTTGGCATCATGTGATTATTAATTTTTGTGGGTGACTGAACACTTACTAATACAAATATTTATTAATTTATTACTATAATTAAAAAAAATATTATGTATGTTATCATTAAAAACCATTTTTTTACTTGAACTAAAGAAAATCTCATTTAAAATACATTGTTATATCGTAAATTATATTTGTAAAACTTTCCAGTTTAGGAAAATTGTTAAAATAAAATTTTTTGTTGACAGGCACATATAATTGTTAAAATTGTAATTTAGTAACTCAATTAAAATAAATATTAAATCTTATGAATCAATCCCATTTAATATATATATTTGTTTATTTTACCCCTATTTTGTCATTCAAGAAAAATGCGTTAAATACATCATAAAAGCTGAAAAGCAGAAATTTTGGATCAATTCCATTTAATATATATATATATATATATATATATATATATATATATATATATATATATATATATATATATATATATATATATATATATATATATATATATATATATATATATATATATATATATATATATATATATATATATATATGTGTGTGTGTGTGTGTGTGTGTGTGTGTGTGTGTGTGTGTGTGTGTGTGTGTGTGTGTGTGTGTGTGTGTGTGCTTAAATTTATATATTTCAAATTAAATTCCAAAAATAACGTTGAATATTCCAAAAATAAGTGTTAAACCAAATACATATTTATTTTAATTATTCTTATTTTAAATATTTAAATTTTCAATTTTTTATAACAGTTCATATAATATTATTAGATTTTTGAGAGCAATAGCTATAACAAATGTAATTTGAAAATACAATAATATTAGTTTTATATTTTTATCAAATTCATACCATATTACTAACTAATATCTATGGTGAAATGAATTTAACATTTAAATAAAAACTATTTATCATGATCAAGAATTTTAACTCTTTATTTTACTAAGCTCTAATTTATGTATTAGTACTTACTTTTTTAAGAAATGTCACGTTCTTGAATTATTTTATATCAATGTCGAGTTATCAAATATTTTATATATATATATATATATTATATATATATATATTATTATATATTATTATATATATATATATTATATATATATTTATATTATATATATATATATATATATATATATATATTATTATATATTATTATATATATATATATTATATATATATTATATATATATTTATATATAATATATATTATTATATATATATATATATATATATATATATTTATATATAATATATATTATTATATATATATATATATATATATTTATATATAATATATATTATTATATATATATATATATATATATTTATATATAATATATATTATTATATATATATATATATATATATATATATATATATATATATATATATATATATATATATATATATATATATATATATATATATATATATATATATATATATATATATATATATATATATATATATATATATATATATATATATATATATATATATATATATATATATATATATATATATATATATATATATATATATATATATATATATATATATATATATAGATATATAGATATATATATATATAGATATATATATAGATATATATATAGATATATATATATATATATATATATATATATATATATATATATATATATATATAAAATATTTAATGTAATATCTCCAAAACAGCAACACTTACTCACATATAGTCTTTTTGTTTTCTTTAAAAAACGTTATCTGCAAAACTCATGAATCCCAAGTAAAGCCTCAGTAACTCGCAAAAAATTTTATTGTAAAATTATCCATCATGATTAAACTTGCTATCTGCCTATTTTAATAAAAGTATGCATTAATATTCACGTATTTAACAAATAACACGCTCTTACGTCTATTACTTATCGAAACAAAATACGACTTTTAACATATAAACCGTCAAACAACTTTCCCATTAAAATATAGTAACCCACTCCTTTTTAATCTCTCCCAAACAGAAACTCTCACTCATTGAGAAAGTTTCTTTTCTCCAGGAAACATGTTACCAGGAGTTCATAAATCGAAAGAAAGGCCTCGGTACACCGGAAACTGGCAGGCTGCCATCCAGGCTAATTGGGTTCCCCAAGACAGAGAGATAAATACATTTTTTTCCAGGAGGTGTTACCGGCTCTTGAGGTTCTCGATACGTGCTTATGTTGGTTCCATAACGCAGTAAAAACCACATCTTGATTGTCTTTTCTTTGACATTTAGTTATGGTATTATTCTACTTGCGTTCGATGCGATGCGCTGCGGAAGCTGGGTAGAAATGGTAAATGGTGTGTTTCTATATGTGATATTCTTTATTACAACCTGGGACTTGTTTCAGCTTAATCCATATTTATCGTGCAAGAGATCTGATGTATTGCGAATTTGACATTCTTTTTTCTGTATTGCGGTATGTTTAAGGAAAGCGAACAACCGAATTTTTTCTTAGAAATTGATATCAAGCTTAATTTTGGTATTCGATTTATATGAAGCTGACATTTATCTTCAAATAAAATAGTTCTGATAAGAATAATGATAGAGATTTTCAAGTAAACATACAATTTTTTTAAATTGTAAAATTTCTGATATAATTTTTAAAAAAAATGTGAACATCAAACAAAATAATATATTGACTAATTAAAAATGTAAAAGCACTTGAAAAAATTGAGATATAAGTTTCCATATGTCTGAACTTTTTTATCCTAAATTGTTAAAACATAACGATATTCAAAGTGAACATTTGTGCATTGTATATGTTTTTCATTTACGAATTGTTGCCGTATACTTTTAAGGGAGACCCGAGCCCCAAATCCTAATTTGTTTATTAATGAATTCAGAAACACCAATTTTTTTATATTATTAGAAATTCTTTTTCTGAACACTAATCAAAAACAAAAATATATTTAAAAAAATTATTTTTGATATTTTTGGAATTTTTTAAGCTTAAAAAGATGTTTTTTAAAAACACTACTCCTTTTTAAATTTTTAATGTTTTTAAATTTTTTTAATTGATTAAATAACATCAAAGTACACACTACAATCGTATGTATAGACTTTTGCAGATTTGTGTTTTAATTGTTTTTAAAAACTTATTTTATGTTCAAAACCCAAAATATATTCAAACTTTTAAGTTTAATAATTTGTAAAAAAATAATTTATAACTTAATTTAAAAAAAAATATACATACGTTTATAAAACAAATATTAGAGCTTCAAAAACTATTAACAGTTTAGTTTTAAGTTAATTATTTACAAAGCCTTAGCATTTTAAACGTGACCAGAATTAAAAAAAATATTTTGAGTAAATGACGATTGTTGCAGACGAACAGTATGTAGAAGGATTATAAATGGCATATAAACATGTAAAAAAACATATGTTCTGTTTCTTTTACTGTTTTGAAATTTTGTATACACCTTCTCAAGTTTGTTTAGCATCGTTTTATGAAGAAAAAAAAATTAGCAATTTTTCCGGATTTTGGGGCTCGGGTCCCCCTTAAATCCTTGTAGATAAAAATATAAATTGAACTTAGGAACAACCGTAGAAAAAAGCCTCATTTAAATATCGTAAATTTAAAATAGTATGAACAAAAGATAATTTGGAAAACTTATATTTGATATGAACTAAAAAAGCTTATGAATACTTAATATAGCATTAGTCCAAATATATTTTTAAAAAAATTCTCAAATCTAAACTAAATATTACTAAAGATGTAAATATTGTTAATTATATTTTTTTTATGAGTTAGTTAAAAATACTGATTTAATTAATAAATTTCTTGCATTATTTCAATAGCTAATGTTAGATATATTTTTAAAAATAAAAACATGTCTTGTTAAATATTAATTATTACATCAATATGTCATATAAACATAAGTCTTAATTTGGAAGATATAAAACAGTTCTTTAATTTGAACAAAACATTTTTTTAATACTTAAAAAGAGATTAAAAATACTGATTTAATTATAATTCTTACATTATTTCAAAAGCTAATGTTAGATATATTTTAAAAATAAAAACATGTCTTGTTAAATATTAATTATTACATCAATATGCCATATAAACATAAGTCTTAATTTGGAAGATATACAACAGTTCTTTTATTTGAATGAAACATTTTTTTAATACTTAAAAAAGATATTTTTATTTTAATTTTGAAAATAATGTTCAACTAATTTTTGTTTAACTGTTTTTATATATCACATATTCAAAAGCATTCACAAAGAGCATAAATGATTTTTTTTATATAAACAGTTGTTTACTTTCTGAAGTATCATTCATAATTTTTATAAATGGAGATGTATATTTGATTCAAAAGAAGCTAAGGAGAAGGATAAAAAAATCTTTCAAGATGCTAATTCCCCACTGAATACTGTCTATTGACATTTATTAAGTCAAAGGACCATTTTTTGTGTTTTTTGTAAATAAGTGTTTACAAATGTAATTGGAGTCTTAATTGATGATTATTGTATTTTTAACTTTTAAAAATAAAAAATAAAAGTAAACTTAAATTCTCTTTTTATAGTAATAAGAAATTCATAAAACTCAAATTTAGTAAGTGCTCTGGGATGCATATTAAATAATTGAAACATAACAAAAATAATTTTGAAGAACTTTCTTTTCATTTCAAAATATAATACACAAAATAACTTCTTTTTTTGAGTTTTAAAGTATATTAATATTTAAGTAAAAGAGTTGAGTGAAAAGGTAATATTATGATGACATTTTAAATATCAATTAAAACGAAAAAATTGTGTTTGTTTCCCTGAATGCTTTATTTAAATCTATCAACTGCAAGACTTTCAATTCATGAAGTATTTACAAACAAAAACTCGAAAATCTAAAGTGGGAAAAAAGTATAAAATATTAACTTTTAGCATTAGATTTAATCAATTTCTGAACAAACAAGAATTTGATCCGCACTGAATTTCATTTATGTACATTCAGGTAATCAATCATGCGCCATGACAAGCCAATATAATTTTCATATGCATTATTTCCATGCAAATATTGATTATGCTTTTTTGATGGTTTCTAAGTGATGGGGAACACACTTCCATACTAAATCTTAACAATAATCCTGACTCAATAACCATTTTTTAAATTGAGTGTGCTTCTCTTTAAACTTGACTGTGGATAATTGTTATTTTCGAAATTTTGAAAATTTTAAGTTAAAAACAAACAAGTCGAATTTAAAATGTTTGGTTTTATTCCCTGAGTTTTAATTACACGCTTCACATTGAAATTGAGTTTCGTTGTAGAGAAAACTTTTTATTGGATTAGTGGAAAAAAAGTGTAGGGGTGCCAATTCGCATTTCATTGAAATAATTATTTACTTTCAATTATATACTATTATGTATACAATTTCAATTATATGCAAACGAATTTGTAATATATATGAAAAATAAAAGCCATACGCTATTAATTTGTTAAATAATTTTAATATTTATTATTTAGTTTATTTAAATTTCTTTAAAAAAATCACAAAAATAAATACTGATTTTAGAGAAAATTCATACTTTAAAATGTAGGAATGAAATGCTTTTTAATGACTTTTAATTTGTTTTATTTTTATTTAACTTTTAAAGTTTAAACGGGTAACACATAGAAATGCTATGGTATTTTATTTAGATAGTGTTTAGTAAAATATTAAGTAAATATATGGATATGATTCGTACTGAATTTCATTTATGTACAACCACATAATCAATGTTATGAACTTCTGATTATTGAAATATATAATTATTTAATAAGTTTTTCCAAACTAGGTCGAATATTTCAAATATGAGCATATATTGTTAAATTAAACAAATTACAAGATCAGCTTAAAATTCCCATTGAATTGTTCTATTGCCGACTTTCATAACACACGTTTGAATTTGTAACATATTTTTATCCCTTCACTGACTGTGAAACTGTGTATCATTATTACTTTGTTTTGATGTTATGCTTTTGGATGCATAAAATGGAACTTAAATGTAAATAAACTTCTCATTGTGCTAGAAACCCTTTCTAAAAATCTCGGTGAACACTTTCATAAAGTGCGCTAACTGAGAAAGCCACTTGAGCAAGATAACGGCGTTTAAATGAAGTTTATGGCTGGATAAATTGTTTCGTCGGATTTCCAGGAGAACATGAACTCTCAAAGTATTCGTTACATAATTAGAAATATTACAGTTGCAGAAATTTTATCTTCATATCCATCAGACATCAAGTTTATGTTCAAGCCGTGGCGTAGAAATAGTGACAATATCAAAATATCAAAAAGAAATATATATATATATATATATATATATATATATATATATATATATATATATATATATATATATATGAAATATTAAGATTGATTTCATAAAAAGAGGGCCAAAGGTTGTATTTATATTCTTTATTAGTGATCACACCAGGAGCCCGTGAAGCACACGTCCTTACAGTTTGAGAGTCGAAGTCAGAAGAGAGCGAGATTTCCCCCAATAGGGAGAACCTCAGCTAACATAGGGAAAAGTATAATGTGTAGGGATTTGTCAAGGCGGAGCACACACATGAAGTTTTTGGAGGGGTCCCAAAAGGGAATTACGAGCGTGGGTGATAGGGAACTTTCTGTCGTGGGAAAGGTTGAGAATGGCACGTAGAGAATGCAGATTGTTAGAATGAAACAGCAATGTCAGCAAGAATTAAAAGGACTGTTAAAGACGGGGGCAGTATACAAATTAAATGAAGGAAGTTAAAAGGGGTGGTTTTGTAAAAGGAGGTGGAAAGTTAAAGGGGGTTGAAATTATCTTTCATCTCCCTCCCGCAAAATCATACAGATCGGCCAGCGATGAGCACAAATGCGAGAAAAAGATAAAAGTAAGAGAAGAAGGTAATGTCAGCCAAATGGTTGATCAGACCATCTGAGCCACATGAAGAGTTTGTAAGTGATTGGAGAGAAGAAATATTATTGACAGAGGTACAATTAAAATTTTGAAATTACTGCTGTATGTGCTCGCCTTAACACATGCTCTACAAATAGTTATGAAACTAATTAAATTACAATACCAAAATAAGTATACCAATATAAAAATCAATATTGTACATAGTGAAAATTAAACACAAACATATGTTGTAAACAATGAAATATAAAACTGTTCTGTTCTATTCATATAAAGACATATGACGGTCAAAAAATATATGCAACTACTATAACTCATTAGTGCAACGCAAAAAAAAAAATGAAATTTTGTAAATGGGAGTCTAAAGAGACTCGAGTGACGCAAGTCACTGGTGAAAAAAATGACTGGTTACAGCCTGACTAAGGTGGGATGGCAGGTATTGACCAACATAATCCTTGAAATGTAATTCAGCTATACTTCATGAACCTACGGTTAGTATTTCTGAAAACAAAATCTACTAATTTTAATACATTTGATATCAAAATAGCATTTTCTTAGAAGACGAAGTCAAACCTCCATGTGATTGAACCAAAAATGGTTGGAGCATGCTCGAGTGATTTGTTGACATGGGAGGATCCTCGATTTGATTGATGTAAAAATGGTAAAATGGTCGACCATGGTGGAATGTTGCACAAAGAAAATAGTCATAAATACTAAAATTGAATTGGTGGTAGTTAAATTTTGATCAAGCTGGTTTGTTCTTTGAAAATATACAATTATACTCTTTCAACAAACAAGTAATCATGGTCAGGTTGGACAATCTGCAGATTAAGATTTCTCAGAGGTCGATGGCACATGAACTCATTCATCTCAAGTATACAATGTGATATCCTCTTAGTTTGATTAATATTATATTACTACGTTGACATAATTTGATTGGGTTTCAGAAAAACAAAACATTTGACTAAGGAACAGTGATGAACCAGTAAGGTTGTTTGACAAACAATATGAAATAATTAATATAAGTAATTAAATTATGAAGTATTCAAAATGCACTTTTTGATTATAAACAATACAATTATCAAAGTATAAAATGAAAATGTACAATTGACATATAGGTATACTGATGTGAATAAACAGATACACAAAGTGAAACAGTTGAAATTGAAGGAAAATATGTGATTGATTGAAATAAATTTCCTTTGATTGAAGAAAAAGGTGTGTGGTTAAACATGTGTGATGTCGAATTCACCTGCAACTTGCTCATAGTAAAGTGTGTGTCCAAATAAATTTGTGGGAAACTTATCTAGAGTTTACATGTTGAAATGGGTAAGCCAGAAGAACATATAATAATAAATTGGAAAAAGTTATTAACAGACTCAGAGAGGGTTAAATGTGTTCCAAGAAATCAGTGAAAAACCTTTCGTTAAAATTTTGGCTACAACAATGTAAAATAAAAACCTTAATGTAATATCAATATCACCATTATAATTATCTTTACCATTAAAACAATTTACTCAAATTTCATCCTTCAAAAGCAAATACACCTATATTTTCCAAAACAAACAGGGTACGCAATTCAAATGAAGATCTACAGGGTTTCACGTAATAGAGCCAATGAAGGGTTCAGAGCACTCTATCCATTCTGGTCGTATAACATGACATTTTTCAAAAAGGATGAATTCCAGTATATTATATTCTAAGTACCATTAATTTAGAAAAACTTCTCTCGAACATGAATTATAAAAATTGTACATCCTAGTTCACAAAATATCAATTTTAAGTTAACACAATTATTTGCAAAGATTCCTAAAATTTAACAAAAAAATTATTATGCTAAATCAAACTATTCCATTAAAATTTAAAACAATTATCTTCTCCAAAAGATATCACTACTGATTATATTTGACAATATTAAATTTAATGACATCTCTAAACTTTATCAAAATCTGTAATAAAATTAATACTAAAATCAAAATTTATTATGCACTAAACAATAATTAATTTAATAATTATTATAATTGAAGTTAATCTCATTTCACTACTAAATTGTGATGAAAAGCACTGTAATAGAAAATCAAACTATCTCATAAAAAATGTAAACAAAACTAAATTTCAGAATTTTAAAATTAAAATATTATAACACTTTTCATTTATGAAAATAAAAATAATTAAATCATATTGACAATTAACAACTTTTCAAAGTAGAACTTTCTTTTTCTAAGTATTGAGGCGACGCTGAATGCAAAATAATCATAGTTAAACGTTTCTTGAATTTTTTATTCTGATCACTAAGATTTATGTAGCTTGCAGAACTTTGCTTTCGCGAACATTGGTACTGGCGAATGTTTTGATTCGAATCGAAGCAGCACGCAAATCGTAGAAATGAATACAAAACGAGAATCGAAACTAGTTTTCGTGGTGCACATTCGTTAATTCTTCGTGTTTCACTGATCACTGAGATTTAGGTAACTTGTAGAACTTTGATTTCGCGATGGAGTACTCACTAGTTTCAAGGCACTTTAATTTTGAACGGAACTTTAATTTCTCAGCAAGTCGGGAGAACACAACACACAAGGAGAGTCGGCGGTGAGTGGATGAGGGTGGGCCGGGAGTCTGGCTTCGTACGTCATGGCGCCGTGTTCCGTCAGCTTTCGTTTCTGAAGGAGACGTGGTTGACGAGAGTCGCTGCCGTTGCACGTTCGGTCGTCGCATCTTCTAAAAGGTAGACGGGCTTCTGTTCTGTCGGAGCTTGAACGTATACTGGTGTTTGCGGACATCAACTTTCGGTTCGGCTGGTGGATAGTTGGCCGGATGGTTCGCTGGTTGGGCTCCCGGTGATCTCAATTAAATTTTTAACTTTAATTAATTGTTAGGGGAATTCCGACATAGGCATATCGCTGTCGACTTTTGAAATATTAAGATTGATTTCATAAAAAGAGGGCCAAAGGTTGTATTTATATTCTTTATTAGTGATCACACCAGGAGCCCGTGAAGCACACGTCCTTACAGTTTGAGAGTCGAAGTCAGAAGAGAGCGAGATTTCCCCCAATAGGGAGAACCTCAGCTAACATAGGGAAAAGTATAATGTGTAGGGATTTGTCAAGGCGGAGCACACACATGAAGTTTTTGGAGGGGTCCCAAAAGGGAATTACGAGCGTGGGTGATAGGGAACTTTCTGTCGTGGGAAAGGTTGAGAATGGCACGTAGAGAATGCAGATTGTTAGAATGAAACAGCAATGTCAGCAAGAATTAAAAGGACTGTTAAAGACGGGGGCAGTATACAAATTAAATGAAGGAAGTTAAAAGGGGTGGTTTTGTAAAAGGAGGTGGAAAGTTAAAGGGGGTTGAAATTATCTTTCATCTATATATATATTGGAAAATGTGTTTTATTTAAAACTGTTTTTTTTTAATATCTACTGTTAATGTTCATTATGGCATTGTTCCTATTAAAGCAAAGGTCATGTACTTACCATAGATTATAAATATGAAATTTCAATATGTTTTTAATATTATTTAAATAGATTAAATAATTTTTAAAAAAATCATTCGTAGAATTCGATTTAACAAAATGTAAATGGATAGATCAACCGAATAGAATATTTTAGTGCTAAAACGGGTTTAGTCTAAAAAATTATCACTCGATTTTGTAATAATGTTGGCTCCCTAGAGATCGGAACTAAATTAGCTCGTCCGATAATCATAACACATACTTTCAAGTTCATAATCAGGAGTATACAAATAGTAAAACTGCCTTCAGAAATATCTTATAATGCAGATATTGTGCCAATAAAAGTTGTCAAATTAGAGGACATTAAAAAAACTATTTTCTTACATTCCGGTTCAGTTTAAGGATTTTTCCAATGACATTTTTAAGTGGCCAACACTGAAAATGAGATTTACGATGATTGAGTAATAAATGTGATGATGAGTGTTGATATACAATTGTTTGTAACTTTTACTGTTTAAATGTACATAATTTTATATAGCAGGCTGTATTAATTTCATTTCCATCGTTAAAAGAAGATCATTCCAAACATTTCAAACAAACTTTAAAGGATTAATTTTTTTTAAAGTATGGAAATGTTGACTTTAACAAGACAGTTAATATGTAAAAATAATCATTCTGATATTATAAAAAGTATAGGTATCATAGGTAAAATCAAGTTTAGGTGGAGTGATAACCTTTTATAATTAAACGACTCTTTTTATCACATATCTGTGCTTGATTTTTTTATTTTTCTAATTAGATACTTTGTAATAAATCTATTTCAAAAGTAAGTCATTTGGAAGTCTGTTAGATAGCGTCAAGGGAAATCATCCATCATAATAATTGTGCTTTTTTTTTATTTATGGGGTATTTATGTGAAATTCGGATAATGTATACTCTTCGTGAGAAGTACTAAGATTCTTGTTGCAGCGACTTGTGCTGAAATATGTATATCACGTACAAAGGTGGTCAAAATGTAATTAGATAAGGGGCCATATTTCACGTCACTCTGTCATAATTAAAAACAGCAATCACTTTATTACATATACCCCAGTAGTTGTTATCGTTTGTACTGCTACATGTTTTGCCTATTCTAGCCAATTCCGAAGTTCACAACATAATACAAACTTAAAATAGCAAAACAAATACAAGGATTAAAATTTATTTTTGTGTTGTTATATAAACAATATATAAGGTAATTTAAAATTGGTACCTGTAGCAATTCAATTGGGAAAGGGGGGGGGGGGGTGTTGGTCCCGTAAATGTTTTAAATTGGCCGAGTTGGAAAGTATGATTTTTAATTAAATACTATAAATTTATATTTGTTATTTTTAATAAGTTTTGCATTATTATGTTGAACTGGCTGGAATGATATATTATTTGCATTATTGTTTGATAACTTTATTGAATTTGTATATACCTCCATACATGCGAGATACATTATGAGCGAGTACAAATGTAATAGAGGTTTATAAGTATACATGATTAAGATATAAGAAATACCTTTATAAAGATCACACACATATTTTACATAACGGCGCTCATAAGACATATAGACCCATCAAGAAACACCAGCAGAAAAAGTTTCAATAAGTTGTAAAATTGAAGGTTTTTTGAACATTTATTAAAGGAATTTGGTGAGGGGGGGAAACTGCGTTATTTATGAAGTTTTTATGTTGACTTTTATTTTTCTGGGCACGTTTCCAAAAATAATGGGTTTTTATCAGTTTATTTAAATCAATATTTGCAGAATGTGTAGAATATTGTAGCGAAGTATTGTGTTTTATACCTAACAGTACTCGGGATTTATATTAAATTGCATAGGAGGATATTTCTTATCTGATAGGAAACTATTATTTTTAATAATTTCCCTCAACTTTCAAAGAAATGTAAATCCATGTGTCTCGAAAACTAACACAGTTCTTTCAAAAGTATAATTAGATGAATATGTTCTATATTCTGCTTTAAAAATAGATATATTAAAGTAATAAATTAAAATAATTATGTGCTCATATTGGTTGATTTTAAATAGTTTATTAATATTTTATCTATACAAACCATGGAAACAATTTTGTTCATTTTGTGAGTCGGTCTTTCAAAATGTTGCGCAGTTTATAAGAATTAAAAATTTAACATACATGTGGTAAAAATATGTAGATAAAAAACTAAATTTGTTAATCAACATTTAATTTGCTAATTTGTGTCTTACTAGAACAGTAGTTGGTCTTTTTAATTTATGAATTAAGTTCCGTGTTTAGAAATGTAACTTTTATTGGTATAAAGATAATATATTGAAACTTGGGTTCAACCAAAAGGTACATCTTAATAAAATCGTTTTGCAATTATAAAAATTGAAAAAAACGTGCATTTTTTTACGAACAGTAAGTTTCTAAAATACACCAACATTTGAATTTTTAACATATACATTATATTTAGGTAGGTCCTACATTGCCTACATTGTCTTCATGATACAGTTTAAGTTTTACCCCCATTGTGTAAAATGTAAACTGTTTATTTAAAATGAAGTTTTCCGTGTTTGAATTTACTTTCACACAGCTGAAATGAGGTCTTCAGAAACGCAACTTAGTTTCAAACAATGGGCATTTTTTAATGTTTATATTTACAGTAATTGACACAATTATGAATTTCATAAATACATATGTACCAATTTAAAGCTTATTTGTTGATGAATATTTTAATTAAAACAAATCGAAATTGCATTTTTTGGGGGGGAATTTTCAAGTATACTTTAGAGTAACTAAAATATTTTTAACACTTAATGAAATTAAAGTTTTTAAAAAAAAACATCAAATTGAATTATACGGACATCAGACATTCTGATTCTCAGAAAATAACAATGATAATCACGAACATTTTATACCTATCATAATCTCCCTATGCGCGAAATTTCAAAACTTAGCCCATTCATCTTCCCATCAAAGACACTGTCTCGCATAATTGCCTTCAAAGCCTTTAAAGGGCACTCAATTGTTCCATGATCCACATATATTTCAAAAGACCCCCCCTCCCCCTCATTCCAGGCAATCCCGTAAGTGTCGTTCACAGGTGCGACCGAGAGAACAGTAATTCATCTCAGCATCCAGTAATTTGTGGTCTTTGACGACAGTTTACGCCGAGTCGCAACACAGAGAGAGCCGCGGTGTTGCATAATGTATTAATGTTGCCCGTTTGCATTTGGCCCCCTTCGAAGTTGCTGCGGAGGCTCCTTCGGGGACGAGCGTTATTTGATTGGCCGTGGAAATCAGAGTTGTGTTAATGCATTTATTTGATGAAGTAATCCGATTTCGATTGGGAGCTCACTTCAAGGTTCTTACTGAGAATTTTAATGCGGTGTGTGAGGGAATTGATGGGTGGTGCTTTTAAGTTTGATGATGGGATGTAATCAAGGATTTGAATCTCATGTGGGATATGTAGATGTATCTGTTTAGTTTAATATTTGGTTTTTGATATGGTGATTTGTGGAATCATTTATAGATAAAGCATATGTTTTCCATAATTAATTTACTAGCACACTTAAAAACCATCAGTAAAAGCGTTACATATATTTTTGAAAATAAATGTTTGCGAATCTTGCTAATAATCTGTAATTCTCTTCGTAAAGTTGTTCTTCTATAAGATTCTATTTCTATTTTTATTCTATTTTTTAATACGGACGTGAATACGGATATTTAAATCTAGCAATGTTCTATATTCAATAGAAAATGATTTTATTCACTAATTAGGATTTTGAAATTTTTACCAAACTATTAAAGGGCGTAACTAAAAACTAAAAATTCTTTAAAATATCGTTTTTGAGATTTTTACATATTTGTATTTCCCAATTTATTACCATTAATTATTAAATTATAATTATAACCTTATATTCCAATTAGAAAGTTCTCAATTGTAATATAATATACTACTGATGTTTACAAGTAACATTTGTCTTCTTCGACTCAAAATGTTATGTTTTTGCGTTCGATGTACCTTTTTACACTAACTTGCAATTATATATGCATAATATTTTTTGTATATATGATCTAAATATTCCAAAGATTATACTGAAATTAGCTTTTAAAAATTAATGTTTTTTTAAATAATTTTTCTGCTAAAAACTAGGAATTTATTTTACAAAATTGAAGTGATTTTCATGATTTTATTTATAAACCTGTAAGGTTTATCGGAATATCATTTCAAATTTCAAACCTGTACCTATAGCGAATTCTGAGAAAAACTACATCGGAAATTGACAATTTAACATTGGCGGTATAGTAGATTCAGACTATTCTCAAATACCAATTGGCGAGACTAAGTGTTAGAATGTATTTAGGTGCCAAGCCATGCAAAATATACAGTAACAACAATTACTATCCTAAGAGTAATACATTGATTGCCTATTTTACTTAAGAGAAAGTTACATGGAATATGGCCCCTTATCCAATTATTTTTTGACCACATTTATACGTAATACACATATTTTAGCATTACGCTCTGTAATAATCTTTGTATTCCTCCAGAAGAGTATACATTAACCCCATTAACAACTTCACGTAAATATCCCATAAATAGCATAATCACATGTATAAAATTATTATGATGTATTATTTCCCTTGACGTAATTTATTAGACTTCTAAATGGTTGACATACTATGTAATATAATTACAATGTATTATCTACTTTTTTATCGAGATAAAAATATTCCTTAGTAAATGTATGTATCAAAATGATATATCTGATATTGTAGCGACTAGTTCATAGGAGTACAAAACATACATTATAAGTTAACACTGATAATTGTTTTATTAATAATTTCAAACTCTAGGTAATAGGATTGGTATATAACTTTAATTGGTTCACACCCATATTGTAAACGGTTGGCAAATGTATGTGTGTGAGCCAAACAAAATATACAAAAAAAACTCCGTCGTTCAATGGTACCAGGGTGTAATTCTCCAAGACCCAATCACCCCCAATATCTCCATACAGTCTGAACCACTTCACACATATAAATTAATAACTGTAATGGTTAAGTCTTCAACTGACTCCTAAACGGTAGCCCAGTAGATAAAGCCAATCAGCTGGTAATCAGATGATTGCTAGTTTGAGCCCGTGCGATGGACTTGACACATAAAAGTAAAAAAATTAGTTATATCGTGATCGGAGGATCATAGTGACAATTTCGCTACAAAAATACTGGAAAGTCGTCCAGTACATCCAACAAATTATACCGGCCTGTATACGGGACTGGTGCACGATAAATATGATCGAAGTCCAAAGTCCTGACGCCTATTGAAGGCATGGGTGCCAGCTTAGGTGTTGTCCTCATCATCTGACCATAGGCCCCGAACCGTCGTCAATAGCCCACTGTGCAGCTCTAGTGGGACGTTAATTAACCAAAACAAACCAAAAATCAACTGATCCCTACGTAAAAATTAAATTACATGTGATAGAGTTATTATGTAATTTTGTTGATGATAACTTAGATAACTCTAAGTTGATGTAATTTTTATTTTTTTCATGGAAGTCAACTCTTCTAATACATTCCAATGCTTAAGTCACTACCCAGGTAGCACAACAATATTGCCCAATGTTGGGCCAATGTTGGCCAATCTCACTGTGGATTGGTGTATATCGACCGTTCGTTTGCGTCATTAGCCAATATCGCCCAATGTTACAATGCCGATACTGAGGATTCAACAAATTCTTATAACACCTTTAAACTTATAAATTTGCACTTTATAACAAATAAATGGATAGAGACAACTAATATACACAACTTTTATGTGATAACCCAAGATTTTTATTCGTTTTAAAGATTTTGTCAGTTTTACTCGGCGAATCTTGGTCAAAATCGGTCGGCAATATTCCATGTCAAATACTGAAGTTCTGACAAAACTTCTAAAAGCTTTAAAAACTACATTTGTTAACAAAAAAATTGTGTACAAGGATAATTTTCCACATTTTTAACGTAATATCTCCAGATTTTTACACGTTTTAAAAATTTCGCGAGTTAATATCGGCCTGAATCGGTGAATATTGATCACAGTTATCAAGGTGCGCATGCGCAGAACATGTTTCAGTTGTTTACTTCAGTCCTTCGGTCGTAGTTTAAAACGAAATGGCGCTAAAAGCCCGGGCTTTGCATGTGAAGAAGGAATTATCAAATGCAGGTAAATATTTATCAAAAGTCAACCGATTATTTACAGATACACCCAACAAGCAAGGACGTAGCTTGATTTTGAAGGATAACAAGATTTTTTTTGTGCCATATACTACTCTCTATTGTTCTAGTCAATAGCGACAAGTTATCCCTAAAAAACGCCAATGGCGGCTCGTCCATTACAGCAAGTACAGCCGGCTGCACCTAAATTCATTAGTGTATATTAAAATAAGCAACTGCAGACCATATTTTACAATGCGAATTTGTGTTCTTTTCAATGATACGAATTCGTGTTGTGATGTCACGTGCGTAAAGTTTTTGTGAATGAATGACGTTTGATAAATTATCGTTTGCTATTTAGATAATTTTCAACATAAAAATTTCAACATTTAATTGATAAGTATATTTTCAGAAATTTAAATACTATTGAATCAGGTGTAAAAAAAATTGAATGTTCCGAAATGTTTGAAATTATGGTTTCTGTAAATACTTTTTATTATTTCAGCAAATAAATCGAAAATATTTCAGATTAAACTTCATAAAAATATCGTTTGCAATATTTCAAGAAAATAGTTTGTGATATTTCAAGAATTATAGAATACTGTCATTACATGTGATTAAACCACTTCCTTATAACGACCCTGACACTTGAAGATTAAATTTTTTACTATGATTGGTAAAGATTGGTTACCTTGTTAAATTCGAATTTATTGTTTTATTAATTTAAGTTAAGTATCAGAAAAAAAATAAAAGCTTCTTTTAAATTAACTTTAAAAATATATAAAATAATTCTGTCTTGACTTTTTACAATTCCCTAAACTTTCGAATGCTCCAATTCTTTTAAAATTGCAAGTGTTTAGGTATTTTTTCGAAAGTATCATTTGTTGTAGATCTGACGTTAAAAACGAATTTTTATAGCCCATGTTTTAATAGATATTTTTGATTTATATAAAAGTTTTTTTATTTTATCAATACTTATATACAGGCAACTCTCGAACTCGAAGGGAAGTGTATAAAAATTCGAGATATCGAAAATTCGAGTTATCGAAAATCCTATAAAAAATCTGTTTTGGTAAAAATAAATACAAGTATACTTACCTTACTTTATTTAAAATATCTATCCAAAATTTTTTGGTGAGTATTTCTATTTATTTCGGAATCAATTATATTTTCAAAATGCATGATTGCTTGAAATGTCACTGTTTTTATTTCCGGCCACGATTCACTGAATGCACGCATAGTTTTTATGGAAGATAGAGCCTCTTTCAAAGTTATCTTTAGAGGAGATTCGTATTCTTTTTCCGAGAGCGATCTCTCATCAAAAGCTGCTATATTGAGTGCATTACATTTTTGTTTTGTCGCCATTATTCACAGCGACAAATCAACACCACGACAATTGCATATTTGCTAAAGTTTCTTCAAAATCCGTAGTTTTGAGAGGAAAACCAAATTTTGAGTTGTGTGGAAACTTCGAGTTATCGAAAATAAGAAGAAAAACTTCGAATTAACAAGATAAAATTAAATTAAATAAGTAATGAAGGTGCAGGGAAATCGATTTTTTTCGAGATATCGAAAAATTCGAGTTATCGAAAAATTTGAGTTATCGAAGTTCGAGTTATCGAGAGTCTACTGTATAAGAATGGAGTGCCTGTCTGTAGAATCGAACAAAACCCCACATTTTGAGTTTTTTGCAAGAATTAGGATACACTGATTCAGAAAATCTAAATGTCAAAGTTGGGGAAGAAACTACCCCCCCCCCCCAAATCGTAGCAACAGTTGGACCCCCTTCCCCCCCCTCCCCCCCTAGCAAAAGCCTGGCTACGTGCTTGCAACAAGTATGACCAACAACAGGCTCAACACCCAAAAAGTATTATTTACTTGTTGGCTCAAGTGTAGTATTTTTACAGATTTTGTTGCTTATTGGACGGAATTGACAGAAGCGTTGTATCATGATCGTATGAGTTTATAAAAAAACTTAGCTTTTCTTAAATTTATTTATAGGAAAACACAGATTTCATTACTTATGTTTTTATTGTAGTAAGTTATTCAGATCGGAATATTTTTATAGTTCTCTAAATAAGTAAATGTAAGGTTGGGATTGTTTTGTACTCGAAACTCTTTTCTTTCGGGTAACTTCTATACTAGCCCACATTTTAAGAAATTTCAACTAGTGGGGCAAAGTAAATTTTTCAGTTAGCAGAATCCCAGAAGTAAATGAAATCTTGATACTTAAAATAGCAAATTTAAACTAATTTATTAAACTTAGTTTAAAATTATATGTTCCGAAAAAAAATTATTTAAAAAAATGATCTAATTCATGAAATTTTCTAACGGTTTATAAAAGTATGTTTTATTTGTGGTCATAATGTAAAATTTTATTTTAAAATATGTATTTCTGCAATCATACAAATGTAAAGTTTTTAATTTTAAGTACATACATCTAAATATGTATACTTGGGTAAATCTTAAACAAGTATCCGAGCATATATTACAAACAAAATGTCATTAATAACATTACATTAATAAGTAGCATTTACTTTATAATATTAACAATAATATTCTATTTGTATTTGAAAAATATTTTGTTTTATAGCACAAAAATGTAGAAAAATAAGTAGTTTTAAGTTTTTAAAAAATGTTATCATATTGGTATATTATAACATATGTTAGCTTTAGACATAATACTTTTTTAAAACTTGTTATCATTTCTGAAAAATGTTTTTAAATAATCTTGTAAATTACTGGTTCTTGTAAATTACTTTTGTTGCCGTTCCTTCATCTACAAAAATTTTAGCACTGGCGGGCGGGCATTGAAAAATTGTTTCTTTTCCATTTAAGACTATGACGAGTCTTATTAATTGTTTCAAGGTTAGCCAACTGCCAATGATCTGACATCAACATGTTGTAGCTGGAAATAACAATTTCCACTTAGAATGTGGTGCGGCCACAAGAATTGACCCTAATGATTTTTTGAAAGTTCTCATAGCCACAACAATTTTTTTTAAGCGTACATAACCCAGCAAAAAAAGTCAGCATCAAACCTTCATCAAAATTGTCAAATTGAAGGTTTTATAAAGGATATTGAAACAAAAAACTGCAGTTTTCTTGAAGTTTTTAATTTTCCTGCATAAAACCTTTAAAATATCTGCATTTTCCCTTCATGATTAAAAATTGAAGTTTTTATGAAGGTTTTTTGCAGTTTTTATGAAGGACATTGCATTGAAACAAAAACCTTTAATTTTATAGATCTTCAAAAAAACTGCAGTTTTCCTGCATAAAACCTTCAATTTCAAAAATTTGATGAAGGTTTTATGCTGACTTTTTTTGCTGGGAATGTGATGCACAAATATCCAATCTCCTGGGAAGACTTGGAATTTCTTCAATTTAATCCTAATAACTTTCAAAAACGAAGTTACTGAAATTGGTTACCTCTTCGGGAAATAATCATTGTGCTCATTCTCATAATAATTTTAATAAAAATTATTTAATCCATTTTCGATCACATGTAAGTAACAAACTTACAGTTCCATTCCCAGAACATTCACCAATATAAGGAATTAACAATTATATAGTTGTTAATTACTGAAGAAATTGCATAACTTTTTTAAGATATTAACAATTTTTGGTAGAAAATTTATTTACTATCCACTGTATGAAATACTTTCAAAATATTAAAAATTGTTATTGGAGCTGTATCCAATATTTATTTTTAAATAAGTAACTTTTTATATAATATTTGGTTCAAATGCATTGTACGGTTCCCCTTGACAACTTTTTAAAAATGATATATTCACAATATTAACACATTCTGGGCGACAACCGGGTTTGTTGAAAGAACTCAATTTTCTCTCTGCAGGGTTGCTGAAAATGTTAACTAGATTTGGCAGGGAAATCAAGGAAACCGTAAAGTACATTTTAACCATATATTCGAGAAATATACTAGGAAATAATTTAGTTACAAGGCATTTTATTGTTCCAGAATTCCACATTTTGTCAAAAAAAAGCCTTACCTACCTTATTTGTTATGGATAATAATTTATAAGAAAATATAATGTTAGCCTGTTTAGTAGTTATTGTGTACAAGATGGTAATGATAACAAGCCAAACTAATCGAATATGCTTAATCACTATATTGCACAATCTTTGAGTGCATTATTTATTAAATCTTCATTTGGTTATTCAGATGTGTCTTAATTCCAGAATATATTAGTTCCATTATGATTTGAAAGTTCTCTGCAAATTTAAAATGTATTTTAAGCTGGCACATAAAAGTATACTAGGCAGTTGGCCAAAGCATTTGAAGTACTTGCTAAAATCGATTTAATACCATGTTGAAATTTAATGTAATATTTTGTTATCACTGAAACATGTATTTAAACAATTTTAGTCATGTTATTTTTTTTTTAGAAAAAAGTTTGTGCAATAAATTAGAACAACATGATATACAGCATTAAGAAACTGATCACTAGATTTATTAAGAAATAATTGCTAGATTTCCTCATTCAGTTATTTTTGACTTGTTATCTAGCATTTGATATTTTTCTCTTTCATTTAATTTGTGTTATTCCTATTTTATTTTAGCTGAATTTCCACTAGAGCTGCTCACTGATAACTTGAAGAGGCTGCATTGATTAGCCCCAAGATCTGTTCTGAAACCTGATTTATGAATATTGAGCAGTATTTGAAACTCATTTCAAGACATATACTCCACATCCTGTAGCCTGAAGCCACTCGGATACCAGCTACTAAGTCAACAAACACCCGAACTAGCACCTCGCTCTCCCAAATTTCCACACCATGACCAATGTGAGGATATTTGGGCCATGATAGATTTATCTCCAGCCCCTTTTCCCACCCTGCCTTTGCTGGCCTTATGGACAATTCAAGGCCAGGAACAAACTCACAATACTCTAATTAAGAGATCAGCACTTTTATGTGAAGACTATTGATAAAGTAAAAAGTGTTAAAATAAAATGTAGTTTAATAACTCTTAGAATGTTATTTAATATTTAAAATAACACTTGTGCACTAATAATGGAGGTAGTAGTATAAATCGTTAACCACTTATGCGATTGAGTCACTAAGTGATAAGGTTTGTTTAGAAGTGGTCTCAGTGGAATAATTGGAAATGGTTTCCACTATATTAATATTTATTATTAAAAAGTGTAAAATATTAAATATAAAAAACTTTTTAAAATATAATTTCATTATATATTTACTAATGCATATACTTTAAAAGTTAAAAATAAGCGAACGTTTTTGCATGATTCACTCAAGTAAATGTAGACCATTTGTTAATTTTTAACTCAAAAAAAGGTTTTTTTTTTTAAATTTATTTTATAATAAAAAGCAGTAGTGAAGCAAACTGCAGTAAACTTTAATGTTGGTAGAAATAATTTTCATGGATGTCTTTTTTGTATTCGATTTAGTTAATTGACTTAAGTTTATTTTATAATTATCCATAGAAATCAACTAAATTCTTAAAATTTCTCATAATGAGGCATTAGCATCATTAGTCTATAATACAATTAAAGAACGATCTGTAAACACAGCTTCATACTTTACAGTCAAATTATAAGGAAAATGTCTTAGCTCGGTTACTAGGTGTTAGTTTTTTTTTGGTTCCTAAATTGCAAATAATTTTAAATTGAAACGCAATGTAAATAAGTATAATTTTTACTTTCTTTACAACAACTGACATCAAACACAACACACATTTTTAGAAATTTATTTTGCTAAAAATAAGTAAGCAACTTATCAAATTATATTATATGTTCGAGCATATTTAATTTTTATCAATATATTTCATGCTTATTTTATATCGAATATTTCATGCATTCAACTGTTATACTACAAATACCAACTTAGTAGTATTTTAGATTAGAAAATCACACTTAATGTGTTGTAAATGAAGTATGTGATCCAAACTTCAAGGAGTATCCAAATTATTACACAATACCTGTTGCGTTAGATTTCTTTTTTACAACAGAAGGGAGTCATAATAGTTAATTGAGGTAAGTGAAATTGGCTCCAATATTTTATGCCACAGGTGTGTAATAAAAGATAATTTGGATTTCTTATAAATGCTAAAAAGTTTTTTAAAAAACTCTAATTTGTTTTGGTATTTTAACTAGATTGCTAAAAAGTTTACAAAAACCTGCTTAAATGCAGATATCTAACTGTCTTAAGATATTAAACTAGACTACTAAAAATTCTTAAATTTGCTTATCAGTCTAGCATCATTAACCTTGACAAAAATTTTCCTCCATTTTCAAAACTAATTTACTTTGGTGTAAATAACATTTACAAATAGCTTTGTGATCCAATTTACTCTCAAAATGGATACTTCATCTTTCAACATATACTTCAATATAAAAGTATTCATTATGTTTTCCTCATTTTTAAAAATTATTTTTAATATGTTTTAAACAAATTAAGTCTTAATTTTTTTTAATGTATTAGATGAAGGAATACAAGATAGAAATATTTTGAATTGTGTTTTTAATTTTTTTAAATGGTAATGTATAATGCATTTCGTTTAGAAAAGTAAATGTAAATATATTTTTAAATAATATTACAGTTAACTTAGTTCAAAATTAACTAATTTAAATTTTTTTAAAGAATTATAAATTTGTAATTTTAGGAAATTTAAAATTTTAATTATTAAATTTTTTAATTTTAATTTTATTGCTATATTTTTATTATTATATAGATTTTGAATACAATTTTTTTTATGTTATAAAGAAAAAGCAAATGAGTTGTATAGTCCAATATTTTCCACAGAGGAAAGAATATTTTTCATGCAACAGCTTTAAATGATCAAAAACAAAAGAAACAAATTGTTTTATAAAAATATTTTTTTTAAAAATTATTCATAGTATTGTTCATCAATATTCTAAACCGCTGCTTTCAAATATATTCGATTTCGGCTAATGTCGAGTCGATCAATGTAAATCGGCCACCTTTTATTTAATATTGACAGATATTGCTTTGGCAATATTTGCCAATATTGATAAAAAGTTAACCATTTGACATTGGCCAACCCGACATTCGCCAATATTAGCCGACCTAACGTTAGCCAATATTGGCCAATATCGGTTGAGCAATATTTGCCAATATTGATAAAAGGTTAACCATTTGACATTGGCCGATCCGACATTCGCCAATATTGGCCAATACCGCTCTATGATATTGGCCAGTTCAACATTACCCAATACTGGCCAATACCGCTCTATAATATTGGCCAATATCGGTTCGGCAATATTGCCCAATATTGATAAAAGGTTAACAGTTTGACGTTGGCCGATCCGACATTCGCCAATATTGGCCAATACCGCTCTACGATATTGGCCAGTTCAACATTACCCAATATTGGCCAATACCGCTCTATAATATTGGCCAATATCGGTTCGGCAATATTGCCCAATATTGATAAAAGGTTAACAGTTTGACGTTGGCCGATCCGACATTCGCCAATATTGGCCAATGTTGCCGAAACTCTCTTTGCCGATATTGGCCAATATTGCTGTGCTACCTGGGTACTAGCTCATTGTGTAGCCCAAGTTTGCCCTTACGTCCACCAAACAACATTCAAGGTTTAAACAAAATACTTTTTTCTTCAGTTCTAGCTTGTTTTTACCTAAAGTACAATATTTGCTTAAGTACTTTCTTAATAACTTTTATATTTCGTTGATATAATTTAATTCATTGTCATAAATTATTAACGTAATAAATGTAAAAGTACCAATTGCACCCAAATGAAAATTGAACAAATTGAATCAATTTTTTCTAAAACAATGGTAAAACTTGACTGAATAGAAATAAATGTAACCTCATTTAAAGTTGAAGTACACCTCGCAGAAATTTTGAAAACTAAAAAACTGTAATTATAAGACTGGTATTGTGTGTAATAATTTGTACTTTATTAATAATTAGAGAATTTTTAATTTACATGTATTATTTGAAGAAGAGGTAACTTTTGTATCGAGTTTTAATTATGTTGGTGATGTAATTCTTATCAAAAGTTTTTTTATTTAATTTTTAATTATTTATTTTTTACTATGTATAATTACCGATAACAAATATATTTAGATAAATAAATTTAATTGTAAATTAAACTTTCAACTTTTATAAGGAAACGCAAAAAGTTTGGTAAACATGTGATGAAAAAAACATTTCAAAATTTACAAATAAGCAATTCGAATATAGTTTTGTAAATAAGGAATGGAAACTTTTAGAAAAAGTAACTGAGAAATAGAAATGAACAAAAATTATTTATTAACGACGAAATAAAAGCATTCTCACTGTGAATAACGAACGAAACAATGCAATTAAAATGTTCATAGAGCTAACACATTTTACAAAAAGAAAAATTCTTAATATTTTTTTCTAAACCAACCACAAATGAAGCTCACGGTTTATTTCAGAAAATAAACTCTTCGTTATTTTTCTAATTTACGGTTGTTTCAACACTAATAGCGTGAAATTTCTGGATTAGACTCAAACTCCAACATAATGGGCAAGGTATTCAATTTACTTAATGAGAAATACTTAATGGCTTTCATAAAAAAAAATAGTTGGCAATTTCGTACTGTTCCTAGATAGTCTTTATAGTGTAACCTTTTTGGTTACTTTAGACATTTTTTTTAATAACAGTATTTTTTGTATAAACACGTCATATCGTTATATAAAAAAATAATTAAATATAAAAATCTTTAAAATATATTTTAAATACTATTATCATTATTCATTCTGAAGTTAATCTGAAATACTCTGTAAACAAAGGGTGATATTTTATTTTAACTATTCAAATGTTACGTAAAAATATAAACAGTATTTTTTTCACTTGAATGAGAGTATATTTCAAATACGTTTTTTTAAATCTTATTTTTTTAGTGATAGTTTTAACTAACACTTTAAGAAATAGAATAAAAATGTTAAAAAAAATACTTGTATTTATTTAAAAATTGAATTTAATTTTTGCTTTCTATATTTTGTTTGCTAACATACAATTTATTAAGGTTTAAAAAGAATAATTGATCGAACTGATACTTGCGCAATTAGAATATGTCTAGTTTTTAATTTAAATACATTCTAATAAAAAGTTTTATTTTCTTTTATGCAAAAAACCCATAAACAAACGCGCACCTTGACACCTTTTCAAAAGGCTGATCCTTATGTGGAAGTTTTGTTTTTATAGCAGTATTTACAACACTATATTTAGATATTCGAAGATATGCGATACATTCCTTTTTAAAATTTATTAAAGTGAGAAAAAGGTTATTTTTATAAAAACTAATTTAAATATTTCTTTAACAAGCACTTTCACTGCAATGCCTGTACGTCCTTACTTAAGGTCTTATTTACAGTACAATCGTGTGCTATTAGTATAATTCAATTTGTTTTAATTTTGCAGTTACTGTCATTATTATTTCGTTTTTAAAATATATTAAAATAGTATTTTGTAAATTTATACAATTTCAAGGTGTGAACTCGTATCTAGAGAAATATTTAATAAACTTTATCTCATAATTTTATAAGAAATCTGAACTATTTCGTGCTAAAATATTTATATGTGCATTAAATTGTGGAATGAGAGAGTAGAAAAAAGTAACGAAAGTCATAAAACGCAGTAATATAAAAATATTTTGAACTGATACCGTACGAAAATTCTTCATTTGGTATAGGTGTTAGAATCTAGCGCGATTGATTTCTATCAAATCTCCCAGGAAATCTATACAGTTGTCATTTCATTTTATTTGGTTTCTACTTTTTTTATCATATAAAAAGAAAGATGAAAAATGATTTAATGCTATTTGCCGGGTTTTATTTCATTTAATCTTTATTTGACACAGTAGTCAACTTTTTAAATGAAATATCAGTTGTCACTGATGATATTTTATGTAGAATTAAAGACATGGTGCCCAATTACATTTAAGTAATGATATTAAGTATTTTTAAAAAAAATATTTTGCATAAAAATAAGATGGCAGTTACTAAAAATCGGAAATTTAATAGTGTTTTTTGGCCAATTATTAAAATGTGTGGGGTAAATGGCTCGTAATATATAATCAAAACAAATACGGATATCGTGACCATATAATAACCAAAACGCATAAAATTTACTAAAAACAATTAATTATATATTGCTACATTCTCATGTAATTATGACATATTATCATCACATAATTCTAAAATAAGAAATATCGTACAGTAACGAGTAATGGATCATTACGCATGGATAATTATCCCTCCCACACACACATACTTATTTGTTTTAAGGGTGAAAATTATTAGCGAATCTGTTATGACCAAAAAATCCAAAAAGTGTAACGGTATGTTCATAGGTTTCTTTAAAAAAGAACGTTGAAATGAATTATTATAAAAGCAATTATCTTGAAAAAAAAATTTATTTATGAGATAAAAGTACGATTTGTCAATAGTGGATGAAATTCTCTTTTTTGTTTAAATCTCATGCGTTAAGATTCGTTGAATCAAAGGAGCGTAAAAGGGATTTTTACTACATAAAAGATATGTGTGAAAATTTATTGTCAATATCAACATGTATAAAATAAAGTAATACAAATAAATAAGTATATTATGCTAAATTAAAGAAAATAATATACACCTAATATATAAGCATTCTAAGTACGAAGGTGCAAACACGAATTTATCCCAAATACAGTGTTCACTCTAGGCATTGTTTGAGGGGCGGACCGCCCTTCCCGCCCTTTTTTCATCTCGATAGCGCCCTCATGCCCATTTTTCAAAAATGCTTCCCTCTTTTTCAAATATTCCGCCCTTCTTGCTCTTTTCAGTCAAGTACAAGCGTCCTTGCTTCACTAGCTGCCTTTAAAAAAGGCATCGATTAAAAAAAATTGTGTGTAAATTGTAATTAAGTGAATTATGATAGTAGATAAATAAACTCCTTTTTAACAACGCGTGTTGTGAAATCGCGATGATTCCGAGGTAATTTCGAGCATGGGGCATTCCACGGATCCTATTGGTTGCCTGTGACCACATATGAAATGTTAAGGTTTTTTTTCTGTGTGTTTTCTGAAAGAGAAGATGGTTTTCGACGGAGCAAGCCCGATTTACCCGAGCATTTTATTGCCGAATTTTGGATTTAAGTAACCTTTTCAATAGTTTTGTACAGTGTCTAATTAGCGCTACTTACAAATTTGGGTTTTAGGAAAAACATTAATTGTTAAATGTCAAATTTTAGATTTTAAGTAATATCTTCATAAAGAGACATCAATTCTGTACGGGTCTTTCCTTCGAGATAGGCCCCGAACCGTCAACAATAGCCGAATATGCAGCTCTAGTGTAATGCCAAACAACAAATAGGATTTTTTTTGTTTGGTCACGTGCCCGATGTTTCAATGTGTGGCCCCGCCCACCCCAAACATTTTTTTTTTGAAAGTGCCCTTTTAAAAACAAGAAGTGCCTTTTCAAAAACGGAGCGCCCTTTTACTACCCACAGCGCCCTGCCCCTTTTTATTTCTAGAGTGAACACTGCCAAATAATTTAAATTTACATACATCCTAACGTTCCTGCAAACAGACAGTATAACATACAGACAGAGCAACATAATATAATGCTCATGGAAAGTATATATAAATATTTATTTTTTTATATTTTATTCCTTAACCCCGGACAATATCAAATCAATTGCGTGAATTTAAATTGCTTTATCAAACCATTTATGCATTTTCAAACAACATTATGAATCTTCAAACATTATTTGCAACCCCCCCCCCCCCTCCCTATACATTTTCATTTTAGTCCATTATTTATCATCCCATTATTACCTAAAAGGGCATAAATAGAAAAAGTAAGGGATATTTCTTACAGAAAAATGCATAAACCAACAACTTCATTAATCTTTTACAAAACTCACCTGGACTTCCATGATTACAAATTCATGCTTTTTCTTTTCGATTCAAAAGCAAAGGAAGCCCCAGCATTTTTAACTCACAATCGTAGCGTGCCAGTGTAATAAATCGTTTCTACCCCCCATCATCAGTCAATACAGTTAGGTTGAAAAAACCAACCGCGGCAGCGAATGCATTTTTCTTCGTAAACACGGACTACTGATAATTGTGTTCGCTGGAACTTTCTGAAGATGAACAGGAACGAAAAATAATCGTGGAAATGATGGTCAAAACAGTGAAAGTAAGCATGGACCCAAATAAATGTATGTGTATGATATCGTGGAATGTTCTGTATTGAGGATTTACTTTTGAATATTTAACACAATTATTTTCTGGTTTGGATGTAGTTTGACAGTTTCTGATATATCCAATTCCGTAGTTTAGATATTAATGATCATGGAAAAAGGGATAAACTCGTTTTTTTTATATTTAAAATATGGATGTTTTGCGAACGGTTATGCATTATCAGTTCTAACAGTTAAGGCTACACGATCAGAATAATACTCATATTGAATTACTTTTCTCAGTAAAAGGAAAATAGATGTTTAAAATTTCATTTTTTTGTTATTTTAGGTTACAACAACTCAAGTTTGTCGCGCAATCGCTCAAAGGGCTTTTGCGTGCTTTTGAAGAATATAATATAAAATATGAAATATCTACATAATTTACGCGGTGATTGAAAAAGGATATATCTCTCGCCGCCGAATGGCAGCATAATTTTTTTTTTTTGGGGGGGGGGGTCGGTGGTGAGTCTGCGGCGCAGGGGGCGAAGCCTTCTCGTTATATTTAATTTAGTAAATGGATTTCTAGTTACATTGAAAAGTTTATTTAATAAATGTTTTAATTTTAAACCTACATATTTACAAATAAACTTACAAACATAATTATGTCTAATTAATAATTGACAATACTCTCTACCGAGTTGTTTTCCCAAAATACAAGTACTCATAAAAATATAAAATAAAGCATATGCTGATAACTAGAATATAACGTGCGCGTTTTGAAACTAGTTAAGCGTATTTGAAACTTGCAACTATTCCTAATATTATATGTAACTCTTCATAACTAGTTTAAAATATCAGTCACTAATTTGCTTGACTAAATATCATATTGCATAAATATATTTCACATTCGTGTTAGGTAAATATATCTAGTGTTTCGGTTGATATAGCGTTCTTCACTAGTTTAAAATTAAATTTGTAGATTCGATTATATTACACATGATTTGTTAAAATCGTTTAATTATGAAATATAACTATTTTTCTTCAAATAACAGGTACACTGTGGTATTATAATGATATGGAATATTTTCTGATAAAAAACGGTGGATTTTTTACTATTTTTTTTAAAATAAAATAATTGAATGTCTTTTTATAAAAAAAAAACATTATTGTGTTGAAGTAAGATATGAAATCAAATATAATGTTTCGATTATGAGAAATAACTTAATTATATTAGTGTTCAAACCTAAACCGGATTCCATAAGATTTTGTTATTTCAAATATACCAAATTATCTATCAAAATACACATATAATCATGTAATAACTCAAATGCTTATAACGTAATATTGCCATTAAACTTAGCATGACGGCTAAAGTAATTTATTTTAATAACGAATAAAAATTTTATCCGGAACGTATCCTTTTACGTTGAGTTGATAGCGTAAAATTCTGAAAACATATAAATATACTATTATCGGGGACAATCTAAGTTGAGCCTAAAGCAATTGAATGTTTTATGCATATCATAGCTTCCGCTTCAGGTTCAACTTAGGTTGTTCCCGAGTATAGGAACAATGATAGAAATCATTCATCAATTTCACAAGTTTACTTAATGTAAACACTTTAGATAGACTAAAGTAAACAATGACAGTGAACAAGGTTAAGACAGACTCACCAACCCTCCGAAACTTCAAAAGGTGGCAAATAGTAGATGAAAGAGTTAAGAGTGTTCATATTCACAATTATTGAGTTACCACATTGTCAAAGTGAAGAATTTCTCTTCTACTTTTTCTTTGATAATACTCACACATTCCCTAAATCGAGATAGTCTACTTTTGAAGTTCACAGCCTGATTGTCAAATGGAATATTGTTCAATTTTAAATGACTTATTCGAACATAACACCCATCACAACAATTAATCCACAGATCTAATAAAAAAACAAACACATACAGAGTCCACGAGATTTTGTTTCACACAAGAGCACAACTTTATTCTTACAACTTCTTATCAAAGAAAAAACAGAATATATTTACAAAGATTTGCTTAAATCGTTTACAAGTATATAATAAGAAATACATTTCACTTCCACCATACGGCAACTTTCCGATAATTTGGTTTGTTTAAACCACCAAATCCGACCACGGATTTGGTGACGTTCAATTGATCCCTTTCTTGACCGACCCTACAACATATATAAAAGGGATCCCCCTTTTATATACGTTGTAGGGTCGGTCAAGAAAGGGATCAATTGAACCTCACCAAAGGGTCGGTCAAGAAAGGGATCAATTGAACCTCACCAAAGGGTCGGTCAAGAAAGGGATCAATTGAACCTCACCAAAGGGTCGGTCAAGAAAGGGATCAATTGAACCTCACCAAAGGGACGGTCAAGAAAGGGATCAATTGAACCTCATCAAAGGGTCGGTCAAGAAAGGGATCAATTGAACCTCACCAAAGGGTCGGTCAAGAAAAGGATCAATTGAACCTCACCAAATCCGTGGTCGGATTTGGTGAAAGCAGAGTTTTATGTGGGTGGAAGGTCTACCCCTAGAAGATTTACCTGTTCTTGTTCGATTGGTCATTTTGAGCGATCTCCATAGGGTTGACTTGACCCTCTGAACTTGAAACTTGTATAGCAGTCGACGTACCGAAAGGGTCACATAAATTAAGTTTACTACTCACCCTGGTTCCTCGAAGTCTGATGCATTGTAAAAATAGCCATTAATGGTATTTTATGACAGGGCTATGAATATGGGAGTCTAGGACTCCTTGGTGCCTGAGTAGAGAACCTGCGTGGAAAAGTGGTGTGTCAAATATTGCTAGATTTTACCTTACCTCAAATTAAATATATAATAAAACATAAATTTTATAAGGAATCAATTATTTTATCTTATCTTCTAAAATTATGTTCATGTAAAACACATATTTTTAATCAACATAAATAGCAAATTGGGATGATATTTATTGTTAATAAACATTAGCTTGTCAGATGAAAATGACTGATGATGAAATGATTTCTCTAATGGGTCTCAAATGAAATTGATCTTTTCCAAACCCAAATCCAGAGTAAAGATTAGCTATACCAATAGAAAAGCTGCCATCGATAACGCTTTAAAAAGGTTTGAACCCCTGACATCTTCATTCATCGTCTCAATTAACACCGTGTTTCTAATTAACTTTCTTTCTGCGTGCCTCCTTATCGCACCACCAGTTAACACAATAGGGACAGTTAATTTAGTTAAAACATTTACATTAACTTTACATGCAAATGGGGTTCTCCTTAAAGCCACTCCTATGTCTCTTTTTAAATTTCTTATCCTTAGATTTCTGCGCTGGTGAATATTCAAAAGAAAACTATCTTTCTGGAGGGTTTCTTTAGTGGGTGCGTTTCGCTATAAAAAGCGTGGGGTGATTTTTAATCATTTTATAAAAGATAAGAATCTGAAGATCCCAAGGGAAAATGTCTGATTAATCATCTAATCCTTTTGAGCACGCGTATAGGAACGTCAGGAAAAGAAATTTTCCATTAAAATGTTTTTAATTAATTGGACTTTCGAGGATAAATTTTATCTATGCATATTATAAACCAGTACTGAGGCCATATATCTACTTGAAGTATTTAAATAAAGTTTATGAAACACGGACATTTTTTGGATTGTTTAGAACAGCAAATATGGTTTTTAGATTTTTCTTCGTAAAAACATTTTTTCGTCAATCAGATAAGAGTCAATTAAAGGAATTTTTATTTATAACATAATTTATATAAAAATTATATTTGAAATTTATCAATGTATAAAGTATTATTATTGAAGTTCCCAAAATAAATAACCATACATTAAGCAAATGGAAAATATAAAGTTTATGACATATAGCCCATGAAAGTATCTTAAGTAGAGGTTACTCTTCATCGCCAATAATCCCGTTTGGGGTTGAGTAATTATTTTGGCATGTCTGGTAGAGAGAGCATCGGTGTAGAATGCAGAACATCTCAGGTGCGATTTTGGGTGACTTCAGAAGCTAGTGCGCTATAACTGGTGACTCAGTGCTATGAAAAAACAAAGCTCAACTTTTACCAATGACTCATGGCACTATCTTCATTCAAATCACCGGCAAAATTGCAGAATAATCATCAACCACTGCTCACTTGATGACACTTCACGGGTATCAACATTCACTCCACTATGTCCTAGTTACTGAGATGTTACTGTGTTATTACTACATATAACCGTTACTCTCACTTTGGCATCAGTTATTAGTTAGCTTTGGCCCAGTTCGGTTAGCTTTGGCCCAGTTCGGTTAGCTTTGGCTCTAGATTATTTTTTCATGACTGGAAAAGTATCGGCGTAACATACAGAACATCTCAGATTTGATTCCTGGTGACTACAAAAACTCATTGGGCTGTACAGATTATATGATTACCTGGTATATAAAGAATAAATATGTACACATTTTAAATACAATTATGAAACTAAAATCTGTTAAATTATGGTAATAGTTCCATAATTTATCCAGCCATATATCTCTTATTTAGTCAGTCATCCTTATAGAGTTCATCAATAACTTTATAACCAAGGTACATAATGTGTTGAGATTTACAATTAAATAGTTTAGAAGTCATAGCATAATATTGTATAATAGACGAACAAATACAAATGACACATTATTAAAAAATACTAAAAAGAATGATCATCAACAGACATGTATATGTGTATATATAAATGTGAATTTAATGGCGTGTAAATTAAACAACTAAACATATATGAAATGATTAAAGGAATAATTATGATGTAGGAACTGATTTATTTAATTATGCACTGATGTGTATTACAATATGTACACTAAATATACTACCAATTGAAATTAAAATATTGTTTTATTTTCATTAACTTAATATTATTATTAATATAATATCTTCATAATAAGTATGTACTACTATGTAGATATATGTAATATGCAATAAATAAGATAACCAATATGTCAAATTATTAATTTGATTGATTAGTCAAATAAACTATTCAAAATTTCATTATTAATACACAATAAATAATATTATAAAAAATGTTTTTAAAGCGTATTTAATAACTATTAAGTTAAACACCGTTTAAATTGCAATTATGATTTTATAAAGTAGTTCTTAATTATATATATAATTTTTATCAAAAAACAAATGCTGCATGTTTAATTATAAATATTAAGCTCTTAAATTTCGTGCAACTAAATTGTTGCATGTCAAAAAGGATTAGTTATGTATTCTAATTTGCTCTCAGGATGACTGAATGTAAATGATAGATTGTTATTTGAAGACCTACTTGCTAATTAGTTAACATTGAACCAAAGTAGTTAGAGAAGGATTTGCATCCATTTCAGATAATTGAAAAGTATCAATCACAACAGAGTATATTTGAGTATTTGTGAATTAACCGCCTGGTGTAGCGGTTCTCCACTTGTGATGCGCGTACTCTTGGGGTCACGTGACGGTACAGTCGGGGGTACGCGAAACTAATGTTAGTTATGACGCATACCACCTACAATTAAAGTAATAAATGTAATAAGTAAAATCAAATATAAAAGTCCATAAGTATCATCAATTTGTAATGTTATGCTTAACTCGCTTAATTGTCGGCTAACCTTGGAACAATACTGCCTAACAAAAACAAGTTTTTTGTCGTAGACAGGTGAGTGGTTTGCAGGGAAAGGGCTACTCATAAATAGGGGTACTCTTGAAGGGGGTACTTTATGAGGTGGTACATGACATAAAAAAGGTTGAGAACTACCGACCTGGTGGAATGTTGAATTGTAAAGGATAAATACTAGTACAATAAAATATATTTATTTTAGAAAATTACATTATTATATTAATATTGTTTTGTATTATCAGTATTTTTTAAATTGTTTTTTTTTCGGGTTTAAATAGAAACGTTAAAAAAAAGCGTTGTTGTATGTACAATAAACGTGGTATTACACATAAATTATTTAATATTATATTACGAATTACTAATTGTAAAGAGTTTGTGTCTTTTTAACTTCATATTTCCTTAAATAACTTAAAAGCTTCATAATAAGAATTTAAACATGCTCATTGGTATAGCCTCTTCTTTTAACATGTATGTTTGTAAATAACCACAATAATTTAAATGTCTGTCCTCTTTTGATTATGTGTTCGTTCGCATAATGATATAATTCCTTTCACTTATATATACGCAATTTTATTATGCATGTAATAGTTTAGCACACTGTGCAATATTTAATAATCGAGATAAAAAAAATACTTTAAAATACTTTAAATAGAATATACACTTACTATAAAATATATTAAATAAAATATAAACATGCTATGTAAAATACATTACATAAACTATATAATTCATGCATTTCATACAAAACAACAAACATAAAAATTATTATTCAAGTTTTTAAAAAGATATTTCAATGGAAATTATTGAGTATTTGACGCAGCCATTGTCTTATAAATGTAAACTTTAAAGAGATAGTTGTATGTAAGTGTTACAAAAATACATTGGTAAATTGAAAATTCTATGTTATAAATTTTCTATAGTTATTGATTCTAGTAGATTTATTTATTATTTATATATGTAAATACGCTATTTTGATACACCGCTCGCGTATATTTCATTTATTTCTCTAAATCCTCTTTTTTAGCATATAAATATTTTTTAAAAACTACTTTTCCAATTTTTTTAGAATGGTGATAAATGATCAATTTTAAATACTTACACAACGTTTTTGTAAAGTTCTGTGTTGTGTTATGTAAAATTTCTTTGAATTGTGCAAATTAACTATATATTAAATATTTGTTTTGAAAACATTAAGTCTTACCTTATGAAAATAAAAAAAGAAAATAGGTTTCAATAAGTCATAAATGAAAATATTTGTGTTTATATATATATATATATATATATATATATATATATATATATATATATATATATATATATATATATATATATATATATATATATATATATATATATATATATATATATATATATATATATATATATATATATATATATATATATATATATATATATATATATATATATATATATATATATATATATATATATATATATATATATATATATATATATATATATATATATATATATATATATATATATATATATATTTTTTTTTTTTTTTTTTTTTTTTTAATTTTAGAAACTCAATATAGTAATATATAAAGTCAATATTTTAAAACAATTATTAGTTTTAAGTTTGGTTACTCGCTAACAAAAAGTCTTCAAACAAAAATTGCTACATATACTTTTGTCAGACATTTTAATAAAAAAAATATTTACTCTTTGAACTGCGTGCAACTAATATATTATTCAAACCGATCAATTTTCAATTACCTAAACCAGACGATTGCATGTCTGTTTTTCCAAAAACAACTCTCCAAACATTTTTAATAACATAGTTTAAAAAAAAAAGATCTACATGGGGTAATAAAATAAAAATACCATGTTACGTTTAGAAGGTAATAAATTGCGACAATATTATTCCGGGACAAATACAAATTACGCGATTGACATGAGCTCTACCTCTTTGAATAAAGCAAATAATCCTTTACAAAGCCTATATGGGGGCTCATATTGTATTGGGCGTAACAACTTGCATATTTGCTTTTGATGGAATGGTCTTTGTTGGCGGCCATGTCATATTTCTTGAATATGCCAAGATTAAAATATGCTAAATTTGAAATCTATTACTTGGGGTACCACATATTGAAACACTAAGTTATGCTTTTAGGGTGCTCTATTCCGACCCTATAACTCATCGCATTGATCTCATTTGACACTATATTTGACACATATTCTTGTAAATTTGTATGATAAAGAAAACAAGGTGTACGACGTAACAGCGGAATCAAAGAGTATTTGTTTATGTTAAACAAACGAAAAATCTTGTTTATGTTCATATTGACGAGACTCTTGTTGGCGATCAATTCAGATTTCTATAATCTACTAAATCTGTAAACCGTTGAATGTAAATCAGCTACATGGGATATTAGGATAGAAACACCATAATTATCATTTAGTGTGACATGTAGCACAACATTCCGGCAATATAACTCCGTTACCTCTAGCAATATTAACATACATTTGGTCTCGTTTAATAAAAAATTAGACGTCAATGTGGGTAAAACATTGAAACAAAACAAATGCCGTATGGGTCGTGGGTGCGAGCCAGTGGTGTCAGACGTAACATCTATTGTATATTCCTTCTGCTGACGATTGATTCTTTAAATATATTTAAATGACGTTTCACTTAAAACCTTCCCCACCGCCCCATTTTTATCATTACAAATTTATTATACAGTCTCAAATTAAACAGTTAAGAAACGTACCATATTTTTATCACATCACTATTTTTGTTAATCCAGTAACTAATTATGTCTTCTACTCACACTTTTACCCTTAATCTTTTCTCTTAAGACGCCTTATTTCTTCGGATAAGCAAGAAAAGAAATTGCATTCATGTCGTCTTGTGCCCCTCCTCCTTCTGGTTGTTTCGTTACCGGATTTGATTGCCTGAATTGTTGGATGTATTCCAGCGAACTGTTGTAGCGGCACAATGGTATCGGGAACTGGGAAGGAATTTTAATTTCCTTCGGCACGGTTTAGTTTCCTCGTTTTTATGACCGCTGATACTACTACCTGAGATATGATATATCATGCTTTCCTGGATAATTATGTAGTTTATGATTCATATTTTATTCTTAAAATAATATATAAATAACTATGTACTTGAGTGAGGAAGACATTTGTATTTAGTAATAAATTGTTTCTTCATAGACACGTATTTTCAAGTATTTTATTTATAATAATAAGTACAACTTGTTTAATTTACCTCGTTAATTTTATTAAAATAAAATAGCTCAGAGTTAATTAATGAGAAAATATTGCTATCCAGGTATTATTCTATTAAATATTTTTTTGAGTATATATAAATATGATTTTCATGGATAACAGAAAGTACTTCGTAGATACCAATTTTTGCATATTAAAATATAATTTTTGATAATTAATGTATGTAAGTTTACAATTTTTAACGTTAACGCTTTGTCTAAATATTTTTAATACTGTTGTAAAACTTACCGTCAAAGTACGATAGCCGTGTATCTGCAGATTCTCGAGTGACTCTGCAGATGCATTGATTTGTTCCGTGAAAGTGCGTAATAATATACAAAATAAGAGTTTTCCGCACTTCCACTAGGGAATATGCAGATTTACGTATTCCGAATCGTGAAAGTGCGAAACTCTCTATCCTAAACTTTATTCAACTTAACCTCCAATCACTAAATATAAAGAATATCAATTTGTTTAGTTAATTAAAAGGAATGGACGTTTGGAAACGCTTTAAAATTGTAGAAGAGATAGTTAGAAGTATATTATATAAATTTTAGTATACGTTTATGATAACTTTTGAACAATGGAGACCCCTCAAACCTGAATTTAGTAGCGTGAAGGCATTAGATGTGATATTCCAATAGGACTGTTTGAAATAACGTCGCACGATGCACATAGTGGACTATAGGTGTCGGTTCGATGTCCATCCCGAAGGAAACAACCGGAAACATTGAATGAAAATTCTTAGAAGTCAGTTTTGGCATTCGAGCAGTCGTTTTGAGTATCTCGTATCAAAATAACTGCACAAAAGCATTTGGTCCGCCACAGGAGTAGTCATTTGATGATTCTAACCTCTTACAGACAACCGATTTTGACAAATCTACACCAAAAATCACATGCCTTTTTTTTAAGATTTTATTTTTTAATTATATAATATAGATTTAGGGGTTGACCAAGTGGTCTATCCTTTGTTGCGCGCGATTTACTTAAATTATTATACAGTAACAAACAATGAGATTGCAAAAACCTTGTTGTTGTTCCAGTAAAAATTTTATTTGCCCTTCCACGATCTCATTTCCACTTTAACGAGTACCTTCACTGTCTAAATTAAGTACTTAAATATAATTAAAATACACTCATTTTTGAATACAATCGATGCTGATCATGGCTTCGAATACATAAGTTTCATTTCGGAAACAGACATGCACTAAAAAATGAGTAAAAATGAATAAAAATAGAAGTAGCTTGCCTACATAGGCAGACTTCATAAACCACTTTCATTAAATATCTACAATTACAACCAAAACTTACCGGGAATCGACCAATATCAGGCACCGCGGTACAAAGCATATGCCGGAAGTATATACTACCAGGGTGACGTGAGGAAATTATAAACAGAAGTAATGTTAAAATTCGTGTCAAAAGAACGGGAAGCAAGATAATTGAATTGTAATAACTCTGTTCCCATTTAATTAATCTAATCAACATCAAATAATGTGGAAAACCTTCTTCTGAACTACTCTTTTTATTTTGTCAGGTCGCTTTGTTTAGACGTCTGAACAGAATCTGAAATCAGCAATATTAAATCACACTGCTCAATTTTTAGAAAGTATGGTTGCTTAAATTTGAGTACGTTATCGCTCATTTACGATGCAATTATACTCTAAGAAAAACGAGTAGGTTCAGATACTCGTTTTTTTTTACAATGTGTCCATGTATCTGATGATTCACTAGTGCATGTTCGAAATAAAACTATTTCCCAGCACTTACACGCTTCGGCCTAGTGTATATGTAAAGAAACCAGTGAATCTGCAGATACACTGATTTTCACGGTAACATGTATAACATATATTATTAAGTTAAGTTTTAATAATACTTTAAAATAAATATACGATAAATAAAGTGATATATGTGTTATGTGACTTACAGTTAAAAAATAACTTTCGAGTAGTGATATATTTATTTTAGACCTATTCAATTTTTAATCTATTCCTTTGGTTGTTGAATGCGTTTGCCAATATTTGCCTTGCATTTTCCAATGCAAATTAGTAAGTATACGCACGTCCTTATGTCGACATAACTTACTTCTTTATTCATATGTTTCTAAATATTTACAATTATAATGTAGTTTCCAAAATAGTGTTAATTTAAATGTACACATTAACGAATGTAGACCATTTCAAAAACAGGTTATTGTTTTCAGTTGATTTAAATTTTAAATTTTGCGACTAAATATCTATAAATGATTTTTTTCTTTAATTGTTGAGTTTTACTTTCTATTAAATCTTTTTAAAATATTAATTAATGTCTTTAAATTTTACCCAAAAAAATATGTTATTTTTAGACAAACTATGTTAATTGCTATAAACATTGCAGTTCACGACAAAAAAACAACATTAACTTTGAAATTCACGTCAGAAAGTTAAATAAAACAAAATAATAAATACATGTGATGCTTTACTTTTTTTAAAAAATAATAACTATTTTTGTGAAATATTAATAATTATTTACGATAAACTTATATTACCATATTAATAAACAAGAAAAAATAATCACTAACATAAATTAGACTCACTTGTTTTTTCTTCGCATATAGCGAAAAATAAATATGAAATAAACGCATGTAAGAAATAATTGAATCACCGGTTGATTTAAATACTACAAACTGTTCGTTTAACCTAAAACTTAAAGGCTGGACTAGTCTTAATAATCAGATAGTTTTTAATTGTAAATAGTCATGAAAACCCCATTAAAGCGTCTATTGTCATGAAACATTATGTATACTACTCATGAGCATTCTAAACTTTTATAAATCATACACACTGTACTTTACAACAATAACCGAGGTACCCAATCTTGTGATTAACTAAGTAAATTGTCATAAAATGGACGATGGTAATGTAAGGCATAAATCAATGGCTGTGTCCGGCTTTTACGACAATAAGACATAATGGTCATTATTTAAAGAAAAGAAACATGCGTTTTAAAAATGATGTATTATTAAGACTTTGAACTTATACAAACATTGCTGTATTATTGCTGTAAAATGCTGTATTATTAAGACTTTGAATTTATACAAACTTTTGAATAACTTAGTAGTTGTTATATATGGGAGGTAATGGCGTTAATATATATTACGTGCTTACTTTGCGTGATTACAGTAAACCAATTCAAACAAATGTCGTAAATTAAATTATGTAAACTCTCAATTTATATTTACGAAATGTGTGAGTTTGACTTAATGTCTGATTCTGCAATTACAAAGTGAGGGCTTACATTTAAACATAAATGTAGTCTACCATTGTAGGATGTGAAAAAAATAAATGCATCTTGGCATTAATACTAATGGAATTGTTTATTATAAAACTTTTTATTTTTCATAATGGAGCGTATAAGAACAGTTCAAAAATTGCTTTTAAGTAACGTGTATGTCCTTTATTTTTAAATAAAAATATAAAGACTGGGAATCAATTATAGACGAAACGATGATTAATTATTTAACGTCGAATTATTTAACGTCGAATTTCTTCTAAAGCCTAATAATTAGAAATAAAGATAAAAAAAACGTTACCAAGTCATTATTCCAATCGGAATCGTTCTATTACAAAACTTTTTTATTTCTCAAAATGTAGCTTTTAGAAACAATTAAAAAAAAATTTAAGTATCGTGTTTACCAAGCATTTTTTAGTTATAACAATTGAAAAGTACAAAAAAACAGTCTAAGAATTGTTCGTCTTAAATATCGGATAAAATCATTTTAATTTTTTTCTCTGAAGCTTTTTTTGCAATAACAATTATTTTAATATCTAACAACATCTTGTAGGAACGCTTAAAATAAAATATGAAATGAAAGTCATTCAGTTTTTATATAACTCCAAAACAATATAATTAAAAATGCAATCAAAATAGTTTCCAGAATTTAAGTGTGTTTTTATTTTAGAACCAAACAAATTAATATGATTCATAGGGAAAAGGCAAATAAGTTTTATTTAAAGTATTTACACGTGCCATGATTTAAAATCTTGGCATGTTAATTTTAACGGGAAAAATGTATTTTCGTTTAATAAAATAGTTTATTTAAATCAAACGAGATGGTTATATTTGCAACCCTAAGCCATAAAAAATCTTGAGGCAAATCCAGCGGGTCTGACATATAATTTTTGGACTAAACACAATGTTAACACATTCCATGTTGTACTGGGTCAATTGACTCCTTAGCTAACTATCCCCAACAGCCGAAAATGTGAAAGGTAAAGTTTGAAAAACTTCGATAGATGATTTATCTTTGGGCATTTGCATAGAGTTGAAAACAGTATGGCTGTATTATAAAGTTCAATAATCTCTCAAAATTTAATAAAACAAAAAAGCAGGGAGTCAAATGACCCCGTACCGTAGTAGGGTTCAAAATTTGAACTCAAACTATCAAAAAGTTGAAATTTTACATTCAAACCAGGGAGAAAGTGTCCTGATTAAAAAAATCATTAATTTATGAGTAAAATTTGCTCTAGTTAATGAATCATCTCTTAGATGAACCGGTTCATGACGCTGTGGAATACTGGTTTACAACTATGAAGTGGCAACCGTGAGTTTTTCTCCAAATTATCAATTTTCAGGATGCATGATATGTTTTAACAAAGGACAGATCACGGTTTCAATGCACCCGTGACGCACTTGCAGATAGCTACTACAGGAGGTTAACCCTCTAACAGATAAGCGAAGTTTCGAATCTTAAGATTTGTTTTCAGTGCTCGAAAGTTTAATTTATATTTACAACACATAATGTTTTTGCAAAAAATATTTTTTTTAATTATATCAATAGAGAAGGTTTTCAAAAGTCCTCCTAATGCTTTAAATTTGAAAATTATTTTTAAAACAATTTGTTTTTAATTGTTATATCTGGAGACACTCGAACGGATATACACGTTTGTATCCGTCTATTGGTTTTAATTGACCCCTTGTATATAAATACGGATTTGACAGTCTGCAGTGAACGTGATAACATATTCTCCTAATTTGAATGCATTATATATTATTATTTGAAGTTTCAAGGTAACCTCTATAAATACAAATTTCATTATAAAAAAATTAATGTACCATATATATTAAAAAATCACGCATTAGATTTAAATTCAATTTCTTCTATTCTAAATATATATTCGGTATTCGTTGTCAAATGTATAAATTATATCCGATAAAATTGGTTCTGAAACTCGGTTGTCTACTTTTTTACGACATTCCATAGCGTGCTATTGCGCTATAGACCATCGTTGTCTCCCATTATCTCTCATTATACGCAGCATCTCATTTCTGTACCTCCTACTTTCCATTCCCCCCTTTTTTTTATAATAGAAAATCAGTTTATGGCTGTAGGCGGGTGAATTTTTTCATTTCGCATTGGCTGCTATCCACACGCTAACCCTGATTTCGGGTCTCAGTCAGTTGGGCATACATCAGTCGCTACAATTAACTTGTCTTATTGCTCAAGGCTCCGTTAAATATTCATAATATTAGGACAGTAACCTAGGATACTTTTTGCTGGACTTCAGTTTGACATTGTTATGGGCAGGGCAAGTGACATCGAGGGTTCAAACATGCGTATAAAATACAAAATGCCTGATTATAAGTGAATTGTGACAGGGATTTCTTTGCTAGCTTCAATTTATCTGTGATCTGGCGGATAAAAATATATATTTTATGTTCTAGTTGTAGTTTTTATTAATTATTTTGGATGTCAGAGTGACCCATATTTATAAAATTAATTATTTATGTAATTAGAGTGCATGAACAACTAATATAGCGAATTTTGATGATTTATTTATGAGAGCAATATAATGTCATCCAGTTTAGGTTAAAACGAAACAACAGGGCTTGTAAAATATTTATTCAAATGGTTTGTAGTCGTTTTTTTTAATCTTAAAACCCATATTTGGAAATAATTACAACATACATACAGCACTTTGATCTTTAATGTTTTTGATTTAAATCTTTTTACAAGGTAGAATGGTTAGTAAAGATTTTTTTTTTAATTATAAAAATATTTCTATGAAATAGACTCTACAAATATTTTACCTTCGTTTTTTCATTTAAAAAAATGTGAATACCTGGAAAATCTGTTGAATACGGATGGGTACATTCGTCGCAACTCTTCTGACGGTAGGTCTATAATAAAAATTAATTAATTTTTTTCATATGCTAAATTTCTAGAAACTAACTTAATAATGTAGAAATATTCCGCCAAAGGCGTTTAAGGGGGACCCGAGCCCCAAAATCCGGAAAAATTGCTAATTTTTTTTCTCTTCATAAAACGATGCTAAACAAACTTGAGAAGGTGTATACCAAATTTCAAAACAGTAAAAGAAACAGAAAATATGTTTTTTTAGATGTTTATATGCCATTTATAATCTTTCTACATACTGTTCGTCTGCAACAATCGTCATTTACTCAAAATATTTTTTTTTAATTCTGGGCACGTTTAAAATGCTAAGGCTTTGTAAATAATTAACTTAAAACTAAACTGTTAATAGTTTTTGAAGCTCTAATATTTGTTTTATAAATGTATGTATAGCTTTTTTAAATTAAGTTATAAATTATTATTTTACAAATTATTAAACTTAAAAGTTTGAATATATTTAGGGTTTTGAACTTAAAATAAGTTTTTAAAAACAATTAAAACACAAATCTGCAAAAGTCTATACATACGATTGTAGTGTGTACTTTGATGTTATTTAATCAATTAAAAAAATTTAAAAACATTAAAAATTGAAAAAGGAGTAGTGTTTTTAAAAAACGTCTTTTTAAGCTTAAAAAATTCCAAAAATATCAAAAATAATTTTTTTAAACATATTTTTGTTTTTGATTATTGTTCAGAAAAAGATGTTCTAATAATATAAAAAAATTGGTATTTCTGAATTCATTAATAAACAAATTAGGATTTGGGGCTCGGGTCTCCCTTAAGTAGAATAGCATTGTAAGCATACAACATTGTGTAGCATACAATGAAGATACAACGCTATGCAAGGGATTATTTACTATTCTTTCTCAAAATGAGAATATTGGATAGGCAATGAGTTTTGAATGTGATATTTATTATAAAATACATTGATTCAAAGTGCGAATTTTGAAATTGTGACTTTCTTGCATGCTTGATAAACTCAGTTCCTAACACGAGTGTCAAGTTTAGACACCAATATTCAGACTATTCCTATACAAGCAACTTGCAAATGTCTGTGTGCTACCAACTGAATACCTAGATCACATGCTTCATTTGATTTCCTATCCCCAACCATTTGTGGTGGCCTCCGTGGCCGAGTGGATTAGGCGTCAGCTGGGAATCCAAGGGTCCCCGGTTCAAAACCTTGCGATGGGCTAGACTAAAGAGTAGTAAAAAGTAGTGATATTGCGATCGGAGGGTTGCCAACTTCGCTACCAAAATACTAGAATGTCGTCCAGAACATCTATAAAAAATTAACGGCGTGTATACGGGACTGGTGCACGATAAATCTGATAGGGATCCAAAGTCCCGACGTCTATTGAAGGCGTTAGGTGCCAGCTCAGATGTTGTCCTCGTCATCTGACCATGGTTCAAAAATACGAGGCATCGTTCCCGGGACTTTCCTTCGAGATATTCCCCGAACCGTCGCCAATAGTCCACTGTGCAGCTCTAGTGCGACGTTAATTAACCAAACCAAACCCAACCATTTGTTATATTTATTACGAGCTTCTCAATCACCCTCACCTCGTTATGTGGCATGCATTTTTAAAGTCCCTTGAAAATATTAAAGTAACAAACGTGCTTGTTAAAAATAACCTTTATCAAATAATCATGAAGATCATAACATATGTCTGTTGTTGAAAATTGAACGAATGAGAGACAATACAAAGACGCAAGTTAACTAATAGCCGGGTCAAACATGTGGGCACATTGCACATAAAATAAAACACACTTGAAGAAAGAAAGTGTTCAATCCCCCCTAAACGTTGCAAAATAAACCGGAACATAAAAATCCGACCAACAGCATTCCTTCATTGTCTTCCAACGCGGCATCTCGCATGCCGATCTAAAACCACAGCAAACCCACTCCCATTCTTTTCTCCAACCATTCCCCCAGTAGAATAAAAAAAATAAGGGTGTGTGCGAAAGGGGGGTTGCTTTTGAATGATTCAAAAAAGAGTCGATTCGGTTTCCACCCTCTTTAGTGTTTCCTCGCCCCCCCTAAAACCGAATCAATCGATTTGGGCTGGGAAAAGGGTAGTGCTTCGCCCGACCCAGTTTACCTCGGGATTTTCGACGATTAGCTGAGCAAATATCCGGTGCCCCAGTCGGATAAATGAAATGGTTCGTTGAGTTCCGTGGGGCCAAATGTCGAGTCGGATGGAGACGACGGCCGATGTGATATCAGCAGATTTGTTGCGGAATACATGCATGTGGAGAGAGAGTGGGGTGTATCATGCGGGGGTGGGTGGGAATTGTATGCACATAAATTTGATATCGTGTCTCAAGCACGGGTTCTGTAATGTGCTTAGCTGTTTCTTCTTGAATGATTCAGATGCAGGCGGATTAGCCTTCAGTAGTTACGTGTACTGATATCGTCTAACATCTCTCTCAAGTAACGTCTGATTAATTTATTCACCGTTCATGGGGTTTGGCGATTGTGTTTGAAGGATTTGGGGATAAATGGGTCCAATTAAGTATTCGTGTCGTGGAAATTAAGGCCCGTGTAAGGACATTGTTGCAGTAGGTGAAGAACAATGAGTCCTGGGAGTTACGTGTACTTATAGAGATGGAATTTGAGAACTGCATCAATTGCCTGTGCGTGAAAGCTTAAATATATTTACTTCGTATAATTGTTGAGGTATTATATAGGATGAATTGCATTAGGATAAGGAATGGACGTGCTTGATTTGTGTAAACTAAATATATTTTATTATCTTTTTTTGTGTATGCAGCGGAAGAATATATATTGCAAATTATTGATTTCGAAACTACAGGATGGTCTCACATTATTAGACGATGGTCACCGTTTTGCTTTTAAACTACAAATAATAAACAATTCCTTTTACCTAAGTTTTAACCATACTTTGTTTATCGGTATTAAAATTAAGCTACTTGTTTAAAATATAAACGAATAAGGTGGACAAACATAATGTAAGTAATGTAATAAACAACTTACGAATAATCCACCCTGCATCTGATTGGATACTACTGAAAATTTTATTCTTCATTAATATAATATAATATAATATAATATAATATAATATAATATAATATAATATAATATAATATAATATAATATAATATAATATAATATAATATAATATAATATAATATAATATAATACAATACAATACAATACAATACAATACAATACAATACAATACAATACAATACAATACAATACAATACAATACAATACAATACAATACAATACAATACAATACAATATAATATAATATAATATAATTAATATAATTAATATAACATAACATAACATAACATAACATAACATAACATAACATAACATAATATAATATAATATAATATAATATAATATAATATAATATAATATAATATAATATAATATAATACAATACAATACAATACAATACAATACAATACAATACAATACAATACAATACAATACAATACAATACAATACAATACAATACAATACAATACAATACAATATAATATAATATAATATAATTAATATAATTAATATAACATAACATAACATAACATAATATAATTAATATAACATAACATAACATAACATAACATAACATAACATAACATAACATAACATAATATAATATAATATAATATCAATACTTATATATAAGAATGGAGTGTCTGTCAGTGGAATCGAACAAAACCCCTCATTTTGAGTTTTCTCCACGAATTAGAATACGCTGATTCCGAAAATCACATTTAAATTTTTTTTGTCTGTCAGTCTGTCTGTCTGTCTGTCTGTCTGTTTGTCCGGATTTAACTCAAAAACTACTGCACGGATTTTTCTGAAACTTGCACCATGTGAACAAACTTTTCTTAGTTTAAAATCTGCACTTTATTTCATGTGGATATCTGTAACCATTCAAAAGTTATAGAACTTTTTCCATTTTCTCTAACATTACGCATATGGGAAATTTACATCTCGATCTTCCCCTCATAACATTATTGTTAAAAATCACCTTGGGGCGACCAAAAATATTTTTAGACAATACTGGGATAAACGATTCATTTTGATTGGCTGATGAGTAAATGTCGCCAGATGAATTAAAAATATCGCCAAATGAATTAAAAATATTGCCAAATGACTTAAATATGTCTCCAAATGAATAAAAAATGTCGCCAGATGAATTAAAAATATCGCCAAATGAATTAAAAATGTTGCGAAATGAATTAAAAACGTCGCCAGATGAATTAAAAATATCGCCAAATAAATTAAAAATGACGCCAAATATTGCCAAATGAATTAAAAATGTTGCGAAATGAATTAAAAATGTCGCCAGATGAATTAAAAATATCGCCAAAAGAATTAAAAATGTCGCCAAATATTGCCAAATGAATTAAAAATATTGCCAAATAAATTCAAAATGTTGCCAAATAAATTCAAAATGTCGCCAAATGAATACAAATATTCTCCAATTGAATAAAAATGTTGCCAAATGAGCTAAAATAGAGGTCCTATATTTAAAACTATCATCACAATGGCGAAATTAGGGTATAAATAACAAAATTAATGTCGTTAATAAAAACCTCGCCAACTGAAGGAGGAAGATAAACCAGCCCTTTCGACTGACGCCATGTGTATTCATGTTCCAAACAACTTAACTTTATGACAATAGTGCTATTTGTTACGGAGTGGAATATTACTATGATGTTGAAATGGTCCACCCTAAAAGTTTAACTTAAGGTTTTCTATATTTATACCTCCATGTATCTTATTTTTAAATTATCACCTCAAAAACATATTATTAGTATTCAAAAATGAATATTTGATAATTAATTTTTTATAAGAAATATTATCCGTAAATATTGACCCGTATGAAGTTATGTTGAAAGACGTCTATATAGACTCCGGTCGCCAATTGACACAAAAGAAGAAAAAAAACTTCACCAAATACGATACATTATTTCGATTTGGAAGAATGCAATATTTTTACTTCGATATATTATTGCGTCGCCAATATTAAAACTAATGAATGTGCAGTTTACTACATGGGTTTATTGTCACTAAATGGTTAATTTTTATACAAAAAATATGCAATTAAAAAAATTCAGGAATATTTATTTCACAAAAAGAAACATTTTACAAAAAAATCAGTTTAAATAGTAGTCGCAATAGCATGTAAAGTCGGGAACATAGAAATAGATTTAAGTATCTCAAAAAATACTCAAACTAATTTAATAAATCTGTATTTGGATAAAATTTATTTTTCACAGTGCACAGAGAGTGATATGCGATGGCTACGCTAACAAGACAAAATCGTGCAGCTCTCATTGCGCAAAGTGACCACGAGCAACGCCGGGCCATATTGCTAGTAATATAATATAATATAATATAATATAATATAATATAATATAATATAATATAATATAATATAATATAATATAATATAATATAATATAATATAATATAATATAATATAATATAATATAATATAATATAATATAATATAATATAATATAATATAATATAATATAATATAATATAATAAACTGTGTGACTGCGTCATATTTAACTGTATTTGTATATTAAATATGATACAATCAAACAAATTATTTATAAAGTATCATATTATACTATATTAATGAAGTATCCAATTTTTAATAATAATAAAAAATAATATATTTCCTTCAGTAACAAGACATAATACAAATTTATATCAATAATTTTAAATTTGCTATTTTATATTTGGTTTATGCGTAACTGAGTTTTTTTTTATTTGAGAATATACTGAAGTAAAAATATTTTTGCAACTTGTTACTTGAAATAAGGCAGAAGACTCAATTAATTTTTCACCTGCCCCTTCGTTAACTCAACATTTTTTGGCGACTCGTTCGATATTCTATTACTTTCCTGTCTTGTCCACAGTACTTCGGGGATCCCCAGTCCGCCAGTTTATTTTGAAGGTCGAAAGGCGATGCAAGTCCCACAAAGGAAACCGGATAGTCGATGTTTTCCTCGGCGAGCGATAGGAGTACCAGAAAATGGAGTGGCTGTATCCAGGATTGAACTATATTGATCATGTCTAGGACACTTAGGGGAGACGCACTGGTGTGCTCCGCTCTCTCGTAACCCTGAATCTTCCATGAGATATGATGGCTGGCAAGAATACTGGGGAATTTCTTCTGGTGCAGTAACGGTGGGCTGATGCTAATTCAAAAGCATCACATTGTCTAGGTTTATTTGTTTGTTACCGAGCGGAAATTCAGTTAATACAAATTTATAAAAGGAGTGTTTTTAACATGTATAATATTATAATGCTCATGTTTTGTAGAAATGAGGTTTTGAGACACAAAAAAAATTCAATTTACCCTGTTAAATATATATACATTAGTTTTTTTTTTGAGAAAGACATGTACTCAAAAATGGGTACAATGAGTAAACATTTTTAAAAAGACCAGTTGCTTGCCTGCTCAGGCTGCCTTTCTCCATAAATCACTTTCAATAAATATCGACAATTACAACCAAGACTTACCCAGAAACGAACCCAGATCCACATACACATTAGTCTAATGACTTAACCGATATATTACCAGGACGATGTGAAGAAATTATAAACAGAAGAAATCTTAAAAACATTTGCCAAAAAGGGGAAGTAAGATAATTAAGTTGTAATAACTATTTAAGCAATCGACATCAAATAATGTAGAAAACCATCTTCTGAACAACTATTTTAAGTGTGTCAGGTCGCTTTGTTAAAGTGGTTTGAACGGTAGCTGAAATTAGCAATAGTAAATCATACTGTTCATTTTTGAGAAAGTACGATTACTTAACTTTGAGCACGTCATTTACGATGCAATTGTACTCAAAAGAAGACGAATAGTTTCAAGTAATAATTGTTAAGTACCATTTTTTATTGTGTATGTTTTATTAAGCAGCATATATATTAACAACTGTTGTTTTACTTATTTTAATAACAGTATACGTTTACTAAGGTAAAATGACATGAAAAGTTTAATTCTATAAAAAAAATATACATATTTACTAAAATAGCTTGTTGGTGTGAATCCATATAAAATTAATTACAGTGTCTAAGTTTTGAAGTGTATTACAAACTGTACAATCTTTAATATGTACTTTAAAGAATATATGAAGCATGAATTCCATTAAATAAAACGCGAATTATTCCAATTAGCTGAATATAAGTAACACTGAAATCATATTTTTTTTTATTTAAAGTATACACAGAAGTTATCAAAATAATATGCATTGTAGAAGAAATTACTTCTGACATTTATTAAACTTCTTTGTTTACAATTAGGATGGACAATAAAATATAAATGATGTCTGATTACATAATTATTAAATTAAAACCTTTTAAAAACCATTTTCGAAGTTCATATTTAAATGGATGTAGTTTGACGTATACATTAAATAATGGCATATACATTAAATACATTTAATCAATGTTTCCACTCAGTAAAATAATTATAAGCTTAATCGTAAGATTTTTTTTTATTCTTTTTACTGAAATATAACACATTTACAGATAAACGGTTTTATATAGACTTTACAGACTTTTTATTTATGAAATCCGAAAAAAACCGATGATTTTAAAAATAAATCAAACCCGCATAATTTTTTTCAAGTCCCCTCGAAACTTTGTAGCAATCCATCAAAGAGAATTTTTATCAAACCTGCCAGTGCCGATTTAACGCTGTGTGACATAAACCACCAAGACATTTATAAAAACGCCTCTATGAAAACGTTTAGATAAAAAAAAAACTCCCCCAAGCTGTTCCCTTACAAATTAGGCACGATACTCACCCAAACCAATTTTTCAAAAGGATGCCCACACGCATCTGAGAATCCTGAAGATCTCCAGCAGAAAACGAGTCCAAAATTGGCCCTATTCCAAGGCAGGGAAAACTTCCCGAGCACAGGAAATAAAACTCCCGCTGAATATTAATGCGCCAATTAGGGGGGAACAGTATGCGCAAGTTTCTTCTTTAGATTTGCATTGCTCTTGCCTCAAGCGTTTGTCGCAAAAGGTTTTCTTCATTATCCCTTAACGCTTCTGAAGATTTGCATTTTTTTCGGTGGGTATTCGAAGTAATTTAATGATAAATGTGTTAAATATGGATTTGTAAGGTATTTAGGATAGAGTCTTTGGGGAAAGGCTTTGTTTGTTAAGAAACGATTTCTTATTCGGCATTTGTGCATTCATAAGCGAGGAAGTCGAATAAGAAAGTTCTGCCTATACAAATAGGAAATGGGTTTTGGAGATCGTTAAAAATAGGAAAAATATGAAAGTTGGGTAAATCGAAGTTTGTAATGAAAATATCTAGGGAGAATTCTTAATGCTTATTGTTGTATTGATGTGCTTCCTGCTTAAATGCCGTGGGTGAATGTTAAAGAATTGTGATTGTACTTACCGCAGTTAAAAATATAATGTTTTATGCATTAATATATAACATGTATTTTTATTCCTTGCAAAGTGTTCCATATTTTTTGTCCTTTGAAAATTAGATTATTTTAATGTTTTTAAAGGTTTTGTAACTAAATACATGCAGATAAGTTGAAATACAGTCATGTAAGTGTATTTGGGTACTTACAAAATAATTAAAATTTATGTTTCGAACATATCTGAAATCAATGAAGCATTAGAGATAAACTTTTAATGTGTGAAGTTATTTGAAAAATCCCATTAATTTGTTTACATAATTAAAATAATCCAAAAATATATATGTATAAAGTTTGATACATGATAAATAGTATCAGTTTACAAATATGTATTATAAAATGTAATTTCCAACAAAAAATAATATATATATATATATATATACATAAAACTTTAATCAACGAAACTTTAAATTTCAACATTGTAGCTTTTTTATAAATTATGGGGCTGTTTTTGTAAAAGACATTAAGAAAAGAGAACAAAAAGTTAATATTTATTGACTTCTGTTTCGCCTCATAAAGGGAAAAACAATTGCGCCACGTGCAAATCCGATAGCGGTAAAGACGTCAAATACCATTAACTCGTAAAGTGACCCGGCAAATTGTGGAACGCTGTAGCATATAAATGCCCCTGGAACTTTAAAAGCCGATTTCGAAGAGAATGCTTTTGAGATAAAGGAGAGGGAAACTTGTTCCATTAACCGAAATATCCTCTTTTTCTTAATGAGATCTTTCAAGCACACCTCCAGAACATTGTGAAATCGCAGATGTCCGAATTTCTTCTACTTTTTTTTTCTCGTTTTTTCCACTGTTTTAACTCCTCTGAAAATGGTTATTTTACAAAAAGCCAAACTGGCCCAAGTCTTTGGTGCATCTGGAAAGAAACTGGTATTAGGAATAAAGTGCTCGGATGGTAGTTTTATATATTCTAGTGTTATTGTTGTAGCAGTTGACATTCACAAAAGGCTTTTTTATATCCGACTTTAGTTCTTTCATAAAGCTGTACTTACCATTTATTTATATGAGGATGAAATAACGGATACGAATTATGTATTTCTATCATGAAAACTGTTATATTATTTCTATTACAAAAACGCTTAATTTATGTAATGTGATGGCGTAAAATTAAAAAAAAAATAGAAGACATTTAATAAATAGATATTTCAGGATATCTTACTAAATCGCGCATAATTTTTCTAAAATATTTCAAAAATATATTAATTTATTTCTTAAAAATAGCATATATAATAACTATAAGTAAACTACAACTCACGTGTTTTAGTTGAAAAGTTTACCCAAACTAAAATTAAATCTAAATTATGCTACATAAATATGGATATCACAATAAAATTTTTAACCAACTTTGCTAGTTATAAAATATCTTTTTTCTTGAAGATAATCAATATTGAAACTAATTGATATATAATCCGTTTCGTTTGTTTTATTTTTTTAGATAAGAATAAAATTATCCAGTACGATTTCAAGCAACGTTATATGCTTAAAATAATGTTTTTAAGGAATTATGTTTAAATAAGAAAGTTTTTTTTAAAAGGAATTTTCTTAAAAGCAACACTTCAATCATATGCGTAAAATATGCTGTGCAGTTTATGTTATATATCGAATAGTATTACAAAAACGTTTATGTGATTGGTTTACAACAGAATTTCCGAAATACCAATAAAATAACTATATACTAACAATTAATACATATACACGATTATAAGTATTGACGAGTATATATTAGACCTGAATATTTATTATGAGCAATTATTAACAGCCCGTATGTGCCTGCACTATTTATTATGTATGTAGCACATGTCAAGAAAATAGCGTGTTATCAATATTTTTTTTTGTTAGGCGATTTTGTTATTTTATTAAAATAGAAACTTATATACACATTTTGTTAATAGGCTTCCATTTTACTCGTTAAGTACGAAATAATATTAAATACAATTATAAATATTTTATTTTCCATGTTCAAAATTGGTTAAATTTTTCCTGATTTTATTTTTGAATAATACACTCTATTATGCTTAAAAAAAACTGTGTTAGTTTTAAAGCACATTATCAATATACCGGGTATTTTACAAATATAGTTTGGTAAGTAATTCATTTGGATTTGCGATATAGCATTTACATGACTTATCTCACTTTTGCTTTTTGAATAGTAGCTCTGATATCAACTGTTTTACAAACCTTATATTGTCTGATAAGTAATTCATTTGGATTTGTGATATAGCATTTGCATGACTTATTTCACTTTACATTTCTTAATAGTAGCTCTGATATCAACTATTTTACAAACTTTATATAGTCTGGTAAGTAATTCATTTGGATTTGCGATATAGCATTTACATGACTTATCTCACTTTACATTTCTGAACAGTAGCTCTGATATCAACTTTTTTACAAACTTTATATAGTCTGGTAAGTAATTCATTTGGATTTGCGATATAGCATTTACATGACTTATTTCACTTTACCTTTCTTAACAGTAGCTCTGATATCAACTATTTTACAAACCTTATATAGTCGGGTAAGTAATTCATTCGGATTTGTGATATAGCATTTACATGACTTATCTCACTTTACCTTTCTTAACAGTAGCTCTGATATCAACTATTTTACAAACCTTATATTGCCTGGTAAGTAATTCATTCGGATTTGTGATATAGCATTTACATGACTTATCTCACTTTACCTTTCTTAACAGTAGCTCTGATATCAACTATTTTACAAACCTTATATTGCCTGGTAAGTAATTCATTCGGATTTGTGATATAGAATTTACATGACTTATCTCACTTTACCTTTCTTAACAGTAGCTCTGATATCAACGCCAGTCGATATTGCCAGTTCGGATCCCAGGCGGCGATCCATTCTTTCGGTTTCAAACTAATGTAATTTTTTTTTCATCTCTTAAACCTCTCTGGTAGGGGGTTATGGACTTTTCTTAATTTTCTCGTTAGTTTAATGAAGTCGGTGTTTTAAAGAAAAAAAATGGCAGATAGGGGAGCAAATGGGGTGAGGTAATTGTCAGGAGATGCATCGATCTGGATTATACAAGGTGAGATATCAAAGCGAGAACTTTGAAATATTCCGTATTTGAGAGGATTTTTATCGCGTCTTTAAGTGCTGATGAATAAGCAGCGAACTAAAAGACGGCTTAATTCCATTTTTATTCTTTCGGCGAACAAAGGAGGGGAATCAAAAATGAGTAGAGGAGTGTTGATGAAGCTATTTGGGGGGAGAAGAAAAGAAATCTTAAAATTAGAGTACTTTTTCTTTTTCTACTTTAGGAATTGGAAGTAGAATTATAATTCTTAAAATATCAGAAGGGACCTATGATTAGGAAGGATTTGTTGGAAAATCTATATTTTCGTTTGAGATTTGTAATAAATGGTAGATTTGCATGGAAGTTTTGATGGTGGTTTAGAATAATTCGAAGAATATCCAAATATATCAAAGCGTATAAACTAAATATTAGCTAGGAAAATTGTTTAAGAATTTATAATTGATTTAAAAGTACATTGTAAAGCCTTGAAAATACATTTATAATTTTTTTGGTTTACATATATAATTATTGAAAATGTAGTTGTGAAATATTGTTTAAAAAATATGTTGATTTAATATTTGTTTTAACTATAGTTAAGAAATTAAATGTTAATATTGTTAATTTTTAATAACCCAAATTCAGGGAAATCCTATCTCGAATATTTACATCATTTTTTTTAAATTACGGATATCATTATTTTATAAGAGTTAATCAAAATTTTCAATCAGTCAATTTCCAAAATATATGTGGCCAAACATTTTTTTTTTATAATATTACATTTTGTTATTGATTTTAATTTATACTAAAATATATGTTGTTATTCTAAAACATTTATAAGACTTACCAATATTTCAAAAATATGGAATAAGATTTCTAAAAAACATATTGACATATATTAATAGTCATGCGCAAAAAAAGTCAAATTTAAAGCGTTTAATTTCTGTCAAGTTTACCGTTTACCCTACCCTAAATGCATACTGAAGCAGCTTCAGTAAGGAAAAAAACAAGGATAAATAATGTTCCTATTATTCATACTCTATTATTAAAGATTATTTGCTTTTTAAATGTTATTTATTCATTCGTAAGTAAAAAAAGCTCCTGTTCATCTGCGTAAATATAAAAAAAAGTTATTGTCGTCGAAAAAAATTCAATCATAACTCTGTAAAGAGTCACGGCTGATGTACATGTTCCATCCTAAAATAAGCAAAAAGTACCAACCACATATCTCAATTTTCACTTTCATAATCGACAACGCAGTCAATCTGCGTTAGCAACCACCAAAACACCTACAGCAGCACGCCCCTCACCAATTCCCAATTCCATTAAAGCTTCTGACTTATTAAATATTATCCCAAAGGATCCGAGGTCCATTACTAGGCACACTATGTATCTCTTTCCTAACAGTTAAGAACAGGCCGGGCAGTGTTACCCTCAGGGCAGCAGCAGCACCCCTAACCGTGATTTGTATGCATTAAGATGCACCCTATCCTAAGCTCTGATGAAAGTTTGCTATCCTTTAAGCAAACACTTCTCTCTCCACGTGCGAAGTGGTCGGTTGGACCGTTGCTAGAGAGAGAGGGATTTTTATTTTCCCTGCTGCAAAGTCAGGATTTTCGGGATTTCTTTCTCAAATGATAAACACACTTATCCAGGGGACGTTGCTGCAGCGGTTTGGCACAAATCTTTTCGTTGTTGAAAAGACTTAGGGAGGGGGGGTTGGGATTATTTGTGTTTAAGGGAGGATTGCGCAACCGAAAAACCGATGCGCGGGTGGCATTTTGCTCGTCTTAAAAGATTATCGTGTGAAATTTCGCGAAAGGAGGGGTTTGGTTTGGTGTTGTGTTTTTTTAGTGTAATCGCTTTATATTGTTTGACGTTAAGGTGCAGCGTGTTATGTGTGTGGTTGTAAGATGGCTTAAATGATGTGACGCTTTTAATAAATTGTAGGTGAAGAATTCAATAATGTAATATTTATTGTAATATTAAGGCTGTAATAAAAACCTTTATTGAAACGTTTTATATTACCTTTGTATGTCCGCCTTCTTCTGTGATCCATAACTAAACGAAATATTATGAATAAATTCACAGCATAGACTTAAAAAGGCTTGGGATGAATATTTCCACTCGTATGTGAAAACTCAAATGTGTTTGAATAAGACAATTTCGGTTTAAACGTTTATAATATTTATATTCAAGTTTCAAAGTTAATGTATTTGTAACCCTTTTAATCTATGCTTAAAATATGTTTCCGTTGGATAAAAATAATGAGAACTCAACTGTAATTTATTATAACACACATTATTTCAAATATGTATATTTATTATACCTAATATATTTTGTAACTTTAGACTTCTAAATTATTATTTGACCTTAATATTACACTTTGACCCCATTATTACTCGTATACTTAAAATGGTTCGATATATATATATATAAATGAAAAGTGTTATGTAATATTAAGTTTTAGAATTGTTTTTGTAATTAAAAATAAATTCGATATCTTTTATTTGAGATGTAGCCGCACTGGGGTACGTGGAACGTTTTGTGCGTGTTGAAAAGGGTATGTGGGCAGTAGGGTACAAATACTATGTAACCAAATACACAACTTACATTTATTCACGCATTACAAAACTGACTTGCCTGACTGGTGTTACAATTAATGCAGGGTGAAGGGTTCTATCTATGGAGATAGAGACGATCCACCGTGGTAAAAGGAAATGGGCGAGGATTGTGTTGAACGCGGGGTCGTCATAGCCACGCAACAATCAAATTCATGTAACAAGGTTCACTCTTGTAAGCCTCTCAAACACGACCACTCCCTCTCGGACCGACAAATATACTGCCAATATACTACAACGCCACGCCATAAACTAAACGTTTCGACAATTGTGTGATACTTGACACGTGGTTAAAACATGGCACTTTTCCTTCCCACAACCATACCAAACGTGCAGGTAGTACGGTTGCAAATATATAGGCGATATTAGTATTACATGTTTACATGTGGTTTTAGCAAGTGACCCTCTACAGCCCGAAGTGAAAGACGTTTATTCCAAAAATATTTTTTAGAAACCAGTCATATATTTCAAAAATTATATTTTAATGCAACAATAACTATTTTGTTAACCATTAAAAAATCTATTTCAAAGATGCTATTGCTATTTACAAAATGTACGTGGACACATGACATTTTACATTCGGGACTATAGGATCTCAGAGAAAAATTCTGTCTTACCTCACATCAAGAAATTGAAGATTCATATCACGACTTCCATCGAGATCAAAATCCTAAATATTAAATATTAAACCAAACTTTATATACCCACTACCTCCTTTTAAAACCAGACTCCTATATTTACCCTGCATAATACCACTCCCCGTTCCTCTACTACACAAATAACTCCAGCGCCCAGAAGAAAAAAAAAGTATCACGACAGAAAACATTTCTGAAGAAACTATTTTCCTCGATACCAAGGAAAGGGGGAAAAAGAGATATCCAATCGTACCTTCCACCGAAACTCTGAGGACTCTAAGACTCCTTCCCTTTCTTTCAATTCTTCCCCTGCTTCTACCGAAGTAAGACTTCTTCCCGCTCTTGTTGGACGCGAAGTCATTTCCTGGAGATCATCCGTCACATGTATCAAAGCACTCCATCACCGTCAAAATTCCGGAAAAGATGACCGAAGAAATGCATTTTCCAAAACTCCCATCAGACCCGAGATTCTGCGGGCTGGTCAAGGGAAGATGGTAAATATTGAATGCCGTGTAGAGAGGAAATGTCGATTAAAGGAACTGTCTTGTTAATGGAATCTTAAATGTTGTAATAGCCCTGTGACGTTGTGTCGGGGGTTGATTTATGATTGTGGTAGCTTTCTCTTTTGGTGTATAAGATATAGGAATGTAACCATATAATCATGCGTATACCCATTTGTGTATTGATATGTCCACCAGCAATACACGTAATTTGAAAGCTCAGAAAATATCAATTCATCATTTTTTGGGGGATTTAAAAGATTGGAGATTGTTTAAAATCCCCGTTTCCTAAAATAAAATTGAAAAATATATTATTAAAATATAATTTGTAGGCAGTATAAATCACAATACAATAAAATCAAACAATAAAATCAATAAAATCAATCTTTTACAATAAAATCACACAATAAAATCAAACAATAAAATCAATAAAATCAATCTTTTACAATAAAATCACACAATAAAATCAAACAATAAAATCACACAATAAAATCAAACAATAAAATCACACAATAAAATCAAACAATAAAATCAATAAAATCAATCTTTTACAATAGAATCAATCTTTTACAATAAAATCAAACAATAAAATCAATAAAATCAATCTTTTACAATAGAATCAAACTTTTACAATAAAATCAATCTTTTACAATAAAATCAATCTTTTACAATAGAATCAATCTTTTACAATAAAATCAATTTTTTACAATAAAATCAATCTTTTACAATAAAATCAATCTTTTACAATAAAATCAATCTTTTACAATAAAATCAATAAAATCAATCTTTTACAATAAAATCAATCTTTTACAATAAAATCAATCTTTTACAATAAAATCAATCTTTTACAATAAAATCAGTCTTTTACAATAAAATCAATCTTTTACAATAAAATCAATCTTTTACAATAAAATCAATCTTTTACAACAAAATCAATCTTTTACAATAAAATCAATCTTTTACAATAAAATCAATCTTTTACAATAAAATCAATATTTTACAATAAAATCAAACTTGCATATTTAATATTTTTTTCGTGAATCAGAAAGAAAAATATTTGTTATTTTTTTTTAACAGTCATTGATTGATATTTGGCTGAATGATATTTATTTTATATATGTAAATTACCAAACACACAAAACTTTTACTGTATAAATAAATCTATAGTTGCTTGGATTACAAATAAAGATTGTAATTTTAATTTACGCATATTTTAATATATTTAAGCTTCAAATATTTAATAGTAATTGTTTAAAGTATTACGAATTCAGAAAATTAGAGTATTAAGATTTACAATTATTATATGTTTGTGTCTCAGAATTTTTTTTTTAACAAAATATAAAAAGTCATTCAAAATTTTGGAAATATAAAAATGTTAAAATATGACTTACACTGGTCAACAGTGAAATTACTTCTTAAATGAAAGAGCCCAATCCTGGATTATTATCACACGTTGAACAGGAATAATACCTTTAAAAAAAAGTTTATTTGTTCTCATTACAGAGATATGGCCATTTCTGCACAGATAAAGATTATCAGTGCAATAGTTAAAATATCATATCATTTGTATTTTTGTCGCAAGTTAGGCGAACAGGGAAAAACTGGATCCCACACTTATGTTACCGTACTAGTACAATAACTATTCCACAGTGGATTAATGACAAAAGAAAGAAATGCCATTTGATATGCCCATGATTTAGAGAAGACGACCAATCACGTTGACGTCTTCTTTCTGCATGGTACCACACGTTTTTGGAGGCATCACCAAGAAAAAAAAGTAGACAATTGAATAATCTAACGTATCATTTCTACGTCCTGCCTCGCATGGCATATATAGATTTTTCTCAATAATGCGTACAAATTACAAAAAAAAAGGTGCCGATTCAGCATTATATTCGTCATATTCGTATTCATCACATTGAATTAATTAGTAAATAATTATTTTCATATCGGCAGCAGAATGATTTCGAAAGTTTGTTGCCCAATGTTATACAATATATTTACGGAACAATACACGTAGTTAGTTATTCAACATGTATTACACAATCTGTTACTCTCTGTATCTATATCTACGCAATTTCTTAATTTATTCTCCCCATCCGTTTTTTTCCACCTTCAGTATATATCCTTACATATAACATACGTACAATGTATAAATACTCTATTTTGGGGAATATACCATCAAAAATCGTGTTTTTTAGCTATAAAGTATTGATTTTTTTTTCTTCCGGAAATGAAATTTATGGAAATAAAGAAGTAACTTTTCTGGGACCATGGAGATCTATAAATCACAATTGAACATTAGCAGGACATTTGTTACTATACACGATTATCTTTTTTGTTGCAGTTAGACACTCACTAATAGAGATATAGGAAATGGATAAAGGATGATATATGGTTATTTAACGACTTCAACATTAATGGCGAATCCCCTCCATTGTTTCTAAGACCTAATAATTCATAAATACAATTCCTTTTCTCCCACATACGGAAAAATGGTTTCAAACCCAGACAAAAATAGACCAATACGAGTTCTAAAATCAAAAACAGTATTTTGTACAGATGTGTACACTGTACAGATTTGCACACAATAGAATTCATGATGAAAAACTTAATAACAGTATAACAAATACATGTAAACATAGTCGTTATGATTTATTTTTTTAATTAGCACAATTATTTTTTTATAAAATAAATACTAGATTTATACTATGCTAATATAATAGAAAATTTTACAAACTTTCCCAGCAAAAAAAGTCAGCATAAAACCTTCATCAAAATTTTGAAATTGAAGGTTCTATGCAGTAAAACTGCAGTTTTTTTGAAGATCTATAAAATTAAAGGTTTTTGTTTCAATGTCCTTCATAAAAACTTCAAAAAACCTTCATAAAAACCTTCAAAAAACCTTCAATTTTGACAATTTTGATAAAGGTTTCATGCTGACTTTTTTTGCTGAGTTTATCTGAAGTGTATGTAATTTTTTGTCATTTTTATCAAGTGTACATATATTTTCAGTTAACTATAAAAAGTTTTAAATAAATGGACATATTTGGGTTTCCTATTTCAGAAATAATTGTAAAAGTCAGAATCTTTAAAAATTCATGTGGTACTTTTATATAGGAGCTTTATATGCATGTCTAGACGTTTCATTTTATTTTTTAGACAAATAAACTATTTTTTAAACTTTCCAGTGTTGTTTTCATTTGATGGATATTCTTGAAAGTTTATAAATTTTAAATGAAAATAGATTTTATTATTTATAGGCAAAGTAAATAGGAGAAATACGCATTACAACAATACCAACAGGAATAAATATTGGATTATTTACATCAAAGTAGGATACGTTTTGACAAATATATTTATAGTTGACGGTTAGAAACACTTAAAAAAATTATTGATAAGAAGAATAAATAAAATCATATTTTAAAAGTTTACTACTTCACCAAGTGTATTTTAGATTTTTTATAAAAGTTAGACAACTTTAAAATATATTTGACATGCTAATTGAAACATGAAGCTTATAAACAAAATGATTTGGAGGTTTAACTGAATTCGTATTTCTAAATTCGGTGCATATTAAAAGTGCCAATAACATATCACAATCTACAATTTCCACATTAAATTGCAATCCAAATTACATAAACATATTATTAAATTATTAGATATATAAATCAATTATATTAATGTCGCAAAGTCATTGCATAACAAATTAATGAAATTGTGAAAGTAATGGGTTTTTGTTTCAAAAATTTGAAATGACTGTACAATGTGTTTATAATGTGATTCAATCTGACGTAACTACGACAAACTTGTAAGTAGTGTAACATTGTGCTGTCACACGTTGTAATTTTTATATAGGGATCTGACCTATACTGGACTTTGCGCAATTTGGTCAGTTGGCTAGACTGACTGTCGCTGGTTTTATTACTGTGTTACAATGTGGGGAGAGTTACGGCACTGAGCTATTTTACGACCACACCAGGATTGGTTAGGAGGGGTTATCCAGAAGGGCGGAGCTAATCTCAATTGGTGGGTATGGTAATTCATGCAGAATTTCAGCCCCCATCCCAAGAGATCACCGTGGGAAATTCAAGATGTTCCACGCCACTTACGACTTTGACTTTGCCCAAGAAATACGAGTAAATTTTACTCCAACGACTCCCGTCCTCATGAGCTTCACAGGAAAAGTCCCGATGCCATGACCCAACACGGCAGATTCCCCACTTCATGATAACGCCTCTGAAAGCCGGTCCTCTACGATCCACTGCATCACGGGAATAGTCCCGATACCATGACCCAAGACGGAAGATCCATGATTCCATGAACGACGAATGCCAACGCCCCTGAAAGCCGGTCCTCTACCAAGCCACTGGAGACCAATAAATCACCGCAGACGGTAACTCTCCTCACCAGTTCACGTAAGAGTCAGTTTAGCTTACTATTACACATAACCCCCCCCCCCCAACCATAAGTTTCTTCTGCATTAATGAACTTAATTTGTTAATAAAGCACCGCTTAAAAGTTATTTGTATGTTATGTATTTCTTCCAAACCAACATTATTCATAACGCAACTAAACAAAAAATAACACAACGCAAACCAAAATGTACTACCGGAAAAGTCCAAGTTTCAACTTTACTACAAGTAGAATAGACAGTAAGTAGAATACACAAAGAATTAAATTGCAATGTTAAAAAATGTTGGGTCTATAAGGACGCATTAAATCATCAACCTATTTAATATAACTGATTTTTATGTAGTTATCGATTGTTCTATTTTTTAAAACGTATATCTGCAGACGAAAGTGACGCTATATGTTAATTGACTTTTTCAATTATGTAGAAATATTTTGAAATAATAATTTACCTGTAAAAAATATTATTAAAAATAATATATTGTAAAACATAACATTTTAAAATAATGTGTTTTTATTAAAATACATTCAGAAACCCCTCACATATTTGTATTAGAAAACATTAAATATAATATAAACTTTAAGAACAATTTGTATTACTTCTTTACACCATAAGATATAATTGAAATATCTTATTTTTTTATTTATTTTGCAGCACAGTTTGTAAATTATGAAACCTGGATTTTTTTACAATTAAAAGTTCGTATTATTGTCTGAACAAACAGTTTAAAAAATAAAATTATTTTCTGAAATGCAATTTTTTTTAACTATGCATAATTACAGGACACACTTAATGATTGAAAATTTTAAATTCACATATTAAATAAAACCATATTATTTAAATTAAAAAAAAGATTGTTACTTTACTCATTTTTTAACTCGGGAACTAATTAGTTAGTACTTTAATGTAAACATTAGTAAATCTTAATATATTAGGGTGGCCACGTACTATTTTATTACTGGATATTATACGTATTCATGTAATTGCAAGTACTTTCAAAACTTCCAAAAATAAGCTGAGCGCAGTACGATAAATTTTATTTATTACATAAAACTAGGAACCTGGAAAAGTAAATTAACATTTACCGTGGGCTCATTTGCGTAATTTGATGGTTTTAATGTTTAACTAAATCTTCGTATATTTAAAAATAAGTAATATGTGAAAATCACAATCCTACTTGATATACAGACGGTACCGTAGGGACAAGATAACCCAAATATGGGGTTCCATACCATTTGGGGGGAAAATCATGATGAAAATGGCCGAAAGATACTTAATAGCTTAATTTGCTTAATGAACGTTACTTGTCTGAAAACTTACATTATAGGTGATTAAAAGGGTATGGTTGGACAATTCAGGACACACTTAGCTTATTAATGTTGTAGTTTAATGTTAATAGCTTTCCTTGGTTTAATTTTATTAGCTCATCATTATTGTAAGTCCTGTATTTTAATCAGGATCTAAGATAATTTCAACAGATAAATGTATGTAAATTCGGATGAGTAATATTATCATACACTTACAGAGTTGTTTTGAACAAAATTTAAATTGTAAATTTGTATTGTTATTCGAATAGCTGATCTGGTTGTTATTTGAATTATTATATTTCTGATAGTTTTAATGATAGAATATTAAGCGAAACGTACCAATTAAAAATGTCCTTCCAGTTATATGTAGTTTGTAAATTGTAATGCAATGCGAACGTACTCCTTTTAAAATATCGAACATTACGTTTTGTAATGTATTGTAACATTCAGTAATTAAAAATGTGTGCATGTATGAATTTTAGAAAATCGTATCTTTATGCAGAAAATAACTAGCTCAATATATGATCATTGGTATTCCAACACAAATGACTGACAGCTTCCCAGCAAAAAATAATCAGCATACAACATTTAACAAAGTTGTAAAATTGAAAGCTTTTTAAGATTATTTAAAGTATATAAAATCAACGAAATGCATTTTTTTTAAATGTAATGTTGATGCATAAAACTTTTAAAAAATCCACATTTTCCTTTTAATAATTTCAATACTCTAAAATTATAATTAGGAGTTTTGCAGGTTTTAAAGTTATATTTAAAAAAAATTTTAAAAAAAAACTTTTAAATTTATATATCTTCAAAAACAATTGCAGTTTTGATGAATAAAACCTTCACTTTCATACATTTTGATGTTGAATTTTGTTTGTTTGGACTTTATATATAAGTATAAGTATTTAATTTGCTTGATTGGATTAATGTATAACAATAACAAATAGTAAATATCTATCGTATGTGGTGTAGGCCAATAAAGATATCCAAAAACAATACCTATAGATTTATTTATATAATCTATAGATACCTATATATAAACAATACATATAGATATATTTAGATACCTATAGATATATTTAGATACCTATAGATATATTTAGATACCTATAAAATTTTAGATACCTATAGATATAGATATATTATTTATAATTAGATACCTATAGATATATTTAGATACCTATAGATATATTTATATACCTATAAAATTTTAGATACCTATAGATATAGATATATTATTTATAATTAGATACCTATAGATATAGATATATTATTTATAATTAGATACCTATAGATATAGATATATTATTTATAATTAGATACCTATAGATATAGATATATTATTTATAATTAGATACCTATAGATATAGATATATTATTTATAATTAGATACCTATAGATATAGATATATTATTTATAATTAGATACCTATAGATATATTTAGATACCTATAAAATTTTAGATACCTATAGATATAGATATATTATTTATAATTAGATACCTATAGATATAGATATATTATTTATAATTAGATACCTATAGATATATTTAGATACCTATAGATATATTTAGATACCTATAAAATTTTAGATACCTATAAAATTTTAGATACCTATAGATATAGATATATTATTTATAATTAGATACCTATAGATATATTTAGATACCTATAAAATTTTAGATACCTATAGATATAGATATATTATTTATAATTAGATACCTATAGATATATTTAGATACCTATAGATATATTTAGATACCTATAAAATTTTAGATACCTATAGATATATAGTTATATTATTTATAATTAGATACCTATAGATATATAGTTATATTATTTATAATTAGATACCTATAGATATATTTAGATACCTATAAAATTTTAGATACCTATAGATATAGATATATTATTTATAATTAGATACCTATAGATATATTTAGATACCTATAGATATATTTAGATACCTATAAAATTTTAGATACCTATAGATATATAGTTATATTATTTATAATTAGATACCTATAGATATAGATATATTATTTTTAATTAGATACCTATAGATATATAATTATAACAATACCTATATTATAATACTTATATATTATTATGCCTATAGATATATTTTTTTTACCCATAGATTTATAACTACTATTTGAAAAGTGTGAACAATATGTGTCCAAATGAGATATTTAATGTTTATTCTGCTTTATTGTACTTATTAATTTGAGAGTTTTTATAACATTTATTAATTTTAGAGTTTTTATTTCACCTATTAGTTTTAAAGTTCTTAATACACTTTTTAATTTTATAGTTTTTATTGCAGTTATTAATTTTAGAGTTTTTATTTCACTTATTAATTTTAGATCTTTTATTTATCTTATTAATTTTAGAGTTTTCATTTCTCTTATTATTTTAGAGTTTTTATTGCACTTATTAATTTCAGAGTTTTTATCGCACTTCCTAAACATAAACATATTACACAGTTACACAATATTTATCAAAAATATTGCATAATATTTGTAAAACATATTATACACAATACTGTGCTTATGTGTCATTACAAAATCGAAAACGATTAAAACACGTTATATTTATTACGCTTTTATACACACCTCAGGTTCATAAAACCTTTTCAACGCCCTAATGAATTAACACTTACGCGAAACAAATACTGCAACATATTACACTTCAAATTGCATTAAAACTTCCATTAAAAATTGTTTCACAAAATCAACAAAGCCTTCAGAAAGGCACTTGAACACGCAATACCCAAACGCGAATTCGACATCAATAATACCATTTCTCTGCAAGGCTCAGGTGTTACAGTGGAGAATACACGGGGAAAATGCAATTTCCAATACTTCCCGGGGGCGGGACGATCATTGTGAGATGCTCGTTTGTTCAATTTTTGCAGGAATTGTTTGGATTGCAGGGAAGGAGCACGGGATGAGGGCTTTATTTAATATTGCGGCGCTTCAAAATTTGAATTACTGTTTTCGAAGAGGCTTAATGGACTCTGAAAAGTTATGCATTTTTTTTAAAGTTTGTATCTTCAAGTTTTAGATATATTGTGATTAGAATGTATGGGAGGATTGTCATTTAAAAAGCGAAATATTTTTCTTAGATTTCATATATTTTTTAATCAAAATATTGTCTTTTGTGGATAGGATAAATATCTTAGTTTCAAATTTTATTATAAATATCTTAGTGTTGATATTTTATAATAAATATCTTAGTGTTGATATTTTATAATAAATATCTTAGTGTTGATATTTTATAATAAATATCTTAGTGTTGATATTTTATAATAAATATCTTAGTGTTGATATTTTATAATAAATATCTTAGTGTTGATATTTTGTAATAAATATCTTAGTGTTGATATTTTATAATAAATATCTTAGTGTTGATATTTTATAATAAATATCTTAGTTCAAAGAAATATGTTCGTGGGAAATCAGTAATCAATTTATTATGCAATCTACAACGCACGATTATGTTCAACGATATGTACTTTAAAAAAAATCATGTAAAGCAAAATAATTCTGGTTTACGAAGCTGAGTTTACTACTACAAAAAAATATATTACACAAATGATGTATTTTTAAAAAATGTATATTATTTTTTAATGCAAGATGAATAATGAATCTCCTCAGAAAGACTTGTTTTTAATACGTAACATTCCAAAAGGGCCATTATAACGAAATCAAAAGAACAATTATAAAAATTCTTATGAATAAATTCCATGCAAAAGTACAAAAAAAAATTACCAAAATTTTAACATCATATAACATTTTAATAGTCAAATAATAGTCACTTCTGTTTCGTTAGTGCAATATAATATGCCTCAAATCAAAAACTATTTTAGATTCTAATTAAAAAAACTATTTTAATTCTAATTAAAGTGTGTCCTGTTTTTTTAATGTAGGCAATATTATAAACAACCATTTTTTTTATTTCAAATAATGTATTTTTTAAAACACGATTTCCCAGAAAAAATAAAATAAAAAAATAATTCTGTATTTTTTTAATAAAATTGTTAGTTCATTTTTTTTATTATCTTGCATTTTCCCCACATAAAACATGAAAAAATCGTGTATAAAGTGCAAAGATGATTTGCTGACTTCCCATATTTTCCCGAAATCCCCCTCCCCTCTCCTTAATCACCGATATCAGTACTTTCTTCTGCTGAATTGCTTTTTGTGGCTAGCGTGCATGTCTTAATAATTAATCACAGTTTCTACAAATTAACGGTCGTTGACAGCAAAAAACACCAAACTTACCCAAAAGAAAATAATTCGTCTTAATCCCCCTTAACAAAAAAATAAATAAAAAAACGACAAGTTTGTTGCTAAAACCCTATTCCAATTACTCTTTCTTTTTCTTTATATATATTTTTATGAATTATCTCATTTACGATTCGGTTTTTGAAAATACCCCCCTATTCACAAACGTATGCCTTATCATTAATTAACATTACACGCGGAGTGTTCCCGACCTAGCGTGACAGCAAATATTCCCAAAGTATCCGAAAGAATAAGACAAAAAAAAAACACAACGACAAAACAGATTATAAAGAGTAAGAAAAAGGATGAAAAACTGCTGTGTTCGTATTTTTTTCTTTCCCGTTTTGTTCGCAAAGTACCTCTCATCCGCTACGAGTATTGACGGAAACCATGCGGAATCAAAACACTCTGCACGTCTGCGTTGGAGACACGCGAACCACACAAATATGTTTGTTTTATTACTCGTATGGTACACTTACACAGCGATGGGGGGAAAATGCTTTTTATTACTACACCAGTTCGTACATCCAATGGAAATGTTCAATTCTAAGGGAATATTCATACCCAAAAAATGCAATCTGCGAATCAAATTAAAAAAAAGTAGGACTCATACGGAGCATTTTTTGTGTGGTTAGTAACCCCAAATAACGTGGAATATATGTATTCTAATCACGCAGGGACTATAACAGTTGCAATAAACTAAGAAGGATCGTGCAGTGACTTATGAATTGTGGCACATATTTTTTGTTCTAAGTAACGATGCGGCGTTATTAAGGACAGAAGAGAAATGAAGAGCTTTTTGGTGTCTGCAGGAAATATGGATACTTAGGGTGTAGTTATTTGTTATACTAATTTCCTTTCTTGCATTGGGATGTGGGGTTGAATTTTGATGTTTGTGGATTTCTGTGGTTTAAGTGGTCATGTAGGTGTTATCATAAATTGAAAACTTGTACGAGTGTGTTTTTAAAGTATTTAGCTGCAAATTGAAAAATTAGTTTTCTCCAGTTTAAAATAATACTTTGATATTTCAGTAGTATACATTTAAATTTATCAGAAATAGTTTTGTAAATTGATTAATTTTTGTAAAGGAACTGCTCATATAGAATCAGATACCTAGTTTAGAATGTGCTTGTTTGGGATTATACTATTTATGTACTCTAATAGTTACACAAAACCAAAATCACCGCATAATTATATTATTTTAAATATTTATAATTTTAAAAGCACTTTAATACAATCCTTTCGACCTTACATTTGTGACGATTTAGAAAAGTACGTTTTGTTTTATTCTAAACAAAAGCGTTTCTAAACATTAATAGTACAGGAGGCCAAATATTTCATTATGTATATAGTTTCAAACTGCAACATTATTGGCTGAAAATAAAAGACTAGTGCAAATTTGAGAACAAAGCATACTTGTATAATATTGTAAATTTATTATTAAGTTAAACTGATATGTTGGCATTGTGTTTTAAGATTTTCTATGTGTAACATTCAGCCAAAAAATTACATTCCTAGAAATAACAATTAAAATTACAACACATTTTGATCGTTAAATTTGTTTGAATATATACTTGATTAAAATTCTACTATTATATTTAAACAATTACTATATAAACAATTACTATATAAACAGTTTTATACAAACAATTACTATATTAAACATGTATATAAAATTTTATACACATTTATTTAATTTTAACAACAAGCTTACATGTATAAATTATATCCTTACCTTACATAGAATAACAACATCCACTTAATTTGTACACTTCATTGTTATACAACAAATAGTAAATCAATATGATGAGAATTCGACTCTAAAACTAGTTTTATTTTTTCTAATTTTAATAATTTTTTTAAATAGTATCGACGAATATTTTAATTAAAGAAACACATAATTATATTTTTGTGATAACTTAATTAGGTTCCTAATTTTAAAACAGAGTTATTTAAAAAAATTTAACCGGATCGATCGAATACGAAGCTAATTAAAAGACAAATAATTCACTTTACACTCTTCTCTCGATGACTGCATCGCATATTTCCTTAAATTTACTTTACAAAATGTTAATTTAATTTAACACCAGCGGTAGAGCCTCAGTAATAATTGTTTTCTGAAGCTGACTATAATTAATATCCGCGTTTACTCCAGTTTGTATAAAGCGTAAAGAAAGCACAATGAATAAAACTCTGAATGTACCTAATTTGCAATGTGGCTCTTATTGTATGCGAATATTTATGCTGGATATTTGCAGACGGGCCGATAAAAGGATTTGATCAAAAGGGAGCGAATTATTCAATTCCAAACGAATCCTGTAATTCTTATTTCTCTGTGTGTGACTTCAAAACAATTTCCTGCTTTCTCATTAACTCCAGAGGAACGGTCTGTGTTTTCCTGATTTTCTTGATCAACGAGTTCATCTGAAATTCCGACTTCAAAGCACTGCAAAAATGTTGATTATCTAATGGCAAAAATCTCTAACTTTCTTGTTTATCCTCCCTCTCAAATGATTAAATATCTGGGATTGAAAAATAGTTACCGCGTACCTTGTGTTTGATTGGAGAGAATCTCGGAATAAATTGTTACTGAGATGAGGGTAGAGTTTTGAATGCAAAATAAAAAAAAGAAGAATCGCGAGTTTCTTTTGAAAGTTCTTATTTTAGAGAAATGAAATATTTTTACATTTTCTCTTTCTTTTTATTTATTCGAATGAATGTATTATTATGTATGTTTATTTCAGAAAAAAAAATATTCATTATTTTTATTTCTGAATACGATGTATATAATTATAAAAAATATCTTGCTATAAAGTCAAAGTAAAATATTTACATAATGGCTATTATAGTTGTCAATGCCGAAGAAGACAAAGATCAAAACCGAAGACATTAATGTTCTATATTCAACGGACCATATTCAAGATTACATATCCAACCGACAAGATTGAAAATTTCGTTTTCCATATCCAACCAACCATATGTCAAATTTAATTTTCAATTTTTAACCGACCGTATTCCTCAGTCAAAAGACCATATTTAATACTCAAGCAACCATATTATTTATATAATATTCCATATTCAGAATTCTATATTCAACCAATCATATTTGACATTCAACCTAAGATATGCAATGATGTAAATTGACCATGTCGTTCCACATCTACTAAATATGTTTATAAATACGTTTGCCTACTTTTTTTCTAATCAACTGGCGCTTTTTCAGCATATGCTAAACTCACAGCATTCATTCATATTATCCCGAGGGACCCTAGTTAAACTTATCATTACTTCCGATCCACCGCTGCTCCAAACTTGCATGAACAAAAATTAATATCCTTTCCGTAATCGAGACTTGAACCCATACCCACTGTGTGAGCTGATATGATGCGATACTTAACTTTTGTACCAAAAAGTAAGTTAAGAATCTTACGGCATGCAGACTGTATTGAGTGACTGGACGCACGTAAATTCTAAATGATCGGTATTCGTCAAAATTTTGATTTTTTCTAAATTAAAACTACATTTTGTCGAGCGGTAAATATTAGTCGTGTATGTAAAGTTGTAACAATGCGTCTGAGCTGGTTCGTTCACCAATTGCGACGTTGCGCGGTTATTTGAAAATTGACACGAAGTTTTTTCATTCATAGCCAGAAGTGTTATCTCTAGGATCATGATAATCGCCATAGTCGTGTAATGGTATCTGATATTTAAAGCGACTACAACAATGTTAAAAAAAGTTATTGCACATATCTCTTGTTTTTTGCGCTTCAAAAATTTTTAAGTATGGGACTTGATTAAAATTTTGTTTTAAAGATGTGTGTTCAAAATAAATAAAAAATAACATACGCTGTAGGAAAGCGGGACAAGACGGGGTAGTTATGGTTTGGTGGTATTTTATGAATACTAAATGAAATATGACTATTTTTTTACAAAAAAAAATATTTGATTTTTAGCTACATAGACATATTATTAAAACATAATGAGTTCTTTAATTTTGAAATAAATTAAATTCTTCTAAATATAAAGAGCAATTGCCCCATATACTTCACATGACGGTGCAAGACGAGTTGTTATAAGTGTTTGCTCTATATCCTAGAAGTAAAAAACTTTGAAAATGAAAATTTAAATAAACATTATACAGTAGTAAACAATTAATTTAATTTCCATAAGCCATTACTTTTCACACAAAATACATATATGGATAACGTTTTTAATTCACTCTGCACAAGAGTTATTAGCACACCGTCAACAATTACTACACCTAATCCACTTTTCCGTTGAATAATCATGACGGTAGAGTTACAGATCTACTTCATCAAGTTTTGCACTGACAGTGGATTCTTGTTACTGGATTCCGTCTTGCCCCGCTCCACAAAAGCCATGTCCTTAAAGGAAAAAAAAAACTTTTTTTATTAATAACAAAAATAAAATAGCGTTTTTGAGCTTAAAAAATACGTATAATCAGATAGAATACACTTAAGTTCTGAATATCAATCTAATTAAAACCACCACATAAAAATCATTTTTTAAAAAAAATATTAAAAATTTTAAAATATCTTTTTGAAAGCACTTTACTTTAATACAATACTTTATACCTTTTATTTGTGGCGATTTAAAAACACACGCTTTCGAAACAAACACCTTTCTAAGAGTTAATAACATATGATTGAAACGTTTTATTCTATGTATAAGTTTCGAAGGGTAAAATATATAACGCTAAGGCTGAAAATTGTATATGTCCAAATTTGAGATAAAAGCATACTTGCATACACCAAATATCAACTTAAAGTGCAAAAACGTGTAAAAAATACACCTTCCTTTACTTAATAACGCAACAAAACATGGAAACTATAACGATAGTCATTAAGGTAGTTATAATAAAGTCTTGAAAAAAATCCGATAGGTGGCTACGTGTATGGGAGGTAAATAAACATTATCCTTCTTACCCCTAGTCCCACTGTATTTTAATGCATAATACAATGAGTGAAAGTACTGCTGGGAATTTTATTGGAAAAATATTTGGAATTGTATCCATCTAAAACTTCTATCCATTTACATTCCACCTCCAGAATTTAGTAAAATCGCCCGTTCCTATGGCAGACGCCAGAATACAGAATTCTGTCACCATTCATTCTCGTCGCGTTATGAATGTATATTAATTTTATATCGAATTAAATAATCCGAAAGCAACATCAGCTTGAATTATAGAAGTGATTCTCAATAGCAAAATAGATAAGAATATAAAAATTAAAACCTTTAGAGTTATTTAAATACCTGAGTTTAGAAGACCCAATTTAAGGATCAATAATCCAAAAAGCGTATAGGTGCGACAACTGACATATAAAGATCAAGGACTGAAAATAAATAAAACGAACGAGGAAATGCAAAAATAAAACTTGTAATGCAATGAAAGCGTTATTTCGCATTTCGGGGGAGAGCGGGAGAAAAGCAAACCTACTTTATTTGAGACCGGGAAAAAGGCACCGTAATAAACAAAATCGAGTTTTCGATGTGACTTTTACAGGTGCAGTCATTTCTTTTTTTAGATGGGATTTTTTTCCTCACCCCCTTATAAAGGCGAGAACCTACTACTTTCAAAATGGTTTCTCGTGTTCGAGGAATGATAAAAGGTTGGACTCACGATACATTTCACTCCAATGGTAGAAAAAAAAACGTTTTCTTTTTCGGGACTTTTTGTTTCTTTTTTTACTCTTGCAATCTTTTCTTCTTCTTCTTCTTGTTCTCAGTGCGAGCAAAGGCAAATGAAAACAAAGGTTCGTAGTCAGATAGCCCACCAGCGACCCGGGTTTACGATCGTTTATGCAGTGACGAGCGAAAGAAAATATCCCAGACTAAATGGAACGAAAACAAAGTCTGGGGGTTGAAACTTCTTGGCTCTTCAGATGGAACGACGGTTTCTCCATTATGCAAGGGATCCTACTCAGTTTCTCTTTCCAACAAGACCCATTTTGCCTAACCAAAGAAATGATAAACTTTTATATTTCCTCCTGCATTAGTACGTTTTTCTTTCTATTTTCATTCATGAACAAAAACAGGAATGAAGGTCCCACTGTACATGAACAGTGTCTTTCAGTTCAGATACATCTAAAGCATCTAATGGAGTTTATATAAGAAAATAACTATATCACCCGCTGACGAGCACACGAGTTTTGCAATTGAAGGGTTTACTGTAAAAAAGGAGGTAGCTTCAATTATTCAAGATTGCAAAAAACCGTAAAAAATGTTTGAAAATTCGAAATTACAAGTTGTGTAAAGATATTCTTTTTGATCAATCTTCTTAATTGTTCCTACGTATTATGACAGTATTTTCACTCAAAAATGTATCTCGTGGACCAAGTTGGATTGTTGGAGCTACCTCTTTCTTGCAATCAAATACATGCTCTGTCTACCTCTATGAAATATATTTAAAAAAAATACAATTTACTATAGCATTATTTTATTTAAAGAAAACTTCAATTGAAATATAGAATATAATTTGGATTTAAAAACAGAAAAATATATTTTTAATCATCACACTCCCCCTCTGTAACGTCCGGCTCATCTGCTGCGTTGTCATCTATTGAGTAGCGCGAGAACTAACGATTAGAGCTACATCTTTCTGACACTAAACGGACAAGCTTTTTTTTTACCACAAGATAGTACATGTAACTCCAAATTACCCTAGTGGAGCTACATCCTTTTCGCAGCAAACCCTTCAATTGTATAGTTGTTTTCTCTGCTTGGAGGTTGATGTAAGTTTTCCTGAGTAAACTATTTTATATGAATTATTTTTTTAATTAATTGTAAATAGGCAAATTGTAAGTACCTCAAACATTTAAATTGAAAAAAATATTGTAAAATAGTGTATTTTGATGGGTTTCATTGATGGTAAAACTGGACGTGAAATCACCCCTTGATCTCTGGACGTGAAATCCCGTCCATGAGCGTCAGAGGGTTAAATAATTTAGTGGGGGTCTACTATGGAATAGCATTATGACTAAAAGTTCAGTACATGAATATTTTCGAAATATAAATTAAACATATTTTAAGTAAAATTGTATTAAGAAAATAAACATGTTTAAATATTCCAATGTATGTCAGTTGTTTATATGAGTGTATCACCCTTTTTATTATTCCAATTTAAAATTTAAGTATATTTAACTTAGTCTATATTGATAATAATTTAGTAGTCTATTTTGGTATTAAGCAAGCTATTTCGAGACATTTTTTTTTAATTTAAGGCATTTGGAGAAAGAGACTTTTTGAATTCATTCGCTATTAAAATATTTCAAATCTTGAATGAATAGCTGAAAATAATATCTCGAAAATGAATATCTTGAAAATATAAATGAATTATATAACTAAACTTACAAATAGATGCAAAACGTGTAGTGTATTTTTTGCACTAACCATAAGGTTATTGAACAGAAAAGAAATGCGATGTTTAGACACAATGCTTAAATACCTCTTACATTTTGAACATTCATAAGTCTTCTGCAGTTACAGTTTCTAAACCAAACTTCATAAAACAAAATTTTTAATATACTATTATTTTCTTTATGAATGTGAAGGAGAAAAAAGACAATGACTCATATTTAGTTGCAATCAAAATCTTTAAGCCTTGTTCCATTACTACTACAGGACCGTAAATGCTATAGGGTTTTAATTTTATGTACTAGATTTTGAAACAATAAGAACAATGGTATGTCATCAAATGAACTTTAAACAAGCATAATGAAGTGCATGTCTATAGGACACGCAACTTTGTTTTAATTTTTTTCATTCAAAAATCACTTTTGATGGACCATCATTGTTTTACCTATGGGCATTTCATACATTACTTTAAAATAAGGTTTTAAATGTACTACATTTCGAAATAATAAGAACAATAATATTTCGTAAAATGAATATTAACAAATCATACTGATGTGCATGTCTATAGGACACGTAACTTTATTATAAGTTTTCTGTAAAATCACTGTCGATGGTCCGTCATTGTTTTACCAATAGGCCTTTCATACATTACTTTTAAATATGGTTTTAAATTCAATATACTACATTTTGAAACAATAATCACAGTTGCATTTCTTCAAATGAACATTAAACAATCATAATGATGTGCATGTCTATAGGACAAATAACTTTGTTTTAAGTTCTTTTGCAAAAATCCCCCATCATTGTTTTACCAGTGGCCCTTCATGCATTACTTTAAAATAAGGTTTTAATTTCAATATACGGTATTTTGAAACAATATTCGCAGTGATATTTCTTCAAATAAACATTAAACAATCATAATGCCGTGCATGTCTATAGGACACGTAACTTTGTTTTAAGTTTTTTTCAAAAATCACTTTTGATGGACCATCATTGTTTTACCAAAGCCCTTCATACATTACTTTAAAACAATAATAAATAACATGCTTCCAAAATACAAATTCAACATTGGAGGATTTCTGAGGAACATTACACCGTACTCCCCCACCCACCTTATCAATTAAGAAATACGAAAATGTATATTTCACCATTCTCTCTCTATTTTCTATCATTTCCCCAAGGTTCGCGTAGTCAAACAAGGAAACAGAAAAGCAGCAGCACGCCGTTGTATTTACGTCACCCAGAGGACACATTCGCGTTTCATCCTCTACAATTCCAAAGTACGTGCTTCGCACGAAGATTTCTGTGATTTGAATCGTTGCAGAGGGGGAAGACGGTGCCGAATCCCTAAATAATGAATATGCGGAAGAAAAGGAAATTACATTATCCGTGTAGGTGATATTTCCGTCTCGGTGGAATGTGTGGATCATGAAAACCACATGGAACTTGCATGGTTTTTTTGGGGGGGAAATGAAGGTCGTGGTTCGGGAATGTTTGAATTTATTCGTTCATTAATTTCGGTTGGATGAACAATGTAAATATGGGTATCCTAATTAGTTCTGAACTTGGTAGAAATGATTTAAGTGTTCTGGGGGTTACTTAAATTCGTCTTATATATTATTTTAGTGTTAAAGATCCCTTTTGCGAGTCTCACACATGAATAATCTTAAATGTTACGTGTAAAAACAGGGAATTGCTCGGAGTAGTTGGAATTGTACACGTCTCATGAATATTAACGGTTATTTTTAAATGCGTTTAAAAAAAATTAGTTTCCAAACAGTTTTTCAAGAAACCGCTGGTATGGCTGTCATGTATAAGTAGCCTTTAAACCATTTAAAAAAAAATATTTGGCTACCAAATATTCGCTAATATATTTGTGGGGGGGGGGGTTCATAGTATAGTTATCGCACGTACAGTACATGATAGTAAACTTTTAATTTTTATGTAATATTTGTTGATATATACACACTTTCCTAGACCTGAGCGAAGCATATTAGTTTGAATTTTTTTTTATAATTTCTTTAAAATGTTCATATAATTAGTCATTAAATATTTGTATTATACTTAACTTTAAATAATTCTTCTTATTATGTGAATATTTATACAGAATATGAATTAACATTTATAATGAATAACGTTTAATTATAATTTCAATTGTTCATGTCCATATTTAAACAGACTTTTAATCAGGTTATGGTTTAATAATATAAATTAGATGACTGTAAAATTTTATATTGTTTTCTATTCTCTAAATTTATATTTTAGATTATCCTGATGTTTTATTGTTTAATAAGTAGATAATTGTATCATTTTTTAGATAGTATTTTTTATACATGTGCATTTCTATAAATTATTAAAGGGGCATGCATTTCTGAGATATACTTCATTATAATTGATTGATAAAAAATATTCAATAATGACTGTTTAAAATAAAACATATTAATACATTTCATATAATGGTTTTATTCATCCATTCATGATATGTTAGATCATTGATACATTAAAGATTTACGAAAGGTAATATAAACTTGTTGAAAGGTTTTAATATAAACATCTGAAGAATGTTACATTACAAATATTTTTTATGAAGTTCCACTAGTCATATAAAACTTTAATATATTAGTTAATAAACACAAATATTTATATTAACATAATACTAGTAGAATAATAAACCATTATTAAAAAAAATATCTGATAACATTTTATAATGTTGATTCATATGAGGTAAGTATAACAAAATCACTTAAAAGATTCATCTCACAATCTAGTTTGGATTTTCTATTTTTTGGGGAAATTTCAAAACCCATTAAACTATTGCAGGAAAACACATTTTTTGTCCCCGTAAAAGGACAATATGTTTACTTTCATCCCCGACTAGATCAATAACAACTTTATCAAAATCCACGACAGAATTTTCCCAGCCCATTTAAATCGAGATGGTAAATTGGATTAGAATATCGCGTGCCCAAGTACCTTTAAACCGGGAAAACGACGCCATTTAATTTTAAATAACCATTTACTTATTCACCTAATTACGGTTCGTTTTAAAACTTATATCGTGCCACACCGCACAAGCGAATCTTATCCAATCCAGACACACATACCACCATACGCCTCAATTCGAAATGGAATTACGAATTCTCGTTTAGAGATTTCCACCTATCAAATAACTTGTCCAGATCTCTCCCTCTCTATCTCGAATTTAATGCTACCCTCCTTTCATCCTTTGAGGAAACAGATTTCGTGACGTCCAACACGCGAGTGGTACAATAACAACATCTTTGCCATCTGCAGGGAAAGGGGAGAATGGCGCGCAGGACGTGCCGCACGTTCTTTTTTTTCTTCTTCCTTCTCGGTCGCCATTTTCAGTGGTTTGGATTCTGTGTTTGATGCGGGAGAATAAATCTGAATAATTGAGGGGGGAAGTCTTCACTCGAGACTCTTGCAGTTGGATGAGCTGAATAAAAGTGAATTAATTATTCGTGAGTTGCTCACAGGATCACCCACACATTATTCAAATGGATATTGATCCCATTTCTGGGAAGGTCGAAGAAAAGTGGGAATCTGGTACTCAAAGTAGTGTTAGTCTATGATTGATGCTAAGCAAATTTGTGTATAAAATATACCTGGTCATAAATATGATGAATGCTAATGTTTGTACGTTTTTAAAAAAATTATAAACCTTTTTCCATCCGACTCAGAATATCTTAATATCTTCTATCTTAATATCTTAATATCTAATATCTTAATATCTTATATCTTAATATCTTAGTATCTAATATCTTAATATCTTAATATCTTATATCTTAATATCTAATATCTTAATATCTAATATCTTAATATCTTATATCTTAATATCTTATATCTTAATATAATATATCTTAATATATTATATCTTAATATATTATTATATTAATATTTTTGAAATATTCGAATTAATTTTGTACGCAATGCTGAAAGCAAGTATCAACTATATTACTTACTACTCCCGTTAAAAGTAAGTGAAATAAAAATTGTAAATTATTGTTTGCTCTTTAAACATTACGTTGCTATGGATATATTAATTATTCAATTTTAAGGCAAATTTTAACGGCAAATTTTAACTTTTTTTAAACTCAAATGGTACCGATGTTTGATACAAAACAGACGATACGGTCGGGTCGGAACCGTTCTTATCTATATCAGACATTTATATATAACGTTTTATATATAATTTAGTTACATTGAATAAAATAAGTTAATAAATAAACTATAGGAACTCAAAAACACGCTGTCGCACGATAAGTGAGAAGGAATATAACTCCACTGGGTTAAATTCAACCGCCATTGTACCAACTGTAGGTTAATTCTAGAAAATTGAAAACTGTTAAAACAGTGTTTTTTGTATTACGAAGTATTAATAATGAGGCCACTGTCAAAAGCTAAGCATATTTTTATTTCACAAAAACACTAAATGTTAAAACATTTTTTTAATTTAAAGTTTCGGAGGAACTTTTACAATCATCTAGTAAATTCTCACATGAGTACATTTTACTTATTTTTGAATACCTATATTCAACAGTGCACTGGGTTTGAACTAGTTATCAGACATTACGCTAATCGTAATTTAAATATCGGAGACCAATATTTCTCAAATAAATAGCCACATCAATGCAAGCTATTAAAAACAAACACAACTGCTACTTTAATAAAACCTCACGCCTTTTAGTCACACATTGTATCGCACGGCACGCACCCAAAACCAGCAATTGAAGCGGAGCTCCGCAAGCACCCTATCTCACCTTGGGCTTCCATTGATCCCATTTGTCAACATTAGCTCTAGAATACACTTAAATCCCCTTTGGAGAAGCTATTATGCCATTAAACGGCTCATCGGATGCAATTCTGCGGGCGAGCGCTCCGAGGCGAGTTTCACGCCTACGCCTACGCGCCAAACTCACAATAGTGGACACAGGCGGCTGATTAAAGATTCAGCTGCAAATGTTTGCCCCCGCTTTATTGGCTCTGTGAAGAATGTGTCCAATCTTGGCACCGATGGAGAAATTTGGTCTCACTAATATTATTGCTTGGTGGACGCTTCTGCAACTGGCCCTTTTAAACGTTAAAAGCTATTCAGAAAATAGAAACTGTTATTTCAGATAGATTCCACTTTTTGCAATACTTGGCATAAAATATGCATATTAAGTAAAATGTGTGCATATTAAAATTCAGATAATATGTATATAAAATATGCATATTATATAAAATATGCATATTAAGTAAAATGTATGCATATTAAAATTCAGATATGTATATTAAATATGCATATTATATAAAATACGCATATTACATAAAATATGCATATTAAGTAAAATGTGTGCATATTAAAATTCAGATAATATGTATATAAAATATGCATATTACATAAAATATGCATATTATATAAAATATGCATATTATATAAAATATGCATATTATATAAAATATGCATATTATATAAAATATGCATATTATATAAAATATGCATATTATATAAAATATGCATATTATATAAAATATGCATATTATGTAAAATATGCATATTATATAAAATATGCATATTATATAAAATATGCATATTATATAAAATATGCATATTAAAATCAATCATTATGTTTATATGTAATATTTTGTAAAAATTGCATGATGCAAACATCCTTTCAAGTCAATATTAAAAATGTTTCGAATATTCGCATTGGCCTTTTATATGCAGCATAAACAATACCGATTTCCTGAATGTTCCTAAATGAAACCTAAACACCTATTCGATTTAATTTTTATATTTCCAGTTTTTATTAGACATGTCGTTATACATAAGAAACAACACATTTAAATTCGCATGGTTTCACACAGTATCTAGCGTTCAATGTCATCATTTCATGTAATAACCCTTTCATGTTCGTGTATCATTAATAGTTTAAGCTAATTCTGACTTCTATAAATATGTTTAAGACTTAAATACTCCATTGGTCATACATCTTAAAGTTAATAAATTAAAATATTTTAAAGTGAAATTATTTAACATTTTATATTATATAAGCGAAAAAAATCAAAATTTGATTAATGTAAAGTAATAGTGCGGAAAAGTTGCCTTTCATATACATTATTCACCATGTAAAAGGATTTTGATAGCAAATAATATCTAGAGGTTCCCCTCAGGCCTTGAAATTTACCAATAATAGGTAAAAATTGAATATGTTGTAACGCACTATTAGTCCAGTCAGCAAAGGGTTCAATTCGGAAAAAAAAATAGGGGAAAGCTGGAAACAATTTTATTCGCTTCCAAAAAGTGTTCTGTATGATATATTAATTTTGCACTCCTCCACGCCGGCGTTGGCCGCCATCTTGGAAAAATGGCGGCCAAAATCAGTTTTTTGTGATTATCTCCTTATTTTGTAAATTTAGAGAAAATATTTCAAACACAAAATTATTCCCGAAGTAATTTTACATAAAAATGCAATTTACATTATGTTTCTGCGACTCACCATTTAGACGCTAGAGGCGAATAAAGTGGATACTAAATCACAAAGTGCCATGAAAACTCAAGAAACCACTTTGACAGGACATCTTTTGTTCCTTACTTTATTTAAAAACCTCTCAATACCTCATCCACGCATAATATTTTTTTAGTTAACTTTTTAGTAATGTATTTCGTATTCATAAAACTAAAAAAAAATTTAAGCTTCAACACAAGTCATATTTTCTATATTATCATTGTATGCAGATAGTTCTAAATTTGTTTATGTACACTCCCAAAATTATTTACTTCAAGTCAGTTCCCGTATATATAAAAATTTTAACTACGATTTTTTCTGATATTTATTTATCTTCGTATTAAAGTTCGGTACAAAGTACGCCTCATGTATTTGACTCCAGCACAGCTGGAGTGCTTTTTCTACATGGTAAGTATGTGTTGTATGGTGATCTTGCGATCTCACCAGCTTTCAAAAGCCATGCGTTAGTCTATGATCATTAACAGGGTACAATAATAATAAAAGGCATGAATACAATGTGTGTAGCACTAAACTATCATTATCGACTTAAATGTAACAATTGAGGTCTATTAGGGAAACAATCCTTTTAATAATTTATTTTTATTGGGCAAAAATTATTTATTGTCCTTCCCCACTGTGGGTTTGGTTTGATTAATTAACGTCGCACTAGTTCCACACTATGAGAATAAACACTGAGTGTAAGCAAACGTTTTTTTTTTTTAAATTATGTCATCATTTAAAAGCGAGGTGAAAGAAAATACTCTAGTATTTCTGTAAAATTCGAAGACATGATGCTAAATTTAAATGTTTCCTGAGTTTATAATAGGTTTTTTTAATGTTTGATTCATATCCATTGTTTAAAAAGGATTTCATCAAGGACACTATCAGAAATTCTTTTAACAGAAGCAAGCCATTTTGGCGCTCTTCCTCCTTTTGAACAAAGTAATATACTTTTCAAGCAATCAGACAACTAAAAGTAATATAGTTCTTATATTCATACTTTGAATGATAAAATTTAGCTCTATGAAAATATATTAAGTTTCGAATAATAATTCAATATCAATATTGGAATTTAAAATGTTATTTGGATTGTAGAAGGGTGTTTCAAGTCGGAATAGTTACTTGGAAATAAATAGGGAAGACTTATTCTTCAACTCTATTGGAGCCCATTGTGAAATCTCTTTCAGAAATGGAAATATAACACTTATTTGCAAAATCTCTTCAGTAAAATTAACTTTATCTTAACGTCAAACCATTTTTGTTAAATTATACGTTCATAAGTATAGAGATGTTTTTAATCAAAGTAGGAACAAAAGACGTCCTGTCAAAGCGGTTTCTTGAGTTTTCATGCCACTTGGTGATTTAGTTTCCACTTTATTCGCCTCTAGCGTCTAAATGGTGAGTCGCGGAAACATAATGTAAATTGCATTTTTATGTAAAATTACTTCGGAAATAATTTTGTGATTGAAATATTTTCTCTAAATTTACAAAATAAGATAATCACAAAAAACTGATTTTGGCCGCCATTTTTCCAAGATGGCGCCCAACGCCGGCGTGGTGCAGGAGTGCAAAATTAATATATCATACAGAACACTTTTTGGAAGCGATTAAAATTGTTTACAGCTTTCCCCCATTTTTTTTTTCCGAATTGAACCCTTTGCTGACTGGACTAATAGTGCGTTACAACATATTCAATTTTTACCTATTATTGGTAAATTTCAAGGCCTGAGGGGAACCTCTAGATATTATTTGCTATCAAAATCCTTTTACATGGTGAATAATGTATACGAAAGGCAACTTTTCCGCACTATTACTTTACATTAATCAAATTTTGATTTTTTTCGCTCCACCCTAACATTTAACAACTTTGTTTAGTGAAGGTTAAAGTAAATAATGTTGAAAAGTAAATAATGATTAATAGTTTGTTATGTATCAATGTTTTGGAATTGTGAAGTAATAAGCACATCAATAATTAATTTTTTTTAAGTCAAACACATAAAATAATTAATTCCTTATTGATTTCACATTAGTTATATTATAAAAAATATTTCCACTATAAAAATCTTTCCTAAATACTTTCAAAAATGTCTTTCTTAATTTAAAAATGTATTTCATAATTAATTTGTACCAGTAAAAAAATATCCATTCGAGTTTTTGCTTCGAAATGAACTTAACACGCGTTTCTTCTATAATAAATTATCCAGCGTGCTAAAGTTTGAGTAAAGCAATAAACATTTTAAAACTTTTGTTCAAAAAAAAACATGTCTTAAAATTCACAAAAAAATTATTGGTAATGACAATTCCAAAGCAATTAAACAAGTTTTTAATTGAAGTTCTCCAGAAAAATAATGCATTTTGTAACGAGTTTCGAACATGAAAAAAAAGAACGAATCTGAATGAGAGAATTTTGTTTTTAAACAGTTTATGATTTCGTTAACCTTTAGGAGAAAATATTTTATTTAATTGAAAACATTGGCATTTGAAATGAGCTTCTCTCTTGTGCATGCATTAATTAATTGCGACCGAAATTAGAAAATAAAATGTATACAACTACTGGTTAATTGAAGGAGTGTTATTGCGGTAAATTCATTTAACTGAAAATACATTTGATAGAAACGGTATACGTGTATGAAGCCAAGAGAAAAAACACATTTTGAATGTTGTGTCTTAATAAGATAAATAGTTTTATTACAGAATATATTAAACATTCAGTGTTAGAAAAATATTTATTGTCGGATTTATGTAAATTGTCAACGTAAGTTTTTCATAGTGTAGAAGAAGGGTTTCGTGGTAAGTTTTGTTTGCCACCATTGTTTATTCTTATAGAAATAAATACTTTAATTTATATAGTGTCTTGGTCTAAAACATTTTAAATGTTTTTATTCTAAAGTAATATATTAGGTTGTGTAAAAATACGTTTACAATCTAAATGTTTTAACGGCATTACTAAATAAATTAAATATGGTTGGATCAATAGTAACCGTTGACTGTAACCAGCTTAATAATAGTTTGTTTAAATAATGTTTTTGTTTTATATTTTTTAAGGATGCAGTACAATATCTTAAATTATATATATATATATATATATATATATATATATATATATATATATATATATATATATATATATATATATATATATATATATATATATATATATATATATATATATATATATATATATATATATATATATATATATATATATATATATATATATATATATATATATATATATATATATATATATATATATATATATATATATATATATATATATATATATAATGTATAACTACCCATACATTTTTTTGAGCATATTACATCTTTAAGTAAATGAGGTGTGACATCCCACTGTTTGCACCAAAAGGCGAGAAAGGTATTGAGAATGTAAGGCTTGTTTACGACGTTAGTTGAAGCATTTGTTCGAACAGGTGTGAGTAAAAAACGCGATTTGATGGACTTTGAACGTAAGATGATTTTGATCATGGACGAACTGCTGTATTTGTAAAAACCGCTGTATTTGTGAAATATTTGAGAGCAGCTGTAGTGAAAGGGTTCAAAGATCGGACAGTCAGCCAAAAAACTGGGTCTCAACATGCCTCTTTTAGTCGTCACCAGACACTAAATGCTCGAACGGAAAGAAGAGTTAATAGTTTGTAAGTAACAACTGAAACGCAACGCTGAAGATTTTAACCAATGTTCTCCTCAATACATCTCTGAACGCAATATCTACCGTATAATTCAGCGTATTTTATTAAAAAAAACACACAACAGTTAACAGTCATAATATTTTGGCCACTCAATATGACTCTATAATTTAATATAATTAACTTGCAAACCATTTCAATACACTATTTTGACACAAACACGTTAAATAGTTCCCTTCGCAATACGTGAATTCGAATTCAAACCGTGCAACGAGGATCAGTAGTTGTATTATAACCCAGTCCCTGCAAAGGCACACACACATCCCATCCCAGAAATCGGTTTAACCACTGGAATCCTATTGATGTCGCCATCCTGAATAGAGCCCAGGACACTCTGTCCCTGATAAGTTGGTGAATATCTTTGATAGATGCGTCAACAGAGTGTTAAGACCTGGCCATTGATTGCCGAACCAATTTCCAGAGCACGTTTGATCTGAACTCGGTCGGATTTCATTCTCCAATGATCCCTTGTCAGGAGCACGGCATCATTTGGCAGTTTACGGCTGACACTATGCAAAATCTCGCGATTCGGCTGCAGTTAATGCGATATGTATTCAAATGCTTATAGGAATTGTTGTGCTATGGGTATAGTGGTTATCCGTATTAAAATGATTTGTAATGTTAGTATTTTGCTATAACTAATATTTTAGAGGAAAGTTATTTTCACTCGCATGATTAAAATTAGCATAAAATAATGTGCTATAACTATTTTTTATTATTACAGCCTTTAACAGTTATTATTGGAGGTATTTAAAGTGTTAATCATATTTATTAACAGTTGTCTGTTTTTATGCGATTTACAAATTGATAGCGATATGAATGTTTTAAATGATTATTCAGACATATAAAGATACAGGTGTCAGCATTAAATCTAAATAAAATGACATTTTAATTTTGCAGCACAAAAATAAGTAAGACATTCTCGTTTTAATAACGTATTGCCATTGGATATTTTTATTTGATTCTTCACATGTCTTGGCATTGTATTATCTTAATCTTTTTAATAAAATAAACAGTTACTTTATTTTTAAATGTATACTAGTTTGAATACAAACGGGGAAATAATAAGTATTTTATATATTTAAAAATGGTAAAATATCAAAGTTTTTTTTTGTATTAAGATAAGATTTTTTTCACTTTTTTTCTTCAAAATTTGAAAGGCAGAGTTTAAGAAAATACTAATATAAATTCACCTATTGGTAATACACTTTCTTAATCTTACAATTACAACAGCGTATTTAAATGTGTTGACATATGTTTTAATTAGTTGATCGTTGGACGCGACGATGAATTTTATTGAATATATATGGGAAAAACGTACATAGCTTGCAAATTGTGTCAAAAGAGATTTTCATCACCTAGCACTGTTATGGAATTGATAACGTGTGTACAAGAACCAGACAGCTCCACGTTTCCTGACTTATTCTTTTTCACTAATTGAAGGGTTTTCTGTAAAAAGAAGGTAGCTCTAATTATTCAAATTTGCAGAAAACCGCAAAAAACATTTGAAAATTCAAAATTCCGAGTTGTGTAAAGATATTCTTTTTGATCAAACTTCTTAATTGTTCCTACATATTATGACAGTATTTTCACTCAAAAATATATCTTCCAGATGACGGGGCACATGTTGGATTGTTGCAGCCACCTCTTTCTTGCAACCAAATAGATGCCATGACTACCTCTATGAAATATATTTCACACAAAAAATACAATTTACTATAATAATATTTTATTTAAAGAAACCTTCAATTGAAATATAGCATATAACTTGGCTTTAAAAACAGAAAATTACAGTTTTAATCATCACACTCCCTCTCTGTAACATCCGGCTCACCTGCTGCGTTGTCTGGTTGTAGTCCATGGTAGAACCGCAAAACGTAAATGAACCAAAAATTCTACTGATTATAAGTGCTGTATAACCTTCCTGGTAAGCAAAGCACGTCAGTTGATTAGGGAAAAATGACGGTAGCTCCAGGAGCTATCTCTATATTGCATCAAACTAATGATACAAGCAGATCCATTCCTTGAGTAACGCGAGAACTAACGATTGGAGCTACATCTTTCTGGTACCAAATGAACAAGTTTTTTTTACTACAAGATATTACATGTACCTCCAAATTACCCTAGGTTGGAGTTACATCCTTTTTGCAGGAAACCCTTCAATTCCTATTAGGAAAAAATCAAACTTATATGTATTGGTGCAAGCACCAAACAGCTCTAAGCAATGTCTGTGGAGATACAGTGAAAAAAAGTTGCACTGGTCGTCATACGGGGCGATAGACAGTATGTTTTGTTCAGATTACGAGTTACAGATCATTTTATAGAGAATTTCTGAATAAATACATTTTTCATTATCAAACCTACGATAGAGACATTACAAACAAAAAAGTTCAATAATTATTTTATTATTTTATAAATAGTGTACATTCCTTTTAATAGGATCAGTTTAACACGCATGATAAAAGTCAGTGAAATTCATTGGTGCGAAATAACATTACCAAACCAGAAAAGCAACCCTTCCATTAGAATTTTTTCCCCTTTGGCACACAATCATTCTTATATCGCAACTATAAACACCAAATTTCCACTTCAGTGATATCATCCGAGTTTCTTTCATACAAATCCAGTTCAAAACAAAACCTAAAATATTTATATAGGAGTATTTTTTTTAAAAGAATCCACTCTCATCCAAATCAAACACTCTCCGAAACACACCTCTATTTTAGCCCAGGTAGCGTACAGGAATCCCTCAACGCTCAGTTGAACATTATCGGCACGGTGAGCTTATTTCGAATACTACCCAATGACTGTAACGAGTAGAAAGGCCATTAAAAATTAAGCCTTGACGCGGAAACAGAGCAGGTTCGCCAAGGCCCCGAGATAATGTGGTCTGTCAAATATATTCAAAGTGCCGTAATAGTCTCGTATACGGCGGATTGGAATGAGATTGATAATTCAGCAATTCTTTACGCACCTCTTCGAGACAGGCGTCCACTTATGGGAATTAATGCTCTATCTCCTGTGAGGAAAAGTGAAGGAATTATGCTAAAAGGCTTTGAGAGAGTGCAAAAGGGATTTCCTTCAATAAATTGGATATTTTTAAATGACGTAATATATAAAGTTACTTAAAAGTAACTTCTAATGTCCGTGAGTGTCCAGTTTTACGAAATGTTCTTTTGAAATTTTCCATTCGAGGCTGTTTATTTACGTTACTCAGAAGATTTTTAACTTTTAATTTTGATGCTGTTTAGTTTCTATGTAACTGACAGATGTTCAAGATTTTTTTTTAATTGAAAAATTCTTTTCTTTGCGCATTTAATTGACAATTACTTATAGGAAAAAAATGGACAGTAACATGATAATTGATTGTAATATGGAAATGCATGTAATATTTGCAAAATAAATTATAATAGTCATATATTTAATTATTATATATTTAAAATGTGTTTACTGATATGTATACCCAGTAAAAAAAATAAGCGTTAAACCTTAAATAAAATTGTGAAATAAATGTGTTATGCTTGAAAATTAAAAACTTATAAAAACCGCAATGTATTATTAAAAAAAAATTAGTAATGATATTCTTGCAAGAAGAGTGAAGCGTTTTTGAAAATTTTATGCAGCCTTTACGTAAAACTGGATAAAACATTTATAAATCTACATAAAACATTTATATAATCTGCATAAAACATTTATAAAATCTGCGAAAAAACTCTTTATAAAATATGCATAAAGCATTTATAAAATCTGCAAAAAAAACTCTTTATAAAATCTGCACAAAATTTCTTTATAAAATATGCATAAAACATTTATATACTACATACAATCTTTATAAAACCTGCAAAAAAACTGCAGTTTCAATGAAGGTTTTGTAAATATATTATGCAGATTTTGCCTGCAAAAAGAAATAAAAGAAAATTGAAGGTTTTGGCCTTCATTAAACTGCAGTTTTTTAAGGACATTGAAACAAAAACTGCCGTATTTATGAAGGTAATATATATAAAATAATATCAAGGAATAAAAATACTGTGCATTAAAATATTTCATCAATGTATATAAATCTTTATTTACTTTCAAATTGTTCAATTAATTTTAAAGTTTTTTTCAGACACCAGATAAGATAATTCAAAATATATAAAATTACAAAATAACTAGTATAAGATGTCATGTAGTCTCAAAAATTAATTTAGCCAAAACAATATTTACTGCACAAGATATTTTATAAAACTCTGCACATTTTAAGCAAATATTCATTTTACTTTAGATTCAATATTAAACTGACTAAAAAGCATTCCAATCAGGAAATGTGTAAAAACAATTTCCTAAATCCAATATGAAAATGTACTCAAATATCTCATGTTGAATAATATATTTAATATTTAAAAACGTTATACAGCATTAAGAAAAATATATTTCTTTAAATTTTAAAACTAGATTTAATCTTGGGATTCAGGATAGGATTTTTACATTGCTTGTTTTCAGAAAAAAATGGAGTCGCAAGCTTAAAAATGTTGTACAGTTCCGATTTGAATAAATATAATTTATTGATGAACTTGCGTCGTTAAAAATTTTCAAAAATAAAGTGCATCTTTAAAACTGTTCTATTGGGAAATCTATAAATCTGTACTACGTATAATCTAAAAACGAACGTAATTTTTCATGGGAAATGAAACTATAAATTGTAAAGTATAGAGGTTTCAACAAAAATAATAATTTTTATTAATATATATAACAAAAATAAATTTCCATAATTTTTCGAAACCGTATAAATTAAAATTATGTGCGTTACAAATACTATATTCATTTTAATATTTAATTTAACAAAAATATAATACATCGTAAAGAAACTTATTTTTCGTGATGAAAATTTAATTTGTAGTTAAAAATATTTTTTTTAATTTTACACAGGTAGCTGAAGTAATAATAATGAGGAAGGTAGGGGAAAATGGGACATATGGTTAAATTATTTATTAATTAAATATTAAACTACACATTGTGTGTGTTTTAAATTTATGTTTTTATCTTGTACTTTTTAAAAAATATATACTTCGGTTAGTGGAGTACATTTTTGAAAAATACATTTCTGGGAGATTTTATTTATGTCGAACAGTTGATATGCTTGAGTATATACAAAAATAACACTTGGTATAGTTTGATGCATACCATCATCTACAGAAACATGAAAAGTCAAATTATTTACCAATGTACTGGGTTTTATAAAAAAAAACTTTTAATACATTATAATGAAAAAAATTAGAATCATTTCTAATGTAGTTGGAAACATTAGTTTTCAAATAATTAATGCTAAACAATAGAAATTCGTAAAACTGTAACGACGTTCGGCAAAATTGCTTTATCGAATGTACAAAATAATGATATATTGAATTATAACTAAGCATTATATGATCGAAATAAGTATTTTATTTAACCCTCAGACGCCCACTGATGTGATATCACGTCCAGGAATCTCATTTTTTCTATAAATGCATTAAACTTTTTTAATTCATCAGCATAGTCCATTATACAATATTTAATTAATCCAATTGTTTTAGGTAGACCTTGAAAAATATATCTTGATTAAAAATTTCGTAAAAAAATAAAAGTGCACGTATTCGATAAATTATTTATACTCCCAAGCAATGAAAACACTTAACAATTGCTAAAATCGCGTAATCGTCAGTGGGTCAAAATACCATCGCTGTAATTAAATGTATGTTACAATCCGATGTGTTAATGTACTTGGTTCTTTATTGTATATTTTAGCTCAAATAAATTAGGGTTTTAATTATAAATTTAAAAAAATATTTACTAAAAAATCTTAATTACACTAAATGGGATTTTCGGTATGAATGTATCTTTTATAACAATCTAAATTAAATAAATTAATAAAAATATACATATATAACAAATACAAATAGAAACATCCTTCATAAATCCCCAAAACATCCAACATGTCCATTGTTAAAACACATTCCAAACGTCAGAGGTGTAACAACTTCCAACCATTTTATTTTACGGTCCATTTTTAAGCTGATGGATGAAGTCACTCAATCGTAGTCCGTAAAACTTAATTTGTCGGTGTGATACAAACAAGGCTCCTTTATCCGACAAATCTACTAATGAATCCAGAAACCTACATTGTCCGAAACCCCCGCGTTTCTAAATTTAAGGACGAACAGAAAATTCTAAGCGAGTTGAAATACCTTTGTTGAAATTCAAACAATGTTGTTTCAATGTGTTCATGTACTTGGTTCTTTTTTGTATATTTTTGCTAAAAAAATATCGAATTAAATATTAACTTAAAACAAAATACTAAAAATATAATAATTATACTAAAAGTGATTTTCGGAATGAATGTCTCTATGTCTTTTTTATAACAATCTAAATTAAATAAATTAATAAAAATATACTACTTATCACAAACTCAAATACATATCTTCCATATCAATCCTCGAAACATCCAACATGTCCATTGTTAAAACACATTACAAACGTCAGAACTGTAACAACTTCCAACCATTTTATTTTACGGTCCATTTTTAACCTGATGGATGAAGTCACTCAATCGTAGTCCGTAAAACTTAATTTTTCGGAGTGATACAGACCAGGCCCCTTTTTCCGACGCATCTGCTAATGAATCCGGAATCCAACACCGTACCCCCGGGTTTCTAAATTTAAGCACGAGTAGAGAGCGTAAATTATTGCATGTTTCACACTTGAACGATCTCCAACTTAAACGTGTTACCTAGAACACATAAACGTTAGTCCAATCGTTTATATAATTATAAGGGATTTATGTTCATAAAAACGTCGTCCTTCTACTTGGAGATAATGGTGAATCGGGATGATTATTCATCGCTGTTTTGTGCAGTAATTGCTCGGAAAAGTAGCCATTGTGAGAGCGGTGTTTTGAATGCGCATGGAAGCAATTGTTTTTATATCGTAATAATTATCCTTATGGGGTAATGTATGGATCTGAAAGAATGCTTCATCACTCGAAATTACCCTGAGTCTCACAATTTTGTTTGTTCTTGTTTACCTTTAAGTGATTATGTTTCGCGTGTTTTATTGCCTTCGACATGTTGGAAGTAAAATTTTTTCCCATTACTCTGAATTTATTGAAGTACATTCATGTATTCTTAAGAACTACCCATCCTGTAGATATTACTGTTTGGGTTGGGATATTATATTATGTTTTTTGTGTATATAAATATATATATATATATATATATATATTAAAAATATTAAAATCCCGTAATGTTTTTATTTTCAAATTTTTGAATGTACATATTCTATAAATAACCCGAAAGTTTCCAAACCTTTGAACTTAGGGGCACAGTAGATTAAATATAAAAACACATAAACGTTGCTGAATAATGTTTTTTTTTAATTGTAATAAAAATTAAATAAATTTCGTTATACATTTTAAAAGTAAATATTTTTAATGATGCCATTTTTAACTTTTAGCTGCTGATTAAAAAAATGAATTGTAAATATAATTTATCAAAAGTCTTTGAATAGAGGAAACCTTAATTTTTTTCTCAATATGTTTTAAATGTTTTGTAAATCTGTTAGAATTTTTTTTTGCAAGCAGAAAAATTTTAGTAATTTAAGTAATAAAAAATCTAGACTTTGTTCATCAATTACTTGGTACGTTAATAGCTAATTAGAGAATGAAGTTAGTTAATATTCAATTTATTAAGATAAAAAAATCGTTTCAGCACAACATAAAAATATACACAATCTATTTTTCAGAAATGTAATGATACTAAAACAAAATGTCATATAATTGCAATTTATTTTAAAAACAATTTTAAGTTTAATTCAGCCTTATAAAAATGGTTATATATTTTTAGGAAGAAGCTTATTTTTATATAAATAAGTATTTCGCTTCATTAATTACATTGTTACACTTGTTTTTTATTAAGTATGGCATCAAATTACTGTTATATTTAATTAGTTAAAATTTTTCTTTTAAAAATATAAATTGTCACCCACATATGTATTATACTTATTCCTCTTTAATTCGATTTACTATGCAGTTTTGGTTAATTAAATAAACTTTAAATTGAAATGGATAAATGTTAAAAGTCATGAACAGAATGAATATTTTAAGATTAGAAATAAGTTTTCGGAATTAACTAAGAATGTTTATAGAAATAAAACGTTTTCTTAAAGTATTATATTCTTAAATTGTACTAACTAATCCATAATTTGTTTATACTACCAATAGTAGTTTTTACTTATTTCGTTTACTATAAATACATTTTATTAAACTGAATTTAAATATAAAATTAAAAAAAGTTTTAACTTTTATTTCGCTCGGTCAAAGAATTATATAGTTTCTTATAACGGAGCTGGACTATAAGTTGCCAACGGCTTTCCAGTTCTCCTAGAAATATATAACTTTGAATTAATAAAAGTATGAATATTTAAATATCTATCAAATATAAAGCATTGGGATGAAAGATAAATAAATATATGGAGATAGAATACCACTTTTTAATTTTAATATTTTCTTAAACCCTTACAGGTTAAATTACTAATTAGCTTAATTGTTTTGGGTATATTTGTCTCCATAATTATTTATATTGTCATATAAATATAAAACCGACAAATAAAATTTCAGAAACGCTATTTCTCAAACAAAAGATTATTTTTTTAAATGCAATATATAATATTTTGTACGGAAACACATTATAATTTCGTAAAACAAAATTCGAAACTACCAATTCTGTAGCTCATAGAAGTTAATATGAATTACCAAACCAGTAAGTTCATCTTATCTTCTTATTTATTAATTATTCTACGGAATTACAAAGTAAAATATTCATTTCTGGTACATTTGCATTACAAAATTAGTAAGTTCCTCTTATATTTTTATTTATTAATTATTTGACGCAATTACAATGTAAAACATTCATTTCTGTGACATTGTCATTACAAAATTAGTAAGTTCCTCTTATCTTTTTATTTATTAATTATTCTACGGAATTACAATGTAAAACATTTATTTCTGTGACATTTGCATTACAAAATTAATATTACTCTTATATGTTTATTTATTAATTATTCTACGGAATTACAATGTAAAACATTCATTTCTGTGACATTTGCATTACAAAATTAGTAAGTTCCTCTTATATTTTTATTTATTAATTATTTAACGCAATTACAATGTAAAGCATTTATTTCTGTGACATTTTCATTACAAAATTAGTAAGTTCCTCTTATATTTTTATTTATTAATTATTCTACGGAATTACAATGTAAAACATCTATTTCTCTGACATTTGCATTACAAAATTAGTAAGTTCCTCTTATATGTTTATTTATTAATTATTCTACGGAATTACAATGTAAAATATTTATTTCTGTGACATTTGCATTACAAAATTTGTTAGTTTCTCTAATATTTTTATTTATTAATTATTCTACGGAATTACAATGTAAAACATTTATTTCTGTGACATTTGCATTACAAAATTAGTAAGTTCCTCTTATCTTTTTATTTAATAAATTACTATGGAATTGCAATGTAAAACATTTATTTCTATGACATTTGATACATATTATCTTTTTATTAATAATTATATTTTTAAATAATTATGTTTTATTAATTTAAATAATAATGAACTTTAGAATAATTTTATTTCATAATTATTCTGCGGAATTACAATGTAAAACATTTATTTCTGTGACATTTGCATTACAAAATTAGTAAGTTCCTCTTATATTTTTATTTATTAATTATTATACGGAATCACAATGTAAAACATTTATTTCTGTGACATTTACATTACAAAATTAGTAAGTTCTTCGTATCTTTTTATTTATTAATTATTATACGGAATTACAATGTAAAACATTTATTTCTCTGACATTTTCAGTACAAAATTAGTAAGTTCATTTTATTATAATTTTATTTATTAATTATTCTACGGAATTACAATGTAAAACATTTATTTCTGTGACATTTGCATTGCAAAATTAGTTAGCTCCTCTTATCTTTTTATTTATTAATTATTCTACGGAATCACAATGTAAAACATTTATTTCTGAGACATTTGCATTACAAAATTAGTAAATTCCTCTTACATTTTTATTTATTAATTATTCTACGGAATTACAATGTAAAACATTTATTTCTGTGACATTTACATTACAAAATTAGTAAGTTCCTCTTATCTTTTTATTTATTAAATTACTATGAAATTGCAATGTAAAACATTTATTTTAATGACATTTGATACCTAGTATCTTTTTATTAATAATTACCTTTTTAAATAATTATGTTTTATTAATTCAAATAATAATAAACTTTAGAATAATTATCTTTTTATTTCATAATTTTTCTGCGGAATTACAATGAAAAACATTTATTTCGGTGACATTTGCATTACAAAATTAGTAAGTTCCTGTTATCTTTTTATTTAATAATGATTTTACGGAATCACAATGTAAAACATTTATTTCTGTGACATTTACATTACAAAATTAGTAAGTTCCTCTTATCTGTGTATTTATTAATTATTCTACGGAATTACAATGTAAAACATTTATCTTTGTGACATTTACATTAAAAAATTAGTAAGTTCCTCTTATATATTTATTTATTAATTATTTTACGGAATTACAATGTAAAACATTTATTTCTCTGACATTTACGTTACAAAATTAGTAAGTTTCTCTTATATTTTTATTTATTAATTATTCTACGGAATCAAAATGTAAAACATTTATTTCTGTGACATTTGATACCTATCTTGGAACCGAACGATGCACTACACATCCGAAGTACATCACACAAAGCTATCAAAGTTATATGCCCTCCCATCTCCAGGCCCTATCATCATTTTTAAAACTAACAAGACCCCAACCCCAATAAACAGGAAGCATTCCATCAAACGAATAGCTATATAAAAGGAACGTGATGTCGTGGGTCCTTCCAACCAGGCCACACGAAAAAGGTGAAAGAACAGTCATTTTGCTTAATGGAAGTGGCAACAACTGATGGGAGGGCCCAGATGAACGATAGCTATTTCTCGAGGAATTTCACAAATTGCATCAGCGTTATTGATTCTAATCTACTAAAGCCAGGTCCCACCTTAAGTAAGTACCTCGAAAGAATAAAAAGGGAATACCTACCCATTGTCGAAATTTGTTTGAGTCTTGTAGGTACTTGAGGAACGGCGCCCATTCGGGGGGGCTAAATGTACTCAAATGTTGGTAATTTAATGGGTTTTCTGTAAGGAGAGGGGTTCTTCTTTTTCGGTAGGTGCTATCCACAGGGAAGTTTCTACTTTGTGACAAATTGATTTGTCTTTGTTTCAGCTTTGTCTAGTTTAGTGTTTCGCCGGAGTTTCATGATGAGATTCGTTAGTGGGGGGATGGAAATGTATTGGGGTTAATGAAAAAATAAAGAAAGTTTTGGGACGGGATGTGGGAGATAAAGGAAATTTAAAAGGATGGGGGTTTCCTTTTTGTGTGAGGTTTCCAACTTTGGTGTTGAAATGAAATCAAACTGCAGAAGTTTGAATTAGTCTGGTGTGAAACTTTTAATGATTGTGTAAAAGAAGTGTAGACTGTACCATTGCAAGGAAACAGTTTAATTTATAAGTATTAACTAAACACTTTTTGGAACAGAGGTAGTATAGGACATTTGGTGCATTTTTTTTTTTGGCGACGAAAAATTGCCGTTAAACATAGCATAGAGTTGCCAGATTGAAAGTCGCCACAAGAATCGGAAAATACCAACAATGTCAGTTGGGGTTGCCATACTATAAATTAATCGTCCCTGTAAAACACGCCAAAAAACATAGCACGCCAAATGTCCTGTACTACATCTGTACCCACTTTTTAACTTAGGGAACTCTAATATAAGGGATACCCGAGCCACATATCATAATATGTTTTTATTAATGATTTCAAAAATGTCATTTTTTACATTATTAAAATATTTCTTTCTGAGAAATAACCCCAAAAAATAACATTAAGCCGAAATACAGCTTAAATACGATTTAAAAAAAACACTCCTTATCTAAAATTGTAATTGATTATATAACGTCAAAGTATATACTACAGACGTATAAAGAGAGTTTTGCAAATTTTTTGTTTAAATTGTTTTCAAAAATTTATTTTAAAATAAACAAAAGTTTTATTTATTTACTACTTTGAAATTTTGTTCATACCTTTTTAAATATGGATAGCATTAAGGGAACTCAAGTACCCTAAAACCGACAAATATTAGATTTTGATATTTTTGTTTTATATTACACTTTGAGTTTTTATATTCTCATTGATGTATTATTTATGTTTCTAGTCGCGCTAGAAGTATTTTAATTGATTATTCAGAGTGGCAACACCATTCTGGAAAAAAAAGTACCCTGATTTCTATGATGGTGTCACAAAAATTTCCCTGAAGAAATTTTGCGATACATGCTTTGTATAGAAACAAAGTATCCACGTTACAATAATACTATAAATATATTGCATTATAAATGAAGAATTATAAGTAATAATTATTGACAGTTAAAATAATAATTTATGGATACAACACAAATTTTACAATTGCGACAGGCATAATAGTAATTAAACATGTTATCTGAAAGCAGATAATGCAAATAAAGCAAGTTTTTTCAAATTATTTCTTTTGTAGATAATTTTAAAAGTTTTATAAGCTTCATATTTCCTATTCTAGTCTTCATTAATACCATAATCATTAGCCCCTCACATGTTGCTTACAATTCAAGGTTTTTGCTCCTCCCTTCAGCAAATGTTCACGTTTTTACAAAAATAAAACTGAAAATATAAAAATGTGCATAACTTTTTTTAAAATTCTTATTCAGAACTAGAAGGAAATATTGACAATTAAATTTCTCAGAATAGAGGACATAACAGACTATAATTGCCGTTTTAATTATCCAAATTTGAAAAATTCCCTAATTTTTTGAGAAATTTTGAAAATTTCCTTGACTTTTCCCTGATATTTCCAGAATAAAAAATTCCATGATAATTCCCTGATTTTCAGGTTATGTTGTCACCCTGTTATTAATACGCAGTTTGACCAGAGATTTTAACTTTGAAATTTATTTATCTGAAAACTATAAACTTTGAACTTCCATGTACCTTTTATACAAAACTACTGTAAATATAGACACAATGTTTTGTGCAAATTGACGCACAGAATCTGCAGATTAATCCAAGGTTAACATATTTTTTTATAATACAAATGCTATGTAAAAAATTATGTTTTTGAGAAAAAAAAATGTGTTGTTTTTCTAAATTATAGCTACTGTTTAGTATACAAGAGTTATTAAATGACATAAAAAGTTTCAAGCATTTAAGTTGAGTAGTTTCGAAAAAAAAATACCTCGATGTTCGAAATGTACAGTTTTGAGATAAATCAGTTTAAAGGTTAAAATCTCTTGTCAAATCGCCTGTTTACAAATTTAAAATAAAATTTAAATCACCTCTATTGTGTGGAGAAACAAAACTAAACCATCAATAGAAAGATAAGAGATCAAAGTTCAATATAAAATAAAAATATCCAATTGGATTGTGGCTAAGTTTAAAGTTATTTTAATATGTTTTTTTATCTCAATTTATAAATCACCATATTGAATTGTACTTAGATGTATTAAATGCCAATTTTAACATACGATTTTACTGCTAAAAATGCGTTCTCATATCATGAAACTTTTGTTCTTTTTAACGAAACAGACGTGCCTGCTATATACTCCGATTAAATATTTCGTCGAGATGAGAAAACTTATTTTGCTGGATTTTAAATATATAATAACTCTAATATATCGATGATCTGACTCGAAATGCGGAATAATAGTTCCAAACTCCAAAGCGCTATACACTCGGCCAAGAAGACTTGATTATTAAATATTGACAATATAGGAACCAAATGTGGCACAAAAAAGGGCCAAACAAGGAATCTGAGTAAATACCTTTCGTTCAAAATGTGAGAATTCTTGTTTCGCCAAAGGTCACGTGATTCAACGGCGAAACGTTCATCAAATAGAACGAAATCCGACTTGACGATTACCGAAATTTCAAACATGAGTGTTATTTCAAAGAAAATTACTTTAAGAATACACTGTTAATTAAATTATTAAAACATATTAGATTTTTTTTATAAAAAGAGCTATTAAGAAATCATAAAAGTATATTTGTTTTCCTATTTTCTCATAATGCTATACTAATAAAAAAATATAAAAATTATATAAAAACAATAATGGATTATTTGAAATAAATACAAGAATATTTTTTAAATAAACGCCTTCTTTTTTTCTAACCAACAGTGTACTTTCAAAACTTGTTATTGTTGATTTTTTTTTATGTTTTTCATATTGCCTACGCAAAACCTTTATTGTGTTTCAAACCCCAAGTGTTTCGCTGCCGAACTAGTGTTTTGAAAAATTTGGCATTGCTGTCTTCCTAGTCAGTAATTTAGTCAACTTACATTTTTAAACGTTGTATAGAAGAATTCAAGTCGAGTTTAGTATAAAAAAATCTTAAATTATAGAAAAATATTCAAGGTAAATTTGTAATTAGTGTAATTTGCAAGTTACTTTTTCAATTGACAAAATAACTTTTAGTATACATTCGGTAAGACACCTTCAGTCAAAGAATAAAATATAAAATAAGCTTTGTGAATGTTTATTAATGCTGAAATATTATGAAACAATTTAAATATGTTGATACATTTTTAGTACTTTTTATCGATGTTCTAAATTAGAAATTAAAAATAAAATATGTAAGAACACTAAAATGAAATAATAAATATGTAAAAAACAAATCTTAGAATTTTACACACGTAACATAACAAACATTCATACATCTAAAAAAAAAATATCAAACATTGTAAAGAAAAATTAATTAGCATATATGATAGCTTTAAATATATTTTGAAAGTAAAATTCTAATTTAATTTTGAATATTCCGAATAAAACATGGAAATTCTTAATAGTATTCTGTCAGGTACTTCAAAGAAAATGTGAACTCACTTTCCCTAAGGTGTCAAATGCAAGGCAAATAAAAATTTAATATTATTGGAATAAAAACAAACTTGAAAATTATTTATATCTTTCTAACATTGTAATTTTCTATTTTTTTAACAATAATTATGCACATTTTGTATCTTTCATTAACGATAAGCATAAAAGTTTATTTAAATGATTTTTTATAATAAATATTAACAATTAGTATAATATGTAATAATATTACTTAATAGTGGGTAAGAAATATTTTCATTTACAATGGTAACATTCAATAATAACAAGATATTCTACTCAAAATTGGTATTTTGTAATATTTATCGTTATTAGAAACATACAAGAGAAAGATATATTATTCCGTGTATCTCCAGCTTTTCCAGAATTACACATTTTTTTCACATTCATAAAAACATTATGTAGAAAAAAAATTCAAATCTAAAGCGATGTGGAACTTTTTAAAGTCATATTCACTAATGTAATTAAAAAATAATGTTTTTAGGGAAAATAATTCGCAAGTATAATTTTAGTCCTCATGACTTCCAAATTCCATATTTTCCTCGTCCCTCAGATAATTAAAACTGACGATTTAAGTATTCATATCTATTTGTTATAAATAAAGAAAGTGCACTTTCAATAACACTCATTTTTGAGAATTTTGCATTCGCCAAGGCTACTTTCATTATAATTGACAATTGTTTCATCATGGAATCACATGGTTTTTGACGAAACAAGAATCCTCAAACTTTGAGCGAAAATCATTTAATCCGATCTCTTTTCGACCCTTTCGGAGTCATTGAGTTCATGTTTGGTCCTTATACTTATATTGCCAGAACTCAATCACGTCTTCTTGGCCAGTGGATAAAGGAGGTCCGCGGTTCGAGTCAGATCGCCGATATTGAATCATTATATTATTTCAAATCTTTCTCATTTTTTTATAGAAAAAATTTCGTTAAAAATCGATAAAATACATTTCCTCAGGTTTTTCGAAATATTTAATCAGATCATATAGTAGCAGGCGTCTGTTTCGCCAAAAATTACAAAAGTTTCGTGAAAAATAATAATGCATTTTTAACTGTGTCCTAAAATAATACCATCTCACTCATTCTTATTATTAGCGCCTCCAGTTGCCCAGTAGATAGATGTGTTCAGCTAGTGATCAGCGAATTGCTAGTTTGAATCCGTGCGATGGAGTCGACAAAGAAAAGTAAAAAAGTAGTGATCTTGAGATCTGATGGTTTCCAGCTACAAAATACGAGAAAGTTGTCCAGAACATCCAACAAATTATAATGACGTGTATACTGGACTGGTGCACAATAAATCTGATAGGAATCCAATGTTCTGGCGCCTATTGAGGTTGCGTCGGGTGCCAGCTTAGGTGTTCTCATCGTCATCTCAACATGGTTCAAAAATGCGAGGCATTGATCCCGTGTCTTTCCATCGAGATAGGCCCCGAATTGTTGCCAAGGCCTCTGTGGCCGAGCGGTTAAAGGGGTCGACTGGGAATCCGAGGATTCCTGGTTCGATCCTAGGCGATGGACTTGAAAAAGAAAAGTAAAAAAAGTAGCGATCTTGTGATCGGAGAGTTACCAGTTTCGCTACAAAATACTAGAAAAGTCGTCCAGAACATCCGAAAAAGTTAACGGCGTGTGTACGGGACTGGTGCACGATCAATCTGATCGGTGTTTAAAGTCCCGACGTCTATTGAAGGCGTTGGGTGCCAGTTCAGGTGTTTCCTAGTCATCTGACCATGGTTCTAAAATAACGAGGAGCATGTATGAATGTGTGTGTGAATGTGTCCGTGTTTCCGGGTCTTTCCTTTTCGAGATCGACCCCGAACCGTCGCCAATAGCCCACTGTGCAGCTCTAGTGCGACGTTATTTAACCAAACCAAACCTAGTCATCTGACCATGGTTCTAAAATAACGAGGAGCATGTATGAATGTGTGTGTGAATGTGTATGCGTTCCCGGGTCTTTCCTTTTCGAGATCGACCCCGAAACCGTCGCCAATAGCCCACTGTGCAGCTCTAGTGCGGCGTTATTTAACCAAACCGAAGTGTCACCAATAGCCCACTGTGCAGCTCTAGTATGACGTTAATTAACCAATCCATGTTATTATTAAATTATTTTATAAACGGTATTTTTCTGCAATCCAAAATAACACCCATCTTCCATTCCAGTTCCCATCCGAGAATTCCTCGCTGTAGCAGGTGGCGAAGGTCTCCTCCCCTGCAACATCGCCATCCCCAAAGAGAGCGACATCCTCTCCCTCATCTACTGGTACAGGGAAGCCCCCAAGTCCCCCATCTACACCCTGGACTTCAGGAAGGGGCGGCCGGACGACGCGAAGCACTTCCCGGGAAAGACCCTGGAAGGAAGGGCGCACTTCGAGACTGCCGAGTACCCGCCCACGCTGAAGATCAAGTCCACCAAGGTGGAAGACGAAGGGGTGTACAAGTGTCGGATTGAGTACAAGAGAGCCAGGATTGTGACGCGATTGGTGAAGTTGATCGTGATTGGTGAGTATTGGAGTGCTTTTTAAATTGGACGATTCATTTTCTAAAACAAGTAGAGTCAGCTTGTTTGAGGAACATGAATTCAACTTGGAAGTTTGATATTTTGTATAATAATAAATTTGGAAATGTGTTGGTTTGTTACCGATAAACCAATAAAAGAGCTAGACAGAATGCATTGAAACTTTTCACGTGCATTTTACACAAACTAGAGAGAAGAATATAAGCTATTTCTTTTATTTTTTTGCAATTTTGGAACTTTGCATGAAAATTCAAAGAATAGTGTTTACAAAATTTTCGAGATTAATGTTAAATCACTTTAACACATATAAACAGCATCAAAACGTCATTTGTCAACGCGAGGGAAACCGCCTTTAAATGTCCATAAAAAAGAAAAATAAATAAAGTATAAGTTATGAACTTGACCTCAAGCGATTACAACCTAGGGTTCAAAAAACAGATACCACATATAATCATCAAAATGTATCAATTCATAAGACACTCACTTTGTCCACTTTGTAAAATCTGCCCCTCACATCTTTAAAACACCTTTTTTCACATTAAATTTTAATCTTACACCTGTAATTAAGCAAAGTATTTTGTTTTACACATTAAACAATATAGTTTGCTTTAATTCCTAGTGTAAAAAGATGTAATGTTAAAAAAATTAGAGCTTAAAATGTGAAGGGCTAGTTTTACAAAGTGGACTGGGGACGTTTTCTTATAGGGCGTCCCACATCCAGCAAAAGAAATCAGCATAAAGCTTTTATTAAAATTCTGCAATTTATATTCATCAAAACTGCAGTTTTTTGCTTCAATGTCCATAAAAACCCCACATGAAAACTGCAGTTTTAATGCAGAAAAAAAACTTAAATTTGTCTTTACTTTTTTGCCAGAAAAACTGCATAAAATCTATATAAAACTTAAAATTACTGTTTTTTTTGGCAGTTATATAAAGGTAGGTTAATTACAGGTTTGCTGGTAAAGAAAATTAAAGGAAAATTTGGGATTTTGCCTGCATTAAAACTGCAGTTTTCATTCAGGTTTGATAAAGTTTTGTCATTAAATTGAAGGTTTGTGTGCAAACTGCAGTTTTCCATGCAGATTTTTGAAGGACATTGAAACAAATAACTGCAGTTTTTAGGATGGTTTTATAAAGACTTTATGCAGACATTTTTTGGGGGGCTGGACATGTTGCTTGCTATTCATTTGATGAAAGAATGTCTACTAATATAAAATTAGTTGTAATAAATGTAATTTAATTATGTGACATGCTTATTATTCTTCGTGATAATACAAGAAATAAACATGAAATACGTGGCATCCCAGTGCAATTCAACCATAATTTCACTCTATTTATAGTATTAAAGTTTGACATACTTCTTGGAAGATCTATATGGTCTTGGAGATAGCGAAACAAATGCCAATAACAATAAAGCGAGTTTTCGAGCTAACATACACTTACATTTGCTAAACGTGCTTCTCATCTCACACATCTCGTTTCCACAACCTTTTCATTGACTAATGTGAAAAAAGGCAATACTTCCTCTACGTGAGCTCTTAGAATATTCAATATATAAGGCGGCTACTGCAAATTAAGGCAGCAAAAAAAATAATACCAGCCCAACACTAACCAAAGAGGAAAGATATGTTCCTGCATTTCCTGAGGGGCCAATATCAGTTGATCTCCGCAAATGCGAGTTTTTTGTTGCTGTTTTCTTTTTGGCTCCCACAGTCAACAGCGTCGGCCCCGTGCTAGCACAGAAAACCCTTTGAGATGTATTTTTCTCCCGCTATAAAACTGCCTCGCAAATCTTTTAAGAATGTCATCCATCTTGTGTGTCAGTCGCTTGCAGAGGGTGCAAATCTTTACAGAAGGGGAGGGATTCACTCTTTTCCACTGAGCGTTTGGTTGGCTTTTATGGGTGCTTAATATTTCACGCTAAGTGTTTTGAGTGTCTGTGCGATTCCTCGATTCATGATAGCTATCAAGTGTATTCAGTTAGCAAGCATTTCAATAAAAAGTGAAAGAAACGAAAAGTTCATAGAATGATGTCGTTTTGTGAGGGACAATTGGACTTATTTTATATATGTCTAAGTCTCTAAGCAATAAATCACTAATTTTTCAAGGCATTTAAATTAAAATTGTGTAGTGTTATTACATGGAATACAAAACTAGCATCGTTTGAAATTTCAGCATATTAAAATAATTGTTCGAAATCTACAAAATTAGTGTTTTAAAAATTAAAATTTTTCAAATGCTCTCTGAATCTCAAATATATATATATATATATATATATATATATATATATATATATATATATATATATATATATATATATATATATATATATATATATATATATATATATATATATATATATATATATATATAAATATATATATATATATATTTGAGCGAAACTTGTAAATTGATAGATGGGGATTAACATAATACAAGATTGACCTTTAAATTTGATAAAATTACTAACGCTATATGTCTATGAAAGTTCGCTCAAACTGAAACACTGTAATAATAAATAGTAATGATACATAAGCAGAATAATAAAATAGCAACAAAAAAATATATAAAACAGCATTGATACTGCATTTTCTTCATTTTTTTTTTAAATATAAACTATTTTTAACTAGCCCCTAATTTAACAACATAAAACCTTTAGTTTTCTTCCAAACATTTCAATCTTCAAAAACTAGCTTAACGATTTTTTTATTTGTTCTTGAATGAAACTTAGAATATTCATGTTTTAATCTTTATTTAACTTTTCATACGATTCTTTTTGTAGTACCTAGAAAAGAAATGCTTGATTTTATCTCTTGACCAAAATTTCAGTTTCTGATCACGTACTACAAAAGCATCATCAATATATATATATTGTTCTTAAAGCACAAAGGTTTACAGTTTCTGCGTTTTGACAAAAAGAGTATGGTTAAGTTTAAAAGGTAAAAGAGTATTTATATTTCGATATATTCCTAATACTCTTCTAAAGTACAAAATATTTTATTATTTTGAAGAGCATAACTTTTATTTTTAAACTTTAAAAGTCAGATCTTATTGTTTTAAATATATTTTAAAGTTTCTTTTAGAATATACTATTGTCTTTTAAATAAACATATGAAATATTTGGCAGGGTTACGCAATTAAACTAAATATTTTAACAACATATACCAAATAAAATTTGTTTAAACAGTAGTATTTCGAATAGGGAGAATAGAAATGGGGGAATTTCTTCGTAAAATTGCACTTATTTTCAAAAATGTTTTTTAACAATATATATATATATATATATATATATATATATATATATATATATATATATATATATATATATATATATCATGTGAAGTAAATGTTGTGTATAAATGAAAATTTCAAGACAGGAATCAAATTAGAGATAGATAAATATTAAAACAGACTTAAGTGTTTTAAGGGTTAAAATATTTAAATATAAATAATTTTAAAGTTTGAAAATGCAAGTGATTGATTCTGGTACATTTCAAAGCACATAATTGTATAAAAATTATAAATTAAATGAATTAAAAAGGTATAATTACTTTTCCCTGGATCTCATCTACATGATGGCACGTCAAGGAATATTCAGTTTTTCCGTTAATGCATTTAACTATTAAACTATAAAAGTACTCATTTTTACAATAATTTTTATTTAAAGGATATGGTTTACAAGATACAATATATTTGTGCATTTTTTTAATATAAATAGCACGCTCAGAAAAGAGTTGTTTTAAGTTGAAGAGCCAAAAAAAATTCCTAAGAGTCAATAGGTGAAATTATATATTTATCTATTACCATAGAATACCAAAACATCCAAGCTCTGTTTACTACATTTATCATTGACTTGATATCAAAACATTGACATTGGTATTGCATGTCGGACAAGATGTATGTCTCGAAATTAAAGTGCCTTTCTTTTGCCAGTGCCTCCTCAAGCTGTCGTCGTAATGGATGACAGAGGTCAAAAGCTGAAGAGGCTAGCGGGACCTTACGACGAAGGAGCCTATCTGTCTTTGCTTTGTGAGGCCGAAGGAGGTGAGAATACCAGTTTTATTTTATAAAAGAAACATCTCACAGGAACGTTGTGCGAGATTTCACACTTTGGAAGGGCCAGTGTGGCCGGATTGATAGAACCAAGACATCGTAACCAGAGTTCGGTCATTGATGTCCGTCCACCCGAACATGGACTTAATAATTGTCGTTTGGTTCGGGTCTAGAAGATTAGATCCCAGATCAATTTTTGAATATGTCTCTACATTTCTAGAAATGGTCAAGTGTAGAGGGTATGCAAAATTAAAATCTATTCCGACAAGCGAACTAAAAGAACAATGAAGTTTCTGGATTGTAAATCCAGACAAAAATATATCCCTTATTTTCAATTTTATCTAATATAAATAAAAGTTTATTTTATAATAATTACTGTGTACCATTACTATTTCCTGTTGTTCATTATTTTTAAAAAATGTATAAATTTTTTAATAGTGATATGACATTATTCAAAGTGCTTAACGGTTTTGATATTATTGCATGTAGACATTCAGTGGTGTTAGAATGTTTTTTCTTGTTTATTAATAAAAAAAACATTCTTAACAAACACATTGAGGCAATGAAAGAGTCATAATGGCAATCAATTCATAATGGTAAGTTGTACCCGTATTTTAGAATAAAAAATTTATGTAAGTACATATTTTTGCATATTATATATAATATTAAATCATAGTATTAAGCTAAATTAAAGTTGTAATATTAGGTAATATAAACACTACAAGTAGGACTAAAAACAATTTTTAAATCGTTTAACGCGCTCACTGCTGACCACGCACAGTCACATGATACGCTCTTCAAAATAACAAAATAACACGTAAAAACAATATTCGACTTGCATCATTTTAGACACCAACAGTGAAGTGCTAAAAGTAAAATCTTTAGCAGAAGTGTCTTTAAAAAAATTTAAAAGTAGAAAACTATTATAATAAAAAAAATACTACTACCATCATTAAACTAACATTGTATTCTCCTAATATTTTAAATACCATTTTTCTCGTTGAAATAAATAAATTTTTATGTCCATAATCAACTACGTCATCATAATATGTTGACCCCTCGGGACTTCTTACAAATAACAACGTTTAAAATAATGTGTTTTAATTGACGCTAACTAATAAATAAAACAAGACCCGAATTAATTAAAATTATTTTCAGAGTAGCTTACTCAGTTTAATTTAACCTGTTAAATATTTATTAATGCAATTAGCGGGCGTTATTTCTTGGGCTGGTTGTTAAAGTCGGCACATTTACTTCTGAGATCCTTCTCATGGGTGTAATATTCTAATTGGACAATTAACATGTATAATGTTAATTGATGACCTTATATGAATTACATTAAATTCAGGGGTTATTTTAGCTTAATTCACAGTTCTGTTATTTATTATATACAGACACTTTCAACGGGCTTTATGTAGCTGAATTAATGTTGAAAAGAAAGTAAACATGATTGCTTAAATAGCTTAAATGTATTTATTTTGTAAACCGAAAAAATGTAGTCAATTTAAATGCATGAAATATTTGGAATGTGTTGCTATTTTACAAAACTTTCGAAAATATTCAATGCTACCTATTTATTGAAAATGTAGTGTTTTTATTTAGTGTAATAATTATGACTGATGCTTTAAATACTTTTTAAAACCAAACTAAAATAGTAGCAACATGCATTTCAATTAAAGTGGTGCTCAGTCGCTGGTTGGATGAATTAACGTACATGTAGAATTCTTTTGAAAAGTACGAGATTCATCCAAACATTAGGAGCAGCTAATACTTTCTAGTAACTTTGCAGCACTATCCTATACATAACTTTTCATCAACACCCGAGGAGTCACCCAGATCTCTAAATGTCTTTACTAGAGGACATTAAGGCCGTATCTGATTTTACGTACACCATCACCCTCTCTCTAACCAGTTAGTAATCGTGGGGGGGGGGGGTCAGTGTCTCAGTAGATAAAGGCTTTCGGCTAGCAATTAGAGGATTGCGAGTTCGTGCCCGACTGAGTAAACTTGACAAAAAAAAGTAAAAATGTAGTGATCTTGCGATCGGACGGTTGCCAGCTTCGCTATTAAAATACTAGAAAGTCGTCTAAAACTACCCAAAGAATTATACCAGCGTCTATACTCGTCTGGGACTGGTGCATGATAAATCTGATCGGAATCTTGACGTCTGTTGAGGTTGCGTCGGGTGCCAGCTCAGGTGTTGTTCTCGTCATCTGGTTGCTCGCCTGGTTAAAAAATTCGATACATCGTTCCCGGGTATTTCCTTCGGGATATCCCCGAACCGTCGCCAATAGCCCAATGGGCAGATCTAGTGCGACGTTAATTAACCAAACACCAAAAAAAAAGTTAGTATTATCCGAACCGGAATTTTAATTCGAGATCTTCTTAATCAGAATTTCGGGCCGTAACCAAACTCACAGTAATTATACTTTACTATTTAAAATTAAAAAAAAACGTATGAAAAATTTAAAGAGAATGAACGCAACTCATTTTAAGACATCAATTAAGTTATAATGATATAACCAAATCAATCTTTTTTGATTATACCTTCTCCTGTTCAACACTTATAAATCCACTAATTTAGCATCAATAATAATAATGACAAATAAACAAAGTAGAAATAAATAAAACCTGGAAGTAGAGAAATATGTGACCAGTACATAGCCAGGCCATTCTTCAGGATCTAAAGGACCCTCCTAACCCTAATCGCCGGCAACAATGGCCATGAGCATAAACCATAGTGTATCTTTCCTCCGACAAGTGTTCTCATTGTCAACAACGGGTCATCTGGTTCTGATTTTCTTTCTTTCTAAGTGCCGTGTATTTCTTTCGCAGGAAACCCAGCTCCTATCGTGACATGGTGGAAGGACGGGAATCTGCTGGACGACACTTATTTTCGAACGTCCCAGGGTTTCGTGAGGAATGAGCTCGTTATCCTGGAATTGAAACGCTCGGACTTCATGGCGGAGCTCACTTGTCAGGCTTCTAATACCAACCTCACCCAGCCCATCAACGCATCCGTTAGGATAGATATCAATAGTAATATTTGCTTTGCTTACTCTTATTTGTAACATATATTACTACTATTTATTATGTTATCGTATGTATTATTTCAGTTGTAACGATCCCTTTTGCGGGTTTCGCATGCAACGGATCTTAACATGTGAGGTATAGAAGAAAAAGGAAATTTCTTGGAGAGAAAGCAGTGACGAATTGTAATTTTGTATATATATATATATATATATATATATATATATATATATATATATATATATATATATATATATATATATATATATATATATATATATATATATATATATATATATATATATATATATATATATATATATATATATATATATATATATATATATATATATATATATAATTCTTCAATTGTAAAATTACTATAAAGTGTAAATATTAAAAATATTTTCTTGACACTGTTTGAAAATCAATTTGAAAAAACATTTGCACAACTATACAACCCTGATAAATCTCTTCACTAAGGGATTTCGATCGAATCTAAATCCCTTAAAAGGGATTTTTTTTCTACTGAAAGACAGTCAAAACAAACTTAAGCCAGTCATATATCCATAACATCCATACATACAATATAATGAATAACATCCATCCACATTCAAACAACTTGATGCAGAAATTATGAATATAAAACTTTTATTAAAAAGAATACTCTTGGAATTTTATATTTTACACAGTCTGTTAATCACACATAAATATTTTAGGCAGTTTTCAATCCAGTTAAAAAATATTTTTACGATTTTTTTTCAAAGCAATCCACCAAAATTCTAATAATTATACTATGTCTATTAATTACATTAGACGATTTATTTCACATCTTTTGCTGATATATAACGTATTGATTTATGCCTATAGTAATTTTAAACAATTTTAAAACTAGATCAAGCAAACGGGTTGTAACTTATACAATTCATAAAAGTTTCGTTTAAAGTGTAGTTGTAATATGATATATGCCAGGTAACATTTAAACTGTAAACAAATTGTATTTATTTAAATCTAGACAAATTAGTATTTTCGGTGCATTATTAATTAAAACAAATTCAATTCTGAAAATGATATTCTAGTGTGCATCAACATTTCATACAAATTGGTCGCATACAAAAATCGAATATATTAATTATACACACATTGAAACGTTTATACCGCAACTGTAGGCAAATTCAAACTAATGGAGCGTCTTTAATTCAGTTTAAAATCATCGCACATAGTATTCAGAATAAAACTATAATGATAGACCATTTATCATTTAACTAGCAATCCGGAACTATGCATAATTTAATTTACATTAGTGGATTGTCTTCATACAAATGATAGCAAAGAATCAATCTTCATTTAATTTACAAATATATGGGGAACGCCATTTCCCTTAATGGATTACCATTCAAGGGTCATTAAAATGCATTATCTTGCATCAAAAGGTATCCATTCAATGTGGCATTTCTGTACGCGTAACCCACATGTCATTATGTTAATTTATGTTGCTTATATGTGTTGAACAATGTGATAATGTTGCATTGGTTTTGTGTTGGACATTGATCGTTCTTCTTCCAAGCCACATATGTAAAACTCTTTCAAAATGTTAGCATTGTTTCATTAAACAAGTGTATTAATTTTAAAGTTACTAAAAACTTATTATTTTTAATATTATATTGCATTATAATAATTTTTAGTTAAAGTAAAATAACACATTGTAACTTCCCCCTAAAGACAAAAGTGTTAACTCTATTTAGAGAAACATTAACCATGTTGTCTGAATAGTATTTTTACCAAATTTGGTTAAATTTGCCTCTTGATAAAGTGTGGAAAGTTTTGGCTTAACAATTAATAAACTTTACTTGTACTTTAATTTAATTTAGATAATTTTGGATAACAATAGAATGCATGGATCACAATTATGAAAACCAATTAATTGAATGAATCAGAAAAATATAAAAATGAAAACATTTGTAATTCATAAAAAGTGTCAATCCATAGTAAATGATCGGTTATTAACAGTAACAGACTCTAAAATACCTCATTAACAAGTATACAAAAAACATAAATACATCCCACTGTAACAAATATAATTCCAACCCATGAACTTTATATTTTTAGTGAAACCAATTTACGTACGCATCACCACATCGCAAAAGCCTTTGAAAGTGGGAGATGACCTGAGACTCGATTGCGAGACTGCGGGTTCGAGACCCACGGCAAAGATTGCGTGGTGGATCGACAATAAGATAGTACAAAACGGGAAGCAGTCCTTCTTCACCAACAGAAACGTGACATACAGCAGCATTCACCTCAGTCCAGGGATCGATGACAACGGAAAGGTAGTGATGTGTAAAGCTGAAAACCCTGCGCTGCCACATAGTATCATGCAGGATGCCTGGACTCTTAACATTCACTGTAAGTACCAGTTAAATAACTGCTTTAAAAAAGTAACTATTCACTCGTTTTATCTATAAACTATCGTATAACCTTCTGAAAGTAAGAGTTAATTAACTAACTGATACTTTCACTGTAAGTACCTGTTAAATAGCTGCTTTAAATAAGTAACTATTCCCTCATTTTATCTATAAACTATCGTACAACCTTCTAAAAGTACCAGTTAAATAACTAACTGGTACAGCTTTCACTGTAAGTACCTGTTAAATAGCTGCTTTAAATAAGTAACTATTCCCTCGTTTTATCTATAAACTATCATATAACATTCTGAAAGTACCAGTTAATTAACTAACTGATACTTTCACTGTAAGTACCTGTTAAATAGCTGCTTTAAATAAGTAACTATTCCCTCATTTTATCTATAAACTATCGTACAACCTTCTAAAAGTACCAGTTAATTAACTAACTGATACTTTCACTGTAAGTACCTGTTAAATAGCTGCTTTAAATAAGTAACTATTCCTTCTTGTTATAATTAAAATATCGTATAACCTGCTGAAAGTACCAGTTAAATAACTAACTGGTACTTTCACTGTAAGTACCAGTTAAATAACTAACTGGTACTTTCACTGTAAGTACCAGTTAAGTAACTAACTGGTACTTTCAGAGTAAGTACCAGTTAAATAGCTGCTTTAAATAAGTAACTATTCCCTCGTTTTATCTATAAACTATTGTATAACCTTCTGAAATCAATATGTCTAAAAAATTAAATTCGAATGAAACGTCATCTGGTTAATAGATTAGTTTTGTAATCTCCTATTTATTTATAAACATTTTGGAAATAACGTATTTTACTTCGGTTCTGTTCTTTTTAGAAGTTCAAAATCCATAAGGAGAGTCCATCGTAATTGTTCCATCCGCAACTTTTTGTTATTATTTTATTATCCGTCAAAACGTAAAATAAACCCAGTTTTATTAAGTGGATTTAGTTAGTTTTTAGTATAGTTAGTTTTGTTTTTTTTAAATTGGGTTTATTTTACTTTAATTAATATATAATAAAATAATAAAAGAGTTGCAGAGGGGACAAATACCGTGGATACTAAATACGTTTTAAAACACCAAATACCCTTTCACTGTTCAAAGTATATAAATAAAAAGCTTCATACTTACGGTGTACAATTTTGTGTGTAGAAACGTATAGATTTCATTTGTACAAAAACCTTAACACATTTCCCTTTTTATGCTTAATTAAATTCAAATTCCAGATACGATTGTTGTTATAGTGTTGGAGCCCATTCATAAAAAACAAATTATAATACTTGTTAATAGTTTTGTAAAAAAAATATAATTTATACTATTTAACTATACATGTTACAAAATGAATTTTTAATTTTTAAATGTAAAATAAAAAAAATTGTGTAGCATAAAAACAAAAATATACCCTGGCAAATATATACTATAAAATATATACTATTATTATTATTTTAAATTAGAAAATAAAATGAAAATACATACTGTTTAAATATACCTGTTACAAATCGAAATTGTAATTTTTAAATGAAAAAAAATAGAGAGAAACATTACAATAAGGAAGACCTTAAAATTCTGAATGAATACAAGTGCTTAAACCCTCAAACCGTTCAGAAAATTAACCAAATTGTAAAGTTGTTTTCTTTGTAGAGAGTTTATATGATATTTTAATGATTTATATATAAAACTTTAAAAAAAAATTGTTCATTCATAAAGATTTTACTTTAAATTTAGACAGTAATAAAAAAAGTTTGGAAATATTAGAAAATAAAGTATTTTTATGAATTTAAAAATTGTGTGTATTGCTGAAAATACCAGAGAATCCAGGACGCAAATATAACGGTCAGTAGGTTAAAATGGAGATATATGTAACAATAACAATACGAGTTCTAGAAAAGCAATTAACTTATGACACACATAAAATGTAGCATACATCCTAAATTCCGACACTACATGCATCAAAAGTACTCCAAAACCAATAACAAACGAAATTAAATTTAATTTCCAAACTAATATCGAAACGGAGAAACTAAATCGAATAACCAGAAACAACTTTCAAAACAAACCTCGAGAATCCCAAATTAAAGCCCCCGTAACCCTTCCCAAAAGCGCTACAATTCCAGAAACAAACATTCAAATTTATGCTAATCCCCCTACTAACTGAATCGGCCTTCTTCCTGCAGTCCCCCCAGAAGTTTCGCTTCAGCTGGGCGCCAACATCAAGTACTCCACCATCAAGGAAGGCAACGACGTGTATTTGGAGTGCATCATCAAGGCCAACCCGCCCGTTTCGGAGCTCACTTGGTTCTTCCAGGGTGTCCCCTTCTACGGGAACGCATCGGCAGGGGTCATTATCTCCAACCAGTCGCTGGTGCTGCAAAAAGTTCGGAAGGAACATCGCGGAAATTATAAGTGCCTGGCTGCAAACTCTGAGGGGCAGGGGCAGAGTTTAGGGATGCTGCTCGAAGTTCGATGTGAGTATATATCTTCATTAGTGTGTTTTGATTCATTTATATATAAGGATTTCAAGAATTGGGGATTTTTTTAATCAACCATATCGTATTCTTTGTGTGTATATATTGTAAATTACAAGTATATTTGTTAAGGACAGTCATTTTAAAGTTTGTACCGTTATTGGAATCGAAAACGACAATTATTGTGGGTTTTTGCCAGTGACATTTGTTTTGCAAATATCACAATTAGGTAATAGTACCAGGGGACCGAGCCCAGCTCGTTTGCATATTTTATTACTTATTAATATTTCTAATGAATCGAATCAAATGCAAACGTTTTGAAATGTCCATATCAATGGTTAGACGTTTCATAATATATTTTATTGTCTAATAAATAATGTCTTAATTATCGAAATAAGTTAAGTTCTTTGAAATGCTCATACGATTGGTTAGAAGTGTCGAGATTGCAAAGATACCCTAACAATTCTGCAAAAGTAATTTAAATTAATATTTTTAAGGATCCTGAGCGTCTAATACGACCATTCGCACAATTGTAGCACAAAGATGTTTTCGTTTGCATGCTAAACCCTGACAATATTATTGTTGTTCAATATTTTAAGTAACAATTTGTAACGATATTTGCTTTTGTATAACTCTGGAATAACTGACTGGATTTTTAAATGATGTAAAGAACTATTTGTTAATAAGAAGATTATTATAACGGATATCAAATTATTTTTTGCTACTGCAAAATTATTTCGGTAATTTTTTTTATCTTCAACCTGTATTCATTCAACCTTTAAACAGCATTTTATATTCTTATTAAACGTTTAATCAATAATAAAGATTTTTACTTATTTTGAGTAATTTTATGTGTTATTCGGAATTGATCGTAGTGACAAAAGCAGTTTTATCTTTAATTTAGTGAAAAATAATTTAATTTTACCAATTACAAAAATTAAATTTGTTGATTTAATTTGTTGAATTTGTTAAATTAAATTTGTGGCTGTTGTTAGGAATATTTCATAATTTTGAAGAGGTTACAGAAGAAAAGGTTCTATAATATAAAATTTGTGTAGGTGACTAGTAGTATGGGTCCTGAAAAAAAAAGTTACTTCGAACAAATTTTTATTAACAAAATACTTATTTGAAGTAACACGATTAAAATAATTAAAAAAACATTTACAGTTTATTTTTACAAATGGTTTTAAATTAAATTAATTTTCTTGTGTGTATATGAAAACTTTTTCCTTCAAGGGTTTAGATTACTATGTACGTTTCAATTGAAAACTTTTAAACTGTTTTTCCTTTGTTATATTGTAGAGTCTCGTTACTCATCTAAATATCTGCTTGAAACTAAACATGCTTACGGAATGCGAGAAAATGCCGAAAACAATTTCATATTTAATTAAGCAGGTGCTTTCGAAATAAATATTTCAATAAAGAAGAAGAATTATTTGAAATAACAAAGTAAATCAATTTTTAAACACATTTATAGTAAATGTCAAATTTATATTTAAAAGTGTTTTTAAATTTTGTTAATGAAAAATTAAAACTCTTTTTCCGTTGTTCTATTGTAAAATCTCATTACTCATTTTCAATCCCTCTCTGCTTGTAACTAAACTTACTTACGTAATTCGTGAAACAGTTCATTATTAAATTATTACTAACTAATACAATTTAATATCGAGAACTATTTCATATTAAATTAGATAGGGTAAGGATTGACCTCGCACAATTTTTCTACGCAATGGTCATAGGTAATAGAATAGTTGCTTTTACATTCAGAATGTGACAAATTTACTGATATCACTTTTTCAGAAAAAAATTAGCATTTCAAACTATTTAACTTTTTCAGTAATTATTTACTCATTAGAATATAGAATAAATAACAAACCATTTTTATAGACACTATGCATGACATGGTCTCAAGATTAAAATTTTGACGAATTAACAAAAACGCATGGTCGATTAGCTTCTGTGATTGGGGAATAACAAACCACGTGGGATCCATCAACCAATAACAAATGCGCATGAAGTTTCTTATATCTTTAAAGACGTCATGTTAGTTACAGCAGAAAGCAATGCAAAGTGTCCACAGTAAACAAACGCAAATTTTTGGAAACGTTTCATTTTTCAAAATTTCAAAAACATATCTTCAAAACTGTTAAACTCACAAAAAAAATTTCAGTTTCTCGTTTAATGCTATCAGTAATATTAGTGTATTTATAAACAATTGGGAAAATAAAAAATATCAAATACCGATAATGTATAGAACAAAACCGTTTTTTAAATGTATAAAATTATTTTTTTATCTTTATAAATAGTGCGCAAAATTAATTTAATAAAACTTCTTTTAGTTAATTCCATTTGAATATAAAAACTTAAAGTATTTTTAAACAGTTGGTAAAATAAAATTTATCAACGAACAATGTAGAACAAAGTTTAATTTTAAAAGTAAATAAATATGTATTTTATAAATAATACGTAACACATTAATTTAATAAAACATAATTCAATTGATTCCATTAAAATATAAATACTTAGCAAAACAAACGAAATTGCTTCTAATCAAACATATTTTAAATTGAAAATTCCATGTTCTATTTGTAGATATACATAATCCATTTTACATGGAATATAAACAAAACCTACATGGTTTCCCTAACGATATTTTCTTATACGGTTTTTTAAAAACTTGCTCTTGCGTATTCCACTTATGACGTCACGCGCATAAACAGAGTAAAAAATCACAGGATTAAATATGTTCAAACTTCGATTTTATTAGAAAACTTATAGTGTTTAGTAGACGAAAAAGTCATTTAGTAGACGAAAAAGTCATTTAGTAGACGAAAAAGTCACGTTATTAGAATATGTTTTTTCTTTACTTGAAAATGCAAACGATTTTCCAATTCTAATTTAATTACTGATGTTTCATTTGTTTATTTATGAGAACAAAAAATACTTTATTTTAGAATAATTAGTAAAATGAAAACTTATCATCAAAATATTTTACACGTTTTAAATTAAATTAAGATATGACGAATTACATAACGTTTACTTCGTTTATTTATCAGAAAAAAATAACACTATTTTAGAATAAAACTCAAATGAAAATATTTCATAAAAATATTTTACACGTTTTAAATTAAAATTGCATATGACGAATTAAATAACGTTAACTTCGTTTTATTTATGAAAAAAAATAATACTATTTTAGAATAAAAACTCAAATAAAAATATGTCATTAAAATATTTTACACGTTTTAAATTAAAATAACATATGACGAATTAAATAACGTTTAACGGTTATTGCTATATAACTTATTAACTCATTCGCGATGAATAATTTGCAATGGAAAGAGTTAAATGGAACTTTTAATCTACTTATTTCATCCTCTAAATTAAATTTTTCGAAGATGAAACCTATCCCAATCGAATTTTTACCCCGAAAATTAGTAATACATCAATTTTCGTGAAAATCGTTAGAGCGGATTTGGAGATTGTGCAAACAAACAAACGAACAAACAAATATAGTGACATTGCTCGTTTAATAGTATTAGATATACATTGCAATTTGAAGATTAAAATATATTAAATTCACTAAAAATACCCTGTTAAAATAGGTACTCAAAAATAAGTAAACTAATAATTTGTGATTACATTCGATGCTTATCATAGCTCCGAATATATAAGTTTCATATTTGAAAAAAAAACATGTACTCAAAAAGGAGTAAATATGAATAAAAAGAGCAGTTGATTGCCTACATAGACTACCTTTGTAAATCATGTTCAATACATATCAATATTTACAATCAAGACTCACAAGACTTATCAAGACATACAATTTAACAAATATCAGCAGGCACCAGTGCCATATCCGTTGAACTACAATAGCGACGTGAAGAAGTTATAAACATTATATATGTTTAAAAGGTATGACAAAAGAATGGGAAGTAAGATAATTCAGTAGTAATAACTCAGTTTCCATTTAAGCAATTGGCATCAAATAATGTTGGGAAACCTTATTCTAAACACCTACTTTAAGTTTGGCAGGTCAATTTCTTAAGATAGCTTGAACGCAAGTTGAGATTAGCAATAGTAAATCACACTGCTCATTTTTGAGAAAATACGATTTGATGCAATTGTACTCGAAGAAAAACAAGTATGTTTAGGTACTAATTTTAAGTACCGTTGTTTTTACAATGTATAATGTTTCAGGACAGTCATTTTAAAATGTGTAGCATTATTGGAATCGAAAACCATACTCGATAATAGTTTCTGCATGTAACAATTGTTTTTAAATATCATAATTAGGTAATATAAACAATACAGTTTGAATATTAAAATATATCAAATTCAGTAAACATATCAAGGGACTAAACTAGAAGTTCTTAATACGTAGTACGCATACACCTGGGGGTACGTGGAGGTCTAGTCGAGAATACGGCAAAGAAAAAAAAATACGCCAAATTAAACTAGAAAAAACCTTAAATAAAAATAATGTATGTAATTAGTAAAATCATAACTGTATGTAATTAGTAAAATTAGCCTGTAAGTATCATCAATTTGCATTGTTTGATTAATTTGCCAGTTAACGTAAACACCTTACTGCCTAAAAACATACACTTTTTGGCAAACCGGGTAGGATGAGAAGTTTTATGAAACAAGGGGGTACAAATAAATGAAAAGTTTTATCAAGGGATACTTTGAAGAATAACGGCTAAGAACCACTGCACTAAGGGTTCGAAATACAAATATTAGTTGAAATTTAAACTAATCCACTTGGTTTAAAAATGTAATTTGTGAAGATATTTGCGAATATATAACAAAACACCATAAATTGACTTGACTTATTTAATATTAAATTACATCATTAACTTTACCGCCAATATACCTAATTAATTCCTAGTAAAAATTAATCACTAAATAGATAACAAAACAATAAGAAATATTTTTTTTATTCATAACCTTATATTCACTAAAACTGTACCTTAAACATTTATGTACTTAGGCATCCATGTGAAAATATTACTTTTGAAATACTTCAAATTATATGTACAAAATGTAAATAATACTTTTTTAACTTACTCTATAAGATGACACATTTTTATAGCACGTATATTTTAATGATGAACTCTTAACATTGGCAAATTCAAGTTTCCTATAAAATATTTATTGGGAAAATAAAAAAAAATGCAGAGGATCTATTCGTAATATGTTTATGTTATTATTCTTTACAGTATCATATAAACAATTTTTTTATTTTAAATATGCCAGATAATGTTTGACTCCAAAAACTATATTATTATCATATTGCTTGACACATTACACTTACACACACAAAAAGTTCTCTGATACTCCACAAGTAAATTAAGATGTTAAATTTTTGTTTTGCTTCAAAATTTTTTAATCACTTGCTCCTTAACTGAATCAAATTTCATTATTAAAAAAAAGATAATTATCGGGTTTAAACATTATTTATAACAATAATTATATTTTAAGTTTAAAATCAGTTCAGTAAATTTATTAATTAACATTTTTTGGTAATTGATATCCGTTACATAAAATTGTATTATATATTTTTATTTAATATACAGTAAATTGTGTATTGATATTATTTAGAAAACTTTAAATTATTATTTATCTGCAAATAATTATATCCCTATTTTTATAAACTGTGAAACTGTACTTAATTTACGCATCGTCTTCCATACTTTGAATCTTGCAAAGATTAATAATTATACGAAATTTAAAAATTTGCACACAAAAAAAGTATTGTCTCTGACATCATAGCAAGTAATTAATTATTTCCTAAACACGGCCCGTTCATAAAATTTACTATAAATAAAATTTTTAATATTTTAATTAGAGACACCGACATAAGTTATATTTTTAAAATATACGCTAATTTCAAATAAATTGTATTATTTAGAATTTAAAATGCCTGACAATAAATAACTATTATATAAAAATATAATTTTTTTTCTCCATTAAATATATGATTACCAAAGTTTTCATTATTGCCAAGTTTTTAATCAGCATTTCCATATCATTTTTAGTGTAGGATAATATTAACATGTATTTTTTTATATTTCGAGCCAAAAGAAAGAGATGACCATTAGCAATAAAATATTGAATGCATAATTATTAACCATAGAAAAAGAACAAAAGACAATTGAAGGGATGGAAAAAATTCATCGTAGTAATATGTATTAAGATATCCATAGCAACACGATTGTTTGATACGTACTTTATACGAATTTGATTGCAGGCAATTTCGAGTATCTATTTTTGATGTCCTAAATTGCCTAAAAAATTTCTATTTAGGACGAAAGCGGATATCTTCCAAAGCCTTTGATAATTATTTTCATTGAAGTTTCCATCTGTATTTAAATTACATTATTAAAATATATTGGTATATCCCATTTTCTTACATAAATAATATTTCTTATTATTTCTCAAGTATATAAATATTAATTTTAAAATTTTGGTATTAAAGTGTTGTGGTGGGGCAATATTTTGCAATATCTACCACCCCACTTACTAATACAAGTTCCCTACTCTCGGGACAAGAAGTCCCAGAATTTCCTATTTTGAGACCCATCACAAAATATTTGAATGCAGGATTCAACAAAAGGACCAGACTTTTGGGAGACTTCGTGGCCATAAACTAATGTTTGTGGTTCTTTCTTCTCACCGGCTTCCAATCGTTGGCTTGAGATAAATTATCGAACCAGGGTCCATCCGACAAATGACCAATCGTTCAGAGACTGGTAAAGTCAGGGCCAGACCCCCCACCCTCATATAAATGTGCTCTACAGATCCCTCAGAGAGATTATCTTTGACACTCATACTCCCGACGTTTAAAATAGACACTCTAGTTTCAAAGAGTTTGGCTTCCTGAGTCAACGAAAATGTACCAAATACGTCGTAACTTTACGATATGTTATACAAAATAATTATAATTTAAACAATATTAACAATATTGTCTATTGGTCACTTTTTGATGCCCTGGAGGTCTGGTGAGTCTGTATAAACTTCATTTACTCGTAAATTTAATAAACTTGTAAAATTGATGAATGTCTAGTCTAAGTTTTCCTACCTAATTTAAGTTAGAGGTGTTCAGCATTTTTTGCTATTTAATCAACAAGAAAAAATACGTTCCGGGAAATTTAACTGTTAAGTCACAACACAATGGTTAATCTCATTATTTACGATCACCCAACTTCAATCTTAATATTAATATTAATCTTATTAATGTGTAAATTTATATTAATACAAGTGTCAATTACATAGAATCAAAAGGTTTTTGCTATTGATGTATGTATCATTTTAGAAGTGCAGTAAAAAATAAACAAGCCATTACTGAATGCTTTTTTTTCAAATTATAGATAATGTAGAGAAAAAAAATTCCATAACATAAATATTATGTTCAATATATTCTACAGGTTTTCCGTAAATTTTATTCAAAATTAGTTGGTCATACCTGAAGTTAGCAACTATCTGGAACCTGGTTATAAACAACTGTAGTTGCCTGTGTTAAAATTATATTGTAATATTGTGCACAACGTCTATTACGTCATGCGTTTTAAAAAAAACAACGATAAAGTTCAAAAAGCTATAAATTTGCTTTGAAATAGAAAGTTGCTGTGCAGAAGATATCATTACAAAAGCTCAAAACTTGTGAATTAAAAATTGGGTTTAATTAAATTCAAACTATTATACCCCTAGAAATGTTAAAAACTTTGTAATATGAGTTCACAATAGTAACAACAAAAACATCAACCAATATTTAAAGTTCGAAATTTAATTTATTAATATATTTTGTTATAACGATTGTAATATCAACGTGTTTGTTAAATTATTTATCTTTCTACCAAAAAAAAATAGAAATTATAATACGTATATTTGCCCATACAATATCTTGGAAGTTATGTAACCATCTAGGTCTAAATGATAACGCAATGCAATTTATTTGAGTATTCTGTAATAATATGCCGTTAAACTGGCGGCCATTCAAGAGGATATGATAACATGGTATTGTTTACATATTGTCGATATCGAATCAGGAGGAAATGACGTTTCCAATGTACCTTCGCTAATCGTTTCTCTCCATGACAATATAAACTTTGTCAGATAACTTATTGATGATATAATACTATAGTATGGATACATCTTGGAAATAACATGTCAACTTCTAGTAGTTTTAATTCACACCACATAATAACAGTTACGCTAATGTTTTTGTTTACCTAAAAAGTCATAATAACTCTGTGAATTATTTGTAATATAGTTCTGATATTATTATATACTCCCAAAAGAGATGATACTGACATACGAGATGCAGTTCTGTGCAGTCAATTATCAATAATTAATCTTAAAAATAATATGATCCGAATATAGATTATCAAAAGCAAATAGTATGAGATAAATATAACATCTTACGAAACGTGTTTCAAATAAAAATCGAATTATAGTTATTGAGAAACAGGATAGCAAATATGTTGTTTTGGTGTAAAACACCTTTAAAATAACATACATGGGATAAAAATAGAAATAACATGTTATGTTTTTGGATAATCTATTATGACACTATAACTCCGTGGAAATGGCATGGTTGATATAAATATGCTTAAATTAGACAGTAATGAGCGATAACGGCACCGGCGGCCGGATATAGTGTTATTCAATTAATACTTTTTCATGTCGTCCGGTCAGGCATTGTATACCATAACATTACAACCGAGAAGTTGCCGTCACCGGCACCGGTTTTACTGGTGTATGAAAAAACGGCCTCACTGGAAAAGAATAACGGTGCACAGCTTCAGACGGAACAATTCGTCTATATTTCTTCAATTGGCAGGTTTTTTATTGGTGAACAATTCCTATTTATATATGTTGCATTAGGTTTACCGTAAAACCATTCTGACCGTACGCCAATATAGACACGCATGATTTAACAGCCCAAAAATATACTACAATGTTAAAAATTTCAGTTTAACGATGTACTACATCTTGGCGGAAAACAGAGGTCTACACCATATTATAGTGGAATCCAAATGGTTGATCCTAAAATCCTTTATCGGAAAACTCGAAGGTTTCACCGATAATTGGTTCAGCCTCTTTAACATTAACCGAAATTTTCGCTTTCGCTACATCAACAAGCACCTCCAAGAAACACAAGAACGAATATGGCCACCCGTGGCACAGTGGATAAAGGGTCCATTTATAAATCAGATTATTCGCGCCTAACCGGTGACAAGTTGTCATTTGCGATCGGAGGGTTGCCAGCTTCGAAGCAGAAGTACTACGACTACATGCTAAGAAAATACGAATTTTAAGCTTTAAGCAACGTTATGAGTTTTGGTGCAACGTTTCACCAGTAAACCATCCGTGGTAGCACCGTAAAATAGTGAAACTAAGCACCAAAAGTTGGTTGCAGCTAAATGGGTACCAACGTTTGGTGCAAGAACGTAATAATTTTTAACAGTGTAGTCTCATTCATAGAAGAACAATGAACATAACTACAAGTTATTACTTTCCTTAGTTGCTATCCTTATAGTTGACAGCTGCCGCCCAACAGTGTAAGAAAGCATACTGGGCGGCCAAGCAATGGGACCAAACTAAGACAGGGATGCAAAATGTCATAATCCCGAAATGTTATACAATTGGTAGTCTCGTTCATAGAAAAACAATGAACATAACTACAAGTTATTACTTTCCTTAGTTGCTATCCACATAGTTGACAGCTGTCGCCCAGCAGTGTAAGATAACCTACTGGGCTGCCAGCCAATGGCACCGAACTAAGACATGGATGTAAAATGTCATAATCCCGAAGTGTTATACAATTGAATGAAAGTTCGTTTGTTATTATGTGAATAAAGTTATTATAAGTTATTATAAACAACCGAAACATTATTCGATACTGTTTTCCAGATGCACCCACGTGTAAAGCAAGTCAGAAATCCCTGTATGGCGTCGGCATGGGCGAGGACGTGAACATCTCCTGCGAAGTGGACTCGGACCCCAAGGACGTGACCTTCCGATGGGCCCTCAACAACTCCGTGGAGAACGTGGACTTGCAGAACTTCACCTCTGCGGGGACGCGCAGCGTGCTCACGTTCACCCCGAAGACGGTCCTGGAATTCGGGGCTGTACTCTGCTGGGGGCAGAACGCGGTCGGCAAGCAGAAGGAACCGTGTGTGGCAAGGATTATCCCTGCAGGTAAATGCTCCAATTTCATATAATCAAAAAAATTATGTTGAGTACGTGACACTGGCTTCTATAAAAGTACACTGTTAAATATAGGTACTTGGTAGTAAGTGAAATGAACTCATTTTTTTAGTACATTCGATGCTTGTCATGGCTCTGAATATATGATCGCTTAGGATCGAACCGGGAACCCTTCGATTCCCAGCTGAGGCCTTTATCCACTGGGCCATCCGGCCCCCGCTGTGATTCGGAATATCCTCTTAGGCGATGGATTTGACAAAGAAAAGTAAAAAAAGTAGTGATCTTGTAATCGGAGGGTTGCCAGCTTCGCTACAAAATACTAGTAAAGTTGTCCAGAACATCCGGAAAAATTTACGGCGTGTATATGGGACTAATGCACGATAAAACTGATCAGGATCCAAAGTCCCGACGTCTATTGAAGGTGCTAGTTCAGGTGTTTTCTCGTCATCTGACCACGGTTCTAAAATAACGAGGTGCATGTATGAATGTGTGTGAATGTGTATGTGTTCCCGGGTCTTTCCTTCGAGATAGATCCCGAACCGTCGTCAATTGCCCACTGTACAGCTCTAGTGCGACGTTAATTAACCAACGCCTTCAATAATTGCTTTCAATAAATATTGACAATTACGACCACTTTCCGGGAATCCACCCAGTTCCTCATCATAGCAGTCCAGTGTCTTATCAGTTAAACTAAGTTGACGGCATTAAGGAGTTGTAAACAGAGGAAAACTTAAAAATGATGTGCCAAAAAATAGGAAGTAAAATAATTTGAATTGTAATAACTGAGTTTCTATTTAAGCAACCGACATCAAATCATTTGGAAAATCATTTTCTGAACTATTGTTTTAGGTTTGACAAGCTTCATTAATAGCGCTTTAATAGAAATTAAGATTAGCAATGTTAAATCAAATTACTATTTTTTTTGAAAAACTGCAGTAACTTGCATTTAAGAATGTCATACGCCCGTTTACGATGCCATTAAACTTCGAAAAAAATAGTAGGTTTAGATACTCACTTTTAAGTACCTTTATTTTTACAGTGTACACTCTCAAAATAAATCTCCCTTTTGAGCATTCTGTGATCGTCAAAGCTAATTTCGTCAATTTTGACAATCATTTCTCTATTTAATCACGTGACTTTTAACGAAAACGTAAACTTCATTTTTTAAAGTACGTTATTTAATTCGATTCCATTTCCGTGGCATCAACTCATTATGTTCCAATTTCGGTTCTAAACCCCTGTCGGATAAGCAAAATTTCGAATCTGTAGGTTTGTTTTCACTGCAGGAAAGTTTAATAGAGATTTTCTAACAAAGAGAATATTTTTAGAGAGAATAGAGGGACATTTTCTAACACATACATTTTTTTAACAATATATATATATATATATATATATATATATATATATATATTAATATTATCAGTAGAGAAGGTTTTAGAAAGTCTTCTTAATGCATTAAATTTGAAAATTATTTCAAAAAAGGCATATTTTATCGTTTTTTATATAATGGTAACTACTGGAAAAACTTGAGATACTCGAACGAATATACACGTTTTTGTATCCGTCATTTGGTTTTAAAACATTTGAATAGCCCAATACGAACTCTTGTGGCTGGTGTGATAGCATGTGCAACTTTGGGCCAAGGGATATTTCGTTCTTGCAGTAGTGATTATTTGTATTTGAAATCTTCTCATTTTTGAAAATATAAATTTGTTAAAAAAATTGCAGACAACTCTTTCGTGAAAAATGTTTAAATTACCATCAACTTAAAAAACACAGTTTATTGTAAATCGAGTTGTCATCAGTGAAATGCGATTACAAATCGTACAAAGGAAATGCAAAAATACAAACAGTTACCAAAATGATCTTATGTAATCTACCCAACATATATTCTATCAAATTTTCAGTCAAATGAGCAGTTACCTCAGAGTAAAAGTCATGAAAACAAATATTTTAATACAAATTTCTGTCAAGTTATTGTAGTAGTTTTCAAGAAAACTAAGAAATGTTGATTCAGGAGATTGTGGCTATGAACCGAACGAAATGTTTCATGACTAGTGGCAAAAATCATTTGAAAATTACAAAAACATTATTCAATCGACATATTTATAATGCGTAAAGTTTGTTTTCAGTTATAGGACAAATGAGTTAAACACATGCAATGGTTTTTAAATTTTCATAAATAAATTTTACCTTCTTCCTTGATATTTTTCATTAATTTTGTATTTTTGAACTAATATTCAAAAGTATTTAATAAAACTTAACTTTTGCAATAAACCTCGGAAATTTAAGGTGCTTTAATTTTGCATACGGAATTCTTAAACATGGAACTACCATGCAGTTAGAAATTAAATAAATATAGTTATAAATTCAAAAATAGTTATAAATATTCAATAATCCGATATGCAGTAATACTTTTTCAATATGCAATATTGAGACATGCAGTTGCAACTTTAAATATACAATAATGAAATATTCTTTAATTATTATATATGTGCAGTACTAATTCTAAATATGCAGTATTAATTATAAATTTGCAGTATTGATTCTAAATATACAGTGTTAATTATAAATATACAGTATTAATTATAAATATGCAGTATTGATTCTAAATCTGCAGTTTAATTCTAAATATACAATAAAGAGATATATTTTTAAAATACTAAATTCATAATAATGATACATTTATTAATAATCATAAATATGTATTAATCATATATGCAGTAATAGTTTCAATTTTCGATATTGATATATGCAGTAATAAGTTTAAACACGCAATAATGATACTTGCTTTAATAATTCTAAATATTCAGTAATAATTCTAAGTACACATTTGCGAGATATATTTTTATAATACTAAATTCATAATAATGGTACATTTATTAGTAATTATAAACATGTATTAATCATATTTGCAGTAATAAGTTTTCAATATTCAATATTGATATATGCAGTAATAAGTTTAAACACGCAATAATGATAGTTGCTTTAATAATTCTAAATATGCAGTAATAATTCTAAATTCATAATAATGATACATTTATTAGTAATTATAAACATGTATTAATCATATTTGCAGTAATAAGTTTTCAATATTCAATATTGATATATGCAGTAATAAGTTTAAACACGCAATAATGATAGTTGCTTTAATAATTCTAAATATGCAGTAATAATTCTAAATATGCATAAAATAATTCTAAATATACATTTGTGAGATATATTTTAATAATACTAGATTCCTAATAATGAGACATGCAGTAATAATTCTAAATATGCAATAATGAGATAAGCAGTGATTATTCTAAATATGCGATAATTTTTACGATAAGCGTAATCTACGGAAATTGCCAAATACAGACGTGATATTTCTTATACATACCATTCATTCAACCAAACAATACCCTCCCAGTTACCAACAACAATGAAAAGGAAGCCAAAAAAGAACCTTCTTCCTTCAATGAATACGACAAAAATAGTTTTTGTTTATCGTAAGTACAAAGGTTAGTACCCGAAGATTCCGATTTCTCGACTCTTGCGTTTATACTGATTCATTCACAAAGAAAATCATTGTTCTGATACGATATATTTATTCAAAATTGTTGATAGATATATTTAGCGCTATTGATTCACTTTTTTTTCATAATTTGAGCTTACCACGAAAAGTATCTTTATATATAATTCTCTTACGCGGTGATTGAAAACCACTGCTTTTCTCTACTCGGAATGGCAACATTTAGTTTGTTTACAAAAATATATTGTGTTCGCATTTGTATTTTGCCATTATGTAAGCCATTTTGACGATTAACTTCTTCAATTAATTGGTAAATAATTATTTTGATGATGTCAGCTTAAATTAGGAAGAATATAAGCCTTATTATATTAATAAAAGAAGTTTTGAAGTAACCACAAATATTTGGAAAATTGAGGTGGCGCCATCTGTTGGAAATTTTGAAAACTAGATTCACATGGACTCCATCTGTATAACGTATTAACTCTGTAAATTACACATTTCTGGTAGGCAAGAATATAGTAAGCTTAATGTCAATTATATCCAAAACAAACTACCAATAATGTTAGAAATTGAGCTAAAACGCAGGAAAGGCATGAAAATAACTTGAAAAATAATAAATAATGGCTGGCATGCCAAGGGTACCATTGTTTTCAATTTTAGTTTTAAAAAAAATAGTTTAAGTGATTTTATATTAATTTAATGTCGAAAAAGTGTATTGATGCCAACTTGAATTATAATTTAAATTTTCAGTTTCAGTTTTTAATGTTTTTAGTAATATAATTAAAAAAGTATTGTTACTAGGACACATTGTTATTGTGTCCTACCTTATAGCTAGCGAAGCGAGAATTGGTTTGCGAAGCAATCCTCCGCCTCCAGGGGTTGGCGGAGCGTCAGTGGAGCAGGGGGCGTATCCTCCTAGTTGATAAATAATATTCTTCCAAAATCTATATCACTAAGATGTTTTTGTTTAAAAATATTAGTTTGAAATATTTTAAATTATTTAATCCGCTATACATGAAGACTTATTGCGCACATATTGAAATTGATTTTCAAAATGATTTACAATAGAACCCTACATTTCTTAACGATTCTCGTGACATTAACTCACATAATCCACCGATTTTACTTTATCATTTATATTAAACTACAGATTAAAAACCGGTGTAGTTTTTTTTTTGTAAAGAGTATATTGATTACATGGTCTTTTATCCTTAATTTTTTATTCAAATAGCACCGCAATTACGACGAATAAGTCATTACGCAAATTCCTTTTTCCGAAAGAATTCCTAACCTTTGCGTATTCCCAAATCACCAATTGCGATTTAAATGAGAGAAAAGTTTAAATATAATTTTTGCGGAATCAAAAGTTTGTTTTCCCCGAAGACCACTTATTTGCAGAAGAGACTAAATCGAAATTTTAATATATTTTATTTTCCCATTATGATTACATGACTCGTGTATTTTTCTTTTATTTATCAGAATGCAATTTATACGCTGTGTAAAAAAATGAAAATAAATTAATCCATGATTACATTTCTAAAAGAATATGTTTTTTTAAATATTTAATGCGAATCAACGTTTCAATCTTTCTATTGATTTTTTTTCTTCTGTTATTTAAAAAAAAATACAATGGTTTTTATTATTTTTATAAAGATGGAACATTTATTCAAAAAATACATTATTGGTTGACAAAATTATTCGTATTTTAAATAAAGAAGTTTAGGTTAAATCGACTTAGCAAAAAATATATCAATTTAACTTTATTTATAAATATGTTTAATATTCCAGCATAAAACCTTCATTAAAATTTTGAAATTAAAGGTTTTATTAAAGGTTTAATTTGAAATTAAAAGTTATTTTAAAACTACAGTTTTTTTTAAGATCTATGAAATTAAAGGTTTTTGTTTTAATTTTCTCCATAAAAAATTAAACAAACTTAAGAAAATCCTGCAAAAAGCTTCAAGTTTTAATCATAAAGAGAAAATGCCGATATTTCAATGGTTTTATTCAGGAAAATTTAAAAAATTATATAAACTGTAGTTTTTTTTTTCGATATTCTTTATAAAACCTTCAATTTGAACATTTTAGTGAAGGTTTTGTGCTGACTTCTTTTGCTAGAATTTGATAAACTTAGTTAACTTATGTTTTGAGTTTAACCACATTTTCAGATATTACCTGTTTTTAAAACTTTGAAGGTTCTTTTTCAAAACGGTACATTATTGAAGATTTCTTGCTTAGAAACTTGGGGAATATTGAGTAATTCCCATTCAGGTTTTTGAGAGATTAATTTATCATGCAAAATAACACCTTATAATACCTTATATAATACACTTTATACAATACAAATTTCCACCTTATAATTCACCTTATAAGATACAAATTTACATCTTATAATTTACAACTTAGGTTCAATAAAGTATAAATTATTTTACAAATGTTCTCCAATAACGAATAAAACTGGCTAGTTATTAAAAGTTTAAATTTTTTAAGTTATTTAAAATAATGCTAAAAATTATTTGAAAAAAAAAAATTAAATTATGAATAAAAATGTGCTTAAGTATTGCCTTGAATTTAGATGTAGATTTCTTCATAATGTACATTTATGGTATATAAAATATAATTTTATTATTGTTTCCATATTTGCTGAAATAATATTATATTGTGAAACATGTGTTACTATTAGTTACCCAAATCGTGTTATGTCTTACCGATATCGTTAACACGATATGATTAATTTTATAAAAACTTGTTTTAAATAAGAATGTAACCACATAACACAATTTATTACAATACAAAATGTTTTAATTATATAAAAAAATTGCATCCGCAATTCTTTAAAGTAGTTTTCAATTTGATCAACTATTCAAAATAGAGAGTATGCATCATTTTGAAATGTTAATTATTATCTATAAAAGATAAAAAAGGCACTGTAGACCAAATACGGAAAAAAAACACCAATCTGAAAATGAAACATTTATGATATTAACTATATTTAATATATTTATATAAAATTTTATATAAAATATTACAAATAAAATGTTTAAATATAAGTTCTTTTCACTACTAAAAATAGGTACTCAAAATAATGAGTAAAATGTACACAATTTTGAGTGCCGAATACATACATTTCAATATTGAAAAATACATGTACTCAAAAATGAGTACAATGATTAAAAAGAGCAGATACTAGCCTACAGAAGCTGAATTTATAAATCACTCTCAATAAATATCGACAATTACAAGCAAGACTACCGGGAATCGAACCCAGGCCCTAAGGCATCTCAGTCTAGAGCCTTATCCGTTAAACTACAAGGGGAACTTGAAAAAGTGATACATATAAGAAACGTTTACAAGTTGCAACAAACGAATGGGAAGTAAGATTATTGAGTTGTAATAACTCAATTATCAGTTTATTATTAAGCAATCGGCATCAAATAATGTGAAAATCCATCCTATGGGAAACTATTTAAGTTTGTCAGGTCGCTTTGTTTAGATGGATTGCACGGAATCTGAGATTTGTAATATTAAAGCACACTGCTCATTTTTACGAAAGTACGATTACATAAATTTAATTGTATTTAATGCAACTTGCAAAATTGAATGCAATTGTACTCAAAGAAAATCGAGTAGGTCCAGGGACTCCATCAAATACTTTTTTATAGTGTTATGATCATACATCAAATCTATTACATGAAGCGTTGATAATAAATTTCTTAATAATATTTCATCACTATAGCATGCATTAAGTACTGAAAAGTAGTTACATTTTCAAAACATATTTCGTCTGAATGCCGCATTCGAGGTTTTACTGAAACATTTAAATGGATTTGACAACATTAAAAAAATATCATGTATACGATAAGAATTTAAATATATGAATTATGTATTCGTTACCTATATTTATAATAAATTTAGTCAAAATGATTTTATTCATTGCTACAGAAATAGTGACCAAATATTTCAAATGTATTTTAATTTTTTACATCTACATGAATAAAACTAATGCGTAAGGGCATATATTCATATGAATAAGTCATGTTCAGCAATAAAAAGTGGTATATTTTTCTAGTTTTTTCCCTCACTTGAAAAATGCTGCTGATTTTCAATGAGTTTTAAGTAACAAAATTCAAATGTGTTGACCATTTTGAAATGAAAGTTATGTTATTTCGAGTTTAACAGTTATTCTGTTGAATAATTAACTGGGGTATGCAATGAACTATTTCTCGGATGATTTGAAATTAAAATTCTGTTCAATTTATGGAGTTTACTTTATGAAATTTTGCTTAATGGAATAGCATTGGAAAAAATAAATAAATCAGAAAAATTCTGATGAAGTTTAAAATACATATCTGCGATATGTGCCTGCATTGAAAAGTTTTAAATCTAATGAGCAGTTTTTTATTAAGCATGTTTAATTAAACCGCATACATATTGAAAATAAAAATAACAAAAAATACTTCTACAAAAATCTCATTTAATAAAAGTTATGTTATTTTTGATTGATAAATATATTTATAATTGTTAAAGTACATTATTGGTTTTACTATATTTTAAACTATATATTTTTATGTTAAGCATTTGAGACATTTATATTCTCCAGTAGATATCAATACAAGTACATAATTATTATAACTACTTGATATTTTAGGTAAATAAATGAACTTTAAAACTATCTACTGATTAAAAGGTGTGTGGAAAAGTTTTCTTATTCCCAATCAAAATATCTGCGATTTTGTTTTATATAATTTTCAATCGATAACTTATATGTCTTTTAAACCAAATTATAGTCATTTTTGGCCCATTTCTAAAACACCAAATAAGAATTTACAGCAAAACGATTGTCCGCTTTCAAAGTATTCGCCCAAATTTTTAAAACGAATCTGACGATTTTGTGTGATCCATATCAACTAAAACTAACAGTGTACACTTATTGATTACAAAAGAAACTTTGCAATTTTTGTACTGGTAATTCTAGGAACAGTATACCTCGAGATCGAAACAAAAATAACTTTAAATAAAGACACGTGTACAGATGTAGTATAAGACATTTAGCACTAGTTGTTTTGGCGTGTTTTATAGGGGCGATACATTTATAGTATGGTAACCCCACCTGACATTGTTGGTATTTTCCGATTATTGTGGCAACTTTCAATCTGGCAACCCTATGACGTCATCGTACTGCATAATCGTTTATGCGTTCCCGTATCTTTTTTGGTTTTGGCAACTTTTTTGTCGCCAAAAAAAAAAAAAACGCGCCAAACGTCCTATACTACATCTGTTCCAAAGACGCTCCTGCCAAAATTTGAATAAAATCAAACAACGCGTTTGGGCATGACTTTGTAGCACAACAAACACATTTACAAACAACCAGTAGAAGTGTCGAAAGGTTAAAACAGGACATCGCTAACACTCGGCCACCAAATAAAAAAACATCTAATAAAAATAAAAAATATATTAACTACAAATACAAAAAGTATCAATAAAATGCCGTGTTTGTATATCGGTTATTTTTCGGTGTAGTGTTATGTGTATCATTCAAGAGATCCCGATACAGATGTTCAGGGATATAAAAATGCCTGGTATATTTAAAAAACATGAAATTCGGCAAACCTCTTTTATCAAATGCAAATATCTCCTTTTACCGCCCTAAATATGCATGTTCTACACCAAAAACTGTGATACAACACTTCCCGAGTAGCATTCCTCCCCCAGGTCAAATTTCCTTATCACTCCCCAGCAAAAATCGCGCGCCTGCAGCACCCAAAGCTGCAAAGACGCCGCCATCCATCAATACCTCAACTCTTTGTAGCCTTGCCTATATCGCCGCCTGTATCATGAATCACGTTTCTGTCAGGCGCAATCTTTTCATCACCTGCCTTCATTATTCATCGAGGTTCAGGCAAGTGCCTTATCGAGAAAAGGATAAACGCTCAACTACTCCAGGAAAATATACCCAGGACAAAAAAAAAGAACGGCCTGGAGTAATCCAAGTGCTTACTCATTTTATCTATTTGGCCCCATCACGGGCACAAGTGATCGAAATATAACTCTTAAAACCCGTGGAATTTCGCCTGATTACATCTTCTAACGATGAGGAATGGTACAGTGACGTGATCTGTTTGCAAGGGAGAGGAATGGTTACATTTTTCATTGAATCCGGGTCTGTTGTGTGGGAGACATATTAATATTTCATGATCACTTTGTTATGGTTTCTCGGTTTTTCGGAGGTTAGGTGGGTTGGGAGTGTTGGGGGTTTTGTTTGGGTTGGAGAGTTTCCACATTATTCTTTACCAACACGCGATTGTCAGAAGGCATAAATGGAATATTTATTGGATCAGAAATTTTTCAAATAAACCTTCCACTATCGCTGTATTAATAATATAATTTTAATTTGTGGACTTCTAAATCATTTCTGATTTTTTTTTTTACTTTAATGTCAGAAAGTATTGTAAAAAACATTGATATATAAAAGCTAACTCATTATATTTACAATTAGATAATATTGTTTTTTGTAATCGGTGAGACCTATTTATTCCCCAAACCTTATATTCGAATTGACCATTTGAACCGTCCGATAAAGTTGAACGAATTAAATCCATGGATTATCAGTTTTTATAGAAATACACATCAACTTCAAATCCATAGAGATATTCAACGTTGGAATGTTTTTCAAATATATAGAGTTATGTTTTTTCTTGGAAGCTATATCTATTAAAATAATCAAAAAAATTAAATATGTATAGTATACATGCATTGGAAAAATAAAGTAAAATACGTTGAATAGAAACACTTTATAGTTTTGCAGAAGAAGGCTCTGTGATAAAATACAGCGTAACATTCAACTCCCAAGGTTCTATTCCATGGGCTTATAACGGTTTAGGTGATAAGTGAGCCATAATAGGCATCATTCCGAACAGGGAGGAACTTAAATTATTCACTTGGTATTCTCTGGTATTCAAACATAGACTCAATGTTATAAACTATGCGATGGATGCGGGAGGTACTAAATAATATGAACTACTTCGATAGTCAAATAACAGTTTGTTTGCATTCAACGTTTAACAGATGCTCCTAACTTTAAATGATCAAAATACTGAATTTAAATTACATATCCCCATTTAATTTTTAAATATTTAAAACAATAAATATTGCTGTTTAGAATATATCTTAAGTTAATGAATTACTTTTATCTTGTTAAACACTCAATTTATTTTTTTTAAATTATCAAACTGGCCCATATTGAACGAAAATACCCAAAATTTATGTTAAATATGTACATGGATAATTTACAATTACTGATATACGGCTATAAATATTATTATAAATTCACAAAATTTTAATAAGCTAAACGTCCTTACATATAAAAACGATTTTGGACAATTAAATTTAAGTAAAATAAAAAGGAAATAAACTGCAAGGCTGAAAAACATTGATTGTTCAATTGATTCCAAAATAAAATAAAATATAGTTACTTACCAAACAAAATTCAGTTAAATTATCATTTATATTTATTTTTAGAAACTTATTCACAAACTTTTTCACATTTTACAATATCATATCTGAACAAATCAACTTACAGATTAAAATTTCAAGCTTGAAAAATACACACAGTTTGAACAATAAAACTAGCAATAACTTTATAACTCAAAATAGTAACTAAACAACAAGTCTGTAAAGATTAAATAGCCATGACTTGTTTTATTGTATCAGAACTGGAAAATTTTACATCCTGAATGTTCTGTAAACAAATATCCACATTGATTTCCGTGCTTCTAAAATACAAATTTCATTCTTGAAAATACCTTGTTTCATTGTTCTTAAATGAAATTCTTAACGCCAAACACTTTCTATCGATTTTATTGCTCTCGTAGGAACTCATGTCTTGAAAAGCTTTTTCTATATTTAGAGCGCACCGTTAAAGTTCCGTTACTCAAGTGCCTGTCATTAATACTCTCAATAAAGCTAAAAATGTATGAGAAAATTATTCAATACACGTAAGAAAACGCCATTAACATTCTAATCGCCTCCATAGATTACAATCTTGATGTTAATGACAAGCATTCGTAAAAAAGGTTTTGATATAAAGCATGTTTCAACGTTAGTCGCTTTATCATATTATTTAAACAGTTGGTTTCAAAGGTGATAGACTTAGTTCTAGTTTTGAAGCAGTAACAAATTACATGCGAGAATTGAAAGAAACAAATGTAACAAGATTAACCTTTCTAAGTACGTTTTTAAAAAGATTTGGTATTCAGTACGAGTAAAACGAATTTTTACTGTAATTGTTATTTTGTTATAGAGAAGGAATACTAGAGGGTAGACAAAACACTACAAAATATATTTAAACTTAAGGTTCAAGCTAAGACAAAATTTATTTAAAAAGAACATTTAAGGGGGACCCAAGCCCCAAAATCTGGAAAAAATGCTAAATGTTTTTCTTCTTAAAATGATGATAAACGTCCTTAAGAAGATGTGTACAAAATTTCAAAACAGTAGAAGAAATAGAACATACGTTTTTTTAGATGTTTATATACCATTTATCATACTTTTCGTCTGCAACAATCGTCATTTACTCAAAATATTTTTTTTAATTTTGGTCAGGTTTAAAATGTTAAGGCTTTGTAACTAATTAACTTTAACTAAACTGTTAACAGTTTTTGAAGCTCTAATATTTGTTTAATAAACGTATGTATAGCTTTTTTAAATTAAGTTATAAAATATTTTTTTACTTTGTAGTGTTTTTAAACTTACAAAACGCAAAAAATAACAAAAATAATTTTTTTAAATATAATTTTGTTTTTGATTATTGTTCAAAAAAAGATGTTCTAATAATATAAAAAAAATGGTATTTCTGAAGTCATTAATAAACAAATTAGGATTTAGAACTCGGGTCTCCCTTAAGTGGGTGCCTATCTTACAGCTGGACTTTACAGAACCGATTAGATGAAGGTTTTCATCCTGATTGTTGCCACGAACAAGTTACAGATTGTTTATATGTAGTGGATTGTTCTATTACAAACAAGCAGGGGTGATGGGGAAATGGTCGTTGATTTTCCACACTATTCTTATTATATTTTAATGTCGACTCCACTTAGCACAAAAATCGTTCAAAAACCCATTTGCAATTAAATTTTTCTATTCCGCGAAAATTAGTATCCAGAAAAAAAATTTACACAGATCTTAAAACAGACTGCAAGCTAACTAGTGATGAAATTTTCATCAAAACTTCAAAGAGGGTCGAGAAATGTGTAACCAAATAAGCTTAAATCTAGTCTAAAACTCAGAGATTTCACTTTTACACAGTTTTAGCAATAATATAGAATATCTAAAAAAAATTATATAAAGGCATTACACATTTAATTGCTTTATAGCATATGTGATATTAAATTTAGGTGTAGCACAATTCATTGTATTATAACTTTAAAAAAACATACTTTATGGCAAATGTTGCCTTTTTATGCATATAAAGTTTATATTTAAATTATAAATTATTTTTAAATTAACTTTAACTTTTTTTATTTAATGAATTTTATATTTTAAGGAATACATCAAATTAGTCAGGTTTAATATCGAATATGAAATGAAATAGATAACAATTTAAATGAAAAATGTTGGATGATATATCCCGTCGATGAATGTCAGTGGATTTTAATATAAAAAAATTAATTTAGGACTTAGTTAAAAATGTGAAGTTAAGTAATTCTAATGCATATTTAATGAAAATAATAATAACTTTAAAAAACAAGATTATTATTCACCTGTACAACGTGTGTATACACTGATTAACCAAAATATTATAGATTTTGCGCAATGATCGCATACTCTTTCCGCCAGAGGGCGATATTGGTAAAAATAATAATGGTGCTTTCTTGCAACGTTAGTAAAAACGTTTCGCTTAACAGGTGCTTGTAGTCATTATTAGAGAAATATTCAAGGGCAGCTTTAATAAAAACGTTTAAAAGCTGGACTGTTAGCCAAAAAACTGGGTCTTCAATTGCTTGATGTGGTTATCATCGGCTACTAAATTCCACAACGGAGCTACGAATGTCTAGATTGGTAAGGGACAATCGAAGGGCAACAGTGCAGTAAAATTAAAGCAAATTTAAATCAAGAATCGTCTTATAGGATTATTGAACTCACTGATCGCCGCACACTTAAGCGTATGGGATATGGAAGTGTATAAATAATAATTTGACCAATCAGGGTTATAAATGAACATATTAAAAATGAACAGTTCCAGAAAAAATCAGCATAATTACAGGTTTCAAACTACGTATTACAATCTAAACAATTCAAAACTTCACAAACTCAAACAATTTATGCACTTTAAACTTAAGAAATATTGTGAAAATGCATAAAATAATTTAAAGACTAATAACATTGAGCATTATATACATTCTTCAATAACTTATGCAGCAGCAAATATCATGTACAACTTTCTTTCAGTACACAATACGATATTTGTTCAACAAATTACTAAATAAATAATTATGGAAATAAATGTAAGTTACTTTTAATGTATAAAAATTGTTTTTAAACTAATTATTCCACAATTATATTCCATTAATTGTTAAGAAATATCGTGAAAATGCATAAAATAATTTAAAGACTAACAACATTGATCATTATATACATTCTTCAATAATTTATGCAGCAGCAAATATCATGTACAACTTTCTTTCAGTACACAATACGATATTTGTTTAACAAATTACTAAATAAATAATTATGGAAATAAATGTAAGTTACTTTTAATGTATAACTATTTTTTTTAAACTAATTCTTCCACAATTATATTCCATTAATTGTTAAGAAATATCGTGAAAATGCATAAAATAATTTAAAGACTAACAACATTGATCATTATATACATTCTTCAATAATTTATGCAGCAGCAAATATCATGTACAACTTTCTTTCAGTACACAATACGATATTTGTTTAACAAATTACTAAATAAATAATTATGGAAATAAATGTAAGTTACTTTTAATGTATAACAATTTTTTTAAACTAATTCTTCCACACTTATATTCCTTTAATTGTTAAGAAAATCGTGAAAATGCATAAAATAATTTAAATACTAACAACATTGAGCATTATATACATTCTTCAATAATTTATGCAGCAGCAAATATCATGCACAACATTCCTTCAGTACACTATACGATATTTGTTTAACAAATTACTAAATAAATAATTATGGAAATAAATGTAAGTTACTTTTAAGGTATAACAATTTTTCAAACTAATTCTTCCATAATTGTATTCCATTAATTGTTAAGAATCTGCTATAAAATACCAAAAAATACATGGAGGAACTTTTAATACTGATACCAAGAAAATAGTTAAAATCCCAAAACTCGATGAAACCGGAGGATTAAATTTAAGACCAATCTAAAAGTTTTAAGCTTTCAGTACCACGAGAGCAAAAAAAATCAGTTAATAAATATTTCAAGAATGAATAATATTCTTTCTTTCAGTGAATATATTGATTAATCTCTCTGGAGAAATTAATGAGAATCCTCTGGAGTTTTTTTCTTCAACAAGAAAACTGATTTTTACAATTTTAATGCCCTGAAAAAAAATTGCATTAAGCTCTTTTCAAGCTCTGTTTCTGCGTATTAGCAAATACTCCCGTAATGTATTAATTATAGATACTCTAAGAGTTAAAATGTATCATCGAGAATTAAACTCTAATCACCACTTAACAAAATTTTATCTAAAGTGAACTTAATAAATGTTTACAAAAGGAATAAATTAAATAATGTCTTAAATTATTAATTAAAAAATTTAATTGGTGCTATATATTCTAAAATATAAAAATTCATTTGAAATAAAAATATATATGTAGTCTTTTACTACTGTCAAAGGATTCGGTTACATATAAAAAATTATCTTTTTAAACAAAATGGAAACCGGCTTCAAGAAAAATGCTCTAAAAAGTAAACAAAATATTTATAATTTTACGAACAAGTCGAACAAATTGAATTATTTAATATTAATTTCATACTTCTTTCAAAGGTTTTAACTTGTCGTCAAACTGTAGGTATGTTTTGTGTAAATTACCGTCAACTTCAAAAAGTTTTAACAAATATAAAATTGATATTAAATATTTACTTTTTTACAACTCGTTCGCAAAACTATTTTTTTTTAATTTTTAGCGCATTTTTCTTAAAGTCGGTGTAACATTTTTTTTCAAGAACAAAGAAACATTCAAGTTGTTGCTCATATTTTACCATGCCCCGGATCCGGTTTGATAAATGCCGGACTATTAACTATATTCTGCCAACAATGTATATTGTAAAAACAATTCCTGTTCATGCTAATAAATGCCGGGTGCACGAAATGTTATACTATCTTTATTTTCAACGATGGAAATATTTTTAAATCGCAAAAATTGTTTAAAAAGTCTGGTTAATAGATATTTCCGAATATATCACAACCAGATAAATGGTTTTGGCAAAATTGGATTAATATTTCATGAGTATACATTGAAAAAAGTTTTACTATTCGATTATTTGTTCATTTGGGATAACGTTGCTTTTTTTCCAAAATAGTTTTCATTATAATTTCAATGCATGCACAATATATATAGTGTTTATTTTTTTATTATGCAATGATTATAGTTTTCAAGAATATCCTCAACTCTTTAGATTTCATAAATATTTCAACATCAATTATTTTTATGAACTTAAGGTAACCCGGAGTCCCGCAAAGCTCCCATAGGCTCTAATGTTAAATTATAGCTCTTTCAGTGTACCTTTTCTAAGAAACTATGGAAGCTATTGACATGAAATTTTTTGTAGTGGTAAATCAAACATTTGTTATTACTTTAACATGGGCTTTTTCAAATATATGGTCTAGTTACTTAGAAATATTTTTTTTCCTAAAGCAATATAAAAAAAATCGCAAAAAACCCATTTTTCGACATTTAAAGCTACATAACTTTTTTACTAGGATAAGAATTATTAAAAGCCCATGTTAAAGTAATAACAAATGTTTGATTGACCACTACAAAAAATTTCATGTCAATAGCTTCCATAGTTTCTTAGAAAAGGTACACTGAAAGAGCTATAATTTAACATTAGAGCCTATGGGAGCTTTGCGGGACTCCGGGTTACCTTAAAGTTTGTATAATGCTAGAAAAACTGAAAATCAATTAAAAATGTAAGTCGTTCTGCTCCGTGACAGGGTTGAACATTTTAAGTCACATTCTAAACATTTATAAACAAAGATAATATAATAAAAAATAATCACATCTTGAATATTTTTTTTTATTTTAACCAATAAACCATAAATATAACTATTTCTTATTAAATTAAAATTCATCAAATGTGCTTCACATAAGGGGTATTACCGTACTTTGAATGTTAAATCATTAATACTTCATTTCAATCTTATAAAATGCTTTCGAAAAAAAACGGTATTCGAAACAAAGATTGAAGAAAAATAAATTTAATTTTTCGAAAAACATATGAAATGTAATCTATAAAAGGAATATTATATTCAATGTAAAACTATAAGATTAAAATGTCGCACGTAATAATATTCATTCGATTTTTATTTGTATTTTCAATTTTGCATTTTTATCCGACACTTTTATTATTTATAGAAGTCTCTTTTAATCAATGAAAGTATTTTTTTTTAGTTCAAGAATTTTAACATTGTCGTAAGGGTTTTTTGTGTTTGCTGTTGGGTAAAGAACCATTTTTTGAGCTGTTCTTTATTCTTTACTCCGATACGCACAATTGTACATTATATTTTTTAATCATGCATTTACAAAAGCTGAAACTTAAATTTACCTTATATTTTTATTTCCTTGATTTTAAAATATTCTCAGACTAAAATAAATGTCTTTAAAAGACTCGATTTAAATACTTTGCATCTATACTTAATACATTTGTAGAGTAGAACTATGTGTTTTAGTATTGAATATGTTTAGAATTGCAAGATAATTTTAGATTACATTTCCGGAATCCAATACATACATTTTATAATTTGATGAATATTCTATTTAAAACATAACTTTTTATTTTGACAAAAGAAGATATATATGTAATATATTTTATAACTCTTCCCCTCTTTAAAATGTACTTTAATTAACTTTCTTTAATTTAGTATATCGCCCCTTTTCCCAGTACTAAAGTATCCCTCATGTGACTGCTTTCCCTCCCACGCCACTTCAAAATCCCGAACCCAAACCTAGATAAATGCGAACCAAAAGTAGAGTAGCCAATCAGAGGCGTCCACGGTGAATTCTCCTCATAATCTCCATCTGGATACACAGATTCACGATGTAACCTCGAGCTAGCAAGTCGGGCTGTGAAGTCCGGAGAAATAAATGTTTGAATTAATCATCGGCCATCAGTTTTGTCCCTACATCATGGAACTTATCATCTAATAACTAACGACTGCAAATCTAAATAATAAACATTACATATATATTATTTTACCGATGATCAAGGGATTTTTTTAAATTGCAAGGTCGGTTTTAGTGCCTGGTAAATTACGTAGGGGTTGGGCACTTATTTTTTTATTAATATTAAATAAATATTATTGAGGAATACATTTCGTAAACTTAATCTTATTCACAAAACGATAATCGGGGGAAAACGTATTTTTACTATCTCAATACAAATAAGAATTCGACAGCATATAGTTTTAGCCCAATAACAGATTGTACTCTTAGATTTAATTAAAAATATTAATGTAAAAGTAAATTCACTTTTAAGTAAAATCAGTTTACATAAAGAAAATATTCTGCAATAACAACTGGGTGGAGAATATACATTTTAAAGTTCTCATCTTTACGTTGATAATTTAGTTCATTATTTTAATGTTTATCATGTATATTTAATAAGCAATATTATCAACATTGGGCCCATTTTAAACGAACACGAAAAACGGGTGCGAAATTTTTCAGATGGCTCGGTGATTCGACAATACAAACCACGTGGTCTGTATTGTCGAATCACCGAGCCATCTGAAAAAGTTTACGCGCGTGTTTCTTGTTTGAGTAGTATGGGCCAAATAGCGAATATTTAAAAAATGTTGAGTTACATTTGTATTCAAATCTAAATATAAATAAAATAATTATTACCATTAATATTGCTCAGTAATAAAAAATTAGATTTCTAAAATAATAGAATAAGAAAGAACAAGTTTTAATCTGAGTTTTTAAACCGACACTCACGTCAAAAGCCATTCCATTATATACTAGTTGAAAAACTATTATTATCAAAAATGTTCACATCTAACAATAAACTATACACATTTGATATGAAATCAAATCTATTTTATGCTTAGAATTTTAGTAGGGAAATACATAAAAAAAATTTAACAGGAAAGAAAAATATTAATAAAAAAAGGTCCTTGTAAGTATAAAAATAGTAAGAAAATCAATAACAAGCGCATAACAAAGATATCGACTCATTTATTTAAGTATACTTTAGGATGTAATCTAGAATAATGGGATCATACCTGCAATAAAATTTTAAAATATACCAGACGAAAAGTAAAAATGGAAATAAAGAATTGAGTTTATTATTGCGGAGCTATTTTCGGAGTTTATTTCCCATATTAATCCCATTTCATTTTTCTATTTTCAAAAATAAGTAAGAGAAATTACTTTAAAAATACATTTTAGATGTACGTTTCATTTAATATCCAACGTTTCTTCAAACATATAAATGTTCCAAGCAAACTTGGAATTTGTAAAATATTTGTTAACTACATAATACTATTTACAGTACAAAAACCAATCTTGTTTGTAAAAATAATCATATAATTATAATCTACATGTTTTAAATCTACAATACTATACAAACACTACACAATGACAAAAGTGAATCTCCAGACATAGAAAACGTATTTTTTTAGCAATCCCTATAATCATTCAACCACTGAATAAAAATTCTTAACATACATCAATTTCAACCCATTGAGAATTAAAGCAACTTTGAATTCTAAGTATGTGCAATAGTAATCTACATTCTAGTATTATCCATAAGATTAAACTATCGGTTTTATAAGACTTTCATAAAATAATCTATTTTTAATTTTTAAAGAATTTTGTCCACTCATTGCGCATTAACACCTGTAAATACAACTGTTTATGAGTTACATGTGAGTCATCCAATCGCAAAACTAGTTAAATTCAAAAAAAATATGAAGTCGAGATTATATCGCCATTTTATTTGTTGACCTACTAGTAATCCACATTCTAGTATTATCCATAAGATTAAACTATCGGTTTTATAAGACTTTCATAAAATAATCTATTTTTAATTTTTAAAGAATTTTGGCCACTCATTCCTCATTAACACCTGTAAATACAACTGTTTAGATTAATTTAAGTTACACGTGAGTCGCCCAATCGCAAAACTAGTTAAATTCAAAAAATCTGAAATAGAAATTATATCGTCATTTTATTTGTTGACCTACTAGTAATCCACATTCTAGTATTATCCATAAGATTAAACTATCGGTTTTGTAAGACTTTCAAAAAAAAATCTATTTTTAATTTTTAAAGAATTTTGGCCACTCATTACTCATTAACACCTGTAAATACAACTGTTTAGATTAATTTAAGTTACACGTGAGTCGCCCAATCGCAAAACTAGTTAAATTCAAAAAATCTGAAATAGAAATTATATCGTCATTTTATTTGTTGACCTACTAGTAATCCACATTCTAGTATTATCCATAAGATTAAACTATCGGTTTTGTAAGACTTTCATAAAATAATCTATTTTTAATTTTTAAAGAATTTTGGCCACTCATTGCTCATTAACACCTGTAAATACAACTGTTTATAAGTTACATGTGAGTCACCCAATCGCAAAACTAGTTAAATTAAAAAAATATGAAGTCGAGATTATATCGCCATTTTATTTGTTAGTCGTCTACGGACGATTTGGCACCTGCGCATCACACCCAGAGGGTTTGGATTCAAAACCGGGGACGCGCGGTCTCGGCGTCCCCTAGGAATGCTTCGTATCGAATAGGCCTCGTCGCCAGGGTAGTCTGCCCGTCAGGGAATGCAGATGTACGCCCCGGCTAAAATCGTCCACCGAAGCGCTCGGTGCGAACGGTATCGTTGCTGTGACTAGACGGGATTCTGACTTATTCTGACTAACCCTTATGGAATCCGTAGCTTAAACAGTATCAAAACACTTTCAAACCTTCGAAGAAAACTTCAAAACACGATACTACTTCAAAACTATTTGAATCCGACTGCCGCGCATACCCGTAAGTCCATTCGTTTCAACATGTGCCAAAACAAGTATATCCTCACCTGTACATACTTGGTGCACTTAATTGGGTCGCGAAACTCGTTAAATCTTTGATCTGTCCACCCCTGTTTTTTCAGTATTACCAGGCTACTATCAATATATTTAACTTATTTTCGTGTAATAGAACAGCAACACTGGTTCATATGAGTATCAAATATTGATGCATCTTGCTGCAAAATTTAATAAATCAACAAAGCCCTGAAAATCCAAGAGTCCCAGTTGCTCAGTGGATAAGGCGTTCAGCTACTAATCAGAGGAATGGTGGTTCGAATCCGTGCGATGGACTTGACAAAGAAAAGTAAAAAAGTAATGATCTTGTGATCGGAGGGTTGCCAGCTTAGCTACAAAAATACTAGAAAGTCGTCCAGAATATCCAACAAATTATACTGGCGTGTATACGGGACTGGTGCACGATTTAATCTGATCGGGGTCCAATGTCCTGACGCCTATTGAGGTTGCGTTGGGTTCCAGCTCAGGTGTGGTCCTCGTCATCTGATCATGATTCAAAAATACGAGGCATCGTTCCCGGGTATTTCCTTCGAGATAGGCCCCAAACTGTCACCAATAGTCCACTGTGCAGCTCTAGTGCGACGTTAATTAAACAAACCATATGTAAGTCCAAAAAGAACTCAAAGGCTATACCAAATTTTAAAAAAATACTTATGAAATCGGATTCAGAACGAACTTTGGTGTTAAATTTCCAAGTTTTAATCATTTAATTCGAAAATGAATCTCTATAAAAGTTTTTTATTCACTTCTTGCAACGCGAACTTTGCAACTAGACAATTAATAACGAACTTTGCAACTACACAACTCATGTATATTTCGGGATAAACGGCTTTGTTTATAAATAAATTCCAGTCAAGTGATAGATTTATAAATTTTAACATTTTTCTTTTGGGAATAGTAAATGAAAATATTTACGAAAGATACACAACGTTTGAGACTTGAAAAGAATTGGCAGTGCCATTGAAAAAAAAAATACATCCGAAACTATCGGAACGCAACTTATATTTTCTTTTCAGCATAAACTCCAATATCAGTTTTCCTTTCGTTGTCTATCTGCTGTCTACACAGTTTTATGTAGATTGAAAGAAATGGGAAAAGGGCCTCAAAAGAGATGAAAAACGCACTCCCTTCCGAACGGAACCCAGTTCCTTTCAGCGCTCACTCCTTTTGGGGGGACTGTCAACAATACTTATGAAACATATAAGACTCTGAATCGGACTTTCCTCAAAAACCTATGCCGTTATTATTTTCTTTCATTCCCTGTTAAATCGAAGTCTGGGATGATTTGAGGTTCTTTTCTTTTTTTATTTATTTCCTTTGCATTTCACAGATTTTTTTATTTGTGAATAGTTTTTCGAGAACTGTTTTGGTTAAATATTTGTGTTTATGTTTTCGTACAATATTTTGACAAACTTTGAACTAAATCAACAGTGTCAATAGTAAATAATTTTGTTGAATTTGTAAAGTTGTTTCTTAATTAATCGTGAAATTGTGCGAAGTTCTTTTATGACTATCTAGTAAAATTTATTGTAATTTCATTACATTAGCACTAAAAAATGGTTACGTAAAACCTAATATAAGTCATTTTTAAGTTTAAATAAATTTATATGTTACGTTTAGTATGTAAAACATATGACTAATATTTATACTTTCTGCCAAGTATTGAATCATTTTTCTAAAATTTAAAAAAGGTATATAGGTATAGTCGTTCCCAAAGCCACATAAATCGGAATTTTTTTTTATTTTATAAATATGAGAAAATATATATATGAAGAGACATAAACTTATATTTCTTTTTTATTTTCTGTAATAGTTCTTTTATTTCGATAGACCTATATTTTATTATTTATGATTCTTACATTTTTTTTTTAGTTAAACTACACAATCAATAGTACATTAAAATCACAATTAATTTATCGGTGATAATAATTATTCGAAATCTTTAAAACATTTAAACAAAGAATTTATTTCATTTAAACGTATCAATGTCCATTATTCTAAACATCTATAAAATGCAGTGTATTTTTAAACGATTAAAAAAACATTTTTCATTCATTTTAAATGAACCTGTTTTTTTTTCTCAACAGATAATTGTGATAATTCCGAAATGCATCTCAAATCAATTCAATTTAAATAACGGATGCGTTATTTAAGTTGTGAAAGTATAAAAACAAGTATTGCAATTAACTGAAACATCTACTGAGAACATTTTTCGAAAGTAATTATTAGATTAAACATAAAAAAAACAAGATTTACGAGTATTCATAACAAAGTCATATTTTTGTCTGCTTGGAAATAATAATACCCTTGATGCATTAAATTGAAAATGTTAAAAAAAAGTATGCATTTAAATTTAGAAATGTACAATGTACATTTGTGTAGCACTCTGCTGTTATATTAAATAATTCATATATTTAATACAATGAAAATTAATATAAGAAATACTATTAATATATTTTTATTAGATTTTGTGTGTAAATTAGAATATTTATAATAGAAAACAAAGCAACTTTGTTTTCACTTGTTTAACTTGTAAAATACAATGTAAAAAAGTATACTATTCAGAATATATTGAATATAAAAAAAATTAGTTGTTTCCTGCAAATGTACTGATATGAAATATTTTTTTATTGATTTTCCAATTGTAATGTTATTTTTTGCCACTGTTTCATTATTTTCTTGTTGTTTATTGTGTGTTATTGGTTTAAATACCATATTCTTTAGGGGCACCGTTTCACACTGTTTTGTATTCGAAATGGAAGAAACTGTCTAGTTCATTCGATTTTTATTTAACTCTTGCATGAGCATGCGATCAAAAGTAACACACATTATTTAAATATAGTTTGAAAATAATAAAATTAAACATCAAAAGTGTTATCCTTTTCAAGTTGCACGAAAACACAAGAAAAATCTAAATGTATTTATATTTCTATATATAACTTTCAAATAAAATATGTTATCATGATTTAATAAAATATGTTATCATGATTTAATAAAATATGTTATCATGATTTAATAAAATATAATATTCATAATGTACTATAAAACATAATATTCATAGTAATAAAACATAATATTCATAGTAATAAAACATTATATTCATAGTAATAAAACATAATATTCATAGTAATAAAACATAATATTCATAGTAATAAAACATAATATTCATAGTAATAAAACATAATATTCATAGTAATAAAACATAATATTCATAGTAATAAAACATAATATTCATAGTAATAAAACATAATATTCATAGTAACAAAACATAATATTCATAGTAATTAAACATAATATTCATAGTAATTAAACATAATATTTATAATGTACTATAAAACATAATATTCATAGTAATAAAACATAATATTCATAGTAATAAAACATAATATTCATAGTAATAAAACTTAATATTCATAGTAATAAAACATAATATTCATAGTCATAAAACATAATATTCATAGTAATAAAACATAACATCCATAGTAATAAAACATAATATTCATAGTAATAAAACATAATATTCATAGTAATAAAACATATTATTCATAGTAATAAAACATAATATCCATAGTAATAAAACATAATATCCATAGTAATAAAACATAATATTCATAGTAATAAAACATAATATTCATAACATACTATATTATAAATTTGTTGGATATCAATGCCCATTTTCCCATCACCCCTGCTTGTTTGTAATAGAACAACCCATGCATATAACTTTTAACTTAGTGGTGGCATCACCCTATCATTCATGTTTACAATCTTCATGTGATCGGTCGTGTTTCGTCTCAGTGGGTCAATATCGTAGGCATCCACTTAAATGTTCCGTTTTAAATATTAGTTTAGCTTGAACCTAAAGTTTAAATATATTTCAATAATGTCCTGTCTACCCTCGTGTGTTTATTTCTTTGCTAAAAGCCCTACAAAATTAAATATCCAAATATATTTCTGTCTATACCTAATACCTTAAAAATGTAAATTAAAACCGCATTTTTGGAATATTTAATATTCTTTTCTTAATTACATGTTTTCTTTTTTGAAAATATCTCGTAATTAGATACTACCTTTGAAATGAATTCCACAATCCTCTTTCACTGATTTAATTTTCAGAAACGAAACTCTTTGAAACTAATGAAATGAAACTCTTTGAAATACTTTCTTTAAAAAATATTTTTATTGAAAATTTTACGAGGCCAGTAAGAAATGTTGACGGGAACCATATTTAAGTGTTCTTCACCGAAATCAAATTGATAATTTTTAATTAAAATTAATTTCTAACCAATTTTTAAAACATTTTATTAGAAGTAGGCGAAATACATTCATTTTAGCATCAACCAATGGAAATAATTTTTTTTATTTCAAATGCTCTAATTTTCACACTATAAAATAACAATTTGAAAACACAATTTATTTTATGAAAAGATGTTTCATAAGTTTTGTTTAAAATGTGAATATTATATATACATTTTAGTAAAACTAAAATCAAATTATGGAATTAGTATATGGCTAGATATTAAATATACGATATCACCTTTTAAAAAGAAAAAAAAGAGCATCGCATATTTAAATTATATATTCAACCCAAAAGGAATTCCTTGTCGCCGCCAAATAATATTTTATTTAATCAACCCTTTTAGCATTTCATTGCAAATAATTTATTTCACTTTGAACGAAAATATTAAATACTTCAAAAGTTAGTGTTTAAAAATGCGGCGAGAACGGCATTCATATTCAATTACTCTTTCTAAGTTAAAGAATTCGAAAAGCATCTAAGTGAGCATAATTTCCTAATGCATGATCATTCATGCGAAAATTTAGAGTTTTTATAGTAATTAATTTTCCACGCTAAATGCTAGAGTTTATTTTTACATTCTTAATTGCCGTGTATTTGAATATTGTGTTGTTTAGTTTGATTAAAAGCAGGTTTTATTTATTTGTTATTGTACAGAGGAGGACACATATATTATAAAGACGAGTTACCATCATGACATGGAAAATAAAAGACATCACAAATAAATCTTGAAATGTTTTTATCCATGAAATTTTTTAATGAATTTAGATAATGGACCTTAAGGGCTTTTTCAGTATTAAAACATCATAATCCTCAACATCGCAATCCATTGCCTAATCTGTTAAACTACTAGGACAACGTGAACAAGTTGTAAACAGAAGAAATGTTTAAAAAGGTCTGCGAAAAGAATGATAAGTAAGATAATTGAGCTGTAATAACTCAGTATCAATTAAGCAATCGACATCAAATAACGTAGAAAAACATATTTGGAATAACTAATTTACGTTTGTCATGTCACTTTGTTAAGATGGCTTGAGCAGAAGCCGAGATAGTAATATTAAATCCCAATGCTACTTTGAGAAAATACGAATACTTGCATTTGAGTATGCCATACGCCCGTTTACGAAGCAATTATACTTAAAAGAAAACTAGTAGTGTAACCAGCGTTATCCATTTATGTATTATCTTATATGTTTGTCCTATTATCATGTCCCCGTCACCTGTATATATTTCATGTTCCCGTTACGTGTATATATATTGTTCCCGTTATTACGATTGTAACGCCCTCTACATATTTTATGTCGCCCTGCGCTGTGCTGGGAAGCGTCAGTCATGCAACTGCCCTCTTAGGGTGAATGCGTAATTTAGGTTCGTCCCACCCCGAGTTATTGTAACGTTAGACTTATGTGATTAAAAATGTTTATGTTCAATCCTTGAGCAGTTATTTAGTCTATACGCCGTATAGTAGGTTAATTCACTCATTCTAGTGCACTTTTTTACGCTGTCTAATCTGTCTAAAGGACGCTTCAAGCAAAACCATTCTGGTGGTTTCTCCGACAAAGATTCCTATTGATTTTCATTGCTTTATATTTTCGTGTGTTTGCAGGTCCACCGGACCCAGTCCGTAACTGCGTAGTGACAAACCGTTCTCAAACGTGGCTGATGGTCGACTGCGAGGCCGGTTACAACGGCGGCCTGCCCCAGAGGTACCACCTGGACGTGTACAACTCCGCAGTGGATCGCCTGCAGATGAACATGTCGGCCAGCGACGCACCTGTGTTCTCAGTGACGAAACTGCCCCCTGGAACACATTTCGTTTTCGTCATTTACGCTTCCAATGAAAAGGGAAAGAGCAACACTGTGGCTATTCTGGGGAATACATTGTCAATACGTGACAATAGCACGGGTGAGTACTTTGAAGGAAGTATACTAATACAAATAAGGGTGATTGACTACAAATAACGAGAATAACAAATAATGATATTCAACAAGGTTGTGTGCAACTCTTAGCAATTCTCAATTCAGATCCATTGGGTTTAAAAAAACTACTGTGTAATCTGGTGAATAGGAGCAGTTTTTCGGAATGAGTTTTTCTGGCTTATAACGTTACCCTGTTGAATTTAAAAAAAAATTTTAAAAAAATATATATAATCTCAAACCTGCTGTTATTCACCCTATTCCCGGGTACCGAGTATCACACAGTTGGATAAATTTAACCAGCTAAATAGTTATACCTTTTAGTTATAATTTATGCCTCACTATATGATTTTTATATTTCTCACTTTACTGATAAAAAAAATTAGAAAAGTACCATGTCATCAAAATTAATAATTAAAGTTATGGGAATATTTTGATCTATTTGGTTTAAAAAACTACCTTGTAATCTGGTGAATAGGATCAGTTTTTCGGAATGAGTTTTTCTGGCTTATAACGTTACCCTGTTGAATTTAAAAAAAATTAAAAAAAAAAACTATATAATCTCAAACCTGCTGTTATTCACCCGATTCCCGGGTGCCGAGTATCACACAGTTGGATAAATTTAACCAGCTAAATAGTTATACCTTTTAGTTATATTTATGCCTCACTATATGATTTTTATATTTCTCACTTTACTCATAAAAAAAATTAGAAAAGTACCATGTCATCAAAATTAATAATTAAAGTTATGGGAATATTTTGATCTATTTGGTTTATAAAAACTACTGTGTAATCTGGTGAATAATAGCAATTTTTCAGAATGATTTTTTCTGGCTTATAGCGTTAGCCTGTTGAATACAAAAAATATACAAAAAAAAACTATATAATCTTAATACTGCTGTTATTCATCCGATTCCCCGGTACCCAATATCATACAGTTTGATAAATTTAAACAGCTAAATAATTAAACCTTTTACTTATATTTATCCCTCACTATGTGATTTTTATATTTCTCACTTTACTCATAAATAAATTTAGAAAAGTACCATGTCATCGAAATTAATATTTAAAGTTATGGGAATGTTTCGTTCTGTTTAAAACATTTTATATGCACATAACATAATTAAAATATTTTAAATATAATTAAGCTAATCAACATTTTGTATGTAGTACTGCTTCTTAAAAAACAAGAACATAGTTTTTATTTAACCTTTACGTGTAGGCTGGTATAACATGTGTAAAATAGATTTTACAGGTCTAGCGAGGAACTTGGGACAATTTGTATATTAACTTCAATATTATGCTCTAAGTAATTATCACACTAACATTACATCTTAAAACTATTTCTCTATAGTATAGCTGTATAGTAAATATTCTCTATAGTACCATATAAATCCTTTATATACCTCACTACAACAAAAGTGTGAGAAAGTAAAATAAGAATCTGATAGAAAAAAAGATAACTCCTCTTACCAGAGGCGATATCGTATTGATATAAGGACCATTTTTACACATTATGTAAGCTATATTAGGAAGCTAAAACAATATTTATCTCAATGAATAACTAAAGGAAGCAAATAAGCTTCGTGCTCACAGTGTGTGTAGCGATTCTTTTTTATGGCCCTATATATTAATAACACCTTTGCACAATCCCAATGAAATATTCATAGTAAGAAAATTATCGTAAATAATTTAAAATACCCTTGCATATGATTATCGATTCCTTATTAAAATATTAGGTATTGAAATTAATAAACAAAGGTTTGTTTGAAATATATTCGTGAACACTGCAAAATCCAATCATGTATTACCCCAAAACTTTAGTGAACTGTTAAATTCCATTCACACAACTGTTCTATTGCTAATTTAAGTCCTTCCCTAGTGGTAGTTAATAAACACAGTTCAAATTAGTTACATTGTTCCTGAATGCATGTTTGCGACAATATTATTATTTCGATATGGCTGGCTTATTCATTGGAGAACCGAGTATTTAAATGAAATTTGAAAACCTACGGCATGAATATACGTAACTAATTTCGTAAAGAAATCTAATTAACTATGTTAAATAATTTATTATGCCTTACTAATCATATATATACAAGGATTCTTTAAATATGATTACGGTATGTCAAAGTGTAAATAATTACACTATTGTATCCAATCAGGGATTCAAACAGTATTACAGATAACCCTCTATATAACTATTCTTCAATAGATGACTACGAATGATCGTTATAACGAAATGTCGTTAGAATTATCACTGGATCAATATAAGTGGTCGTTATACTGGAATATCGTTGTAACGATCACGGTATCTATATAATGGAATGTTGTTGAAACGATCAGTGGATCATTATGCAGGGCCATTATAATGGAATGTCGTTTGTAACTATCAGTGGATCACTATGAATGGTCATTATAATGGGATATCGCTGTTACGATCACTGGATCTATATAATGGAATGGTCATTATAACGGAATGTCGTTGTAACGATCGCTGAATCACTATGAATGGTCATTATAATGGAAAGTCGTTGTTACGATCACTGGATCAATATAATGGAATGGTCATTATAATGGAAAGTCGTTGTTACGATCACTGGATCAATACAATGGAATGGTCATTATAATTGAATGTCGTTGTAATGATCGCTGGATCACTAGGAATGGTCATTATAATGAAAAGTCGTTGTTACGATCACTGAATCTATATAATGGTATGGTTATTATAATGGAATATCGTTATAACTATCACTAGATAACTTTGAATGGTCATAATAATGGAAATTCGTTGTTACTATCACTTGAATCACTCAATTCCAAAAGCGTATCTTGTCCACTTTGCAAAACTAACCCTTCAAATTTTTAAATCACATTATTTTTTTTCGTATAAAATTTTATTTTTGCATCTATAATTAAGCAAAGTATGTAGTTTTACACATTAAACAACATACTTTACTTTATTACAGGTGTAAAATAAAATTTACAGTTTAAAAAAAATGCGATTTAAAAATGTGAAGGGTAAGTTCACAAAGTGGATAACATGCATTTGGAAATTAAGCGATTCAAGGGATCACTAAGAGTGGTCGTTGTTACTGAAACGTCGTTATATTGATCACTAGATAACTGTGAGTGGTCGTTGTAACAAAATTTTGTAGTAACAATTAATTTACATTCAAAAGTAATTAACTAATTAAATTTACAAGTGGCTGTTGATGCAATGTCGCTATATCGAAGATCCGACATATTGTATATTCATATATTAAAAAGAAATATTTCCAGATGTTCGCGCTGCAGTCAAGGATAAATTGTGTTTTTTATTGTTTTATAAGCCATCCTATCGTTCAAAGTTCACTCAGTCTTGCACCAATGAGTAAAAAAAATTAAGGCACACGGTACAACTTAAACTTAATTTTTTAATTTTGATTTTTTTAACTAGTATTTTTATGTAAATTACGTGGCTTTATATAAAAAAAACAATAGTTTACATAAATTCCATAATTGTTTGTATTTCTTTTCAAAATTTAATTTTTTTTTAAATTTTCAAAGCCTAATTCTTTAAAACGCTAAGATTTTTTAAAATATTTATATTTTTTTTACAATTTTTTTTTCAGATCCTTTAAATTATTATACATATGAATTGGCATTAAAATTTCGTATTTTAATTTTCTTGTACATATATTTTACGTTTTACTTGGAAAATGAGAGTTTATACTTTCATATTCTTTATCTTTACACATGTATATAAAACTGGTGTCTCACGCAGAGAGTTTACAATTTTTATATTAAAAAACATCACCATATTAAAACCGTCCTCATTTTCAAAGGTACCTTTCTTTTTAACACCGCAATTGCTAGTTAAAACCATATGGTCAAATACAACCGCATTTTATCCATTAATTAGTAAATACCTTGCGTTACTTATATTAAAATGTAGTAGCCTATATCCGAAAGGGGCTATATCTAAAAGTTTGGAAAATAATATTTTAATATTATTCGCTACTTCCATCCGTTTTGTTTCTACGTTTTCCAAAAAAATTGAAGGAGTATAAATCATTATGTACCTACTAATAAAAACCATGTACAAATTCCCTCGGCAGCAAATCCAGTAATAAGGTTTGACAAAAATTCGAGATCCTCTCGAAATAGTTAAAAGCGGATAAAATGCGTTTTGCCTCTGGGATTTTTATATGTCAACTAGCAATATGGCCCGGCGTTGCTCGTGGTCAAATTGTGAAGTAAGAACTGTGTGAATATAATGTTAAAATGGTGGAAGTTTCATAAAAATCTGTGCAGTAGTTTTTGAGTTAAATCCGAAGAAACAGACGGACAGACAGACAGACAAAAAATATTTAATGTGATTTTCTGAATCAGTGTATCCTAATTCGTGAAGAAAACTCAAAATGAGTGGTTTTGTTCGATTGCATAGACAGACTCTCCATTCTTATATATATGTATTGATATAAGTTCATGTTATACATTTAATATAACACAGTAAATTACAAACTATTTCACCTTAAACTATATATTTTATTAACTCAGTAACTTAAACTTCTAAAACGCTAATAACCTATTATAAATACCATGTATTTGTATCCACGCGTACCTATTATCCAAGAGTATGTTATATATATATATATATATATATATATATGTATATGTTTATATGTTCGTGATAGAGACAAATCTACCCTTTGCGGCGAACACCAGCTTAAATTGCAGCCGGCCCAAATTAGCAATTGCATTGAATATGTCTTCGATAACAAGTTATCGATTTCTGTTGCAGACACGTCATTGATGAGTAGCCTGAGTCCTCTGGTAGCAGTACTGCTGGCAGCACTCGGTACTCTCCTGGTGATAGGCGTAGTCGCCTTGGCACTGGTTCAACTACGCAGGAAGAGGCCAAGAAAAGGTTTCTATCCATTTATTTCATTCACTATCGTCCCCTTGGCATGATATGGGAATTTTTCAATTATTTTTAGAGACAGTTAATGATTTATGCTGTTGGAGAGTGAATGATAAAAACGTTAAGGTAATATAAAGGTAATATGAGGCTGATCGGAACCTCAAAGCTCTTAAGGAGCTTAAATATGATACGTTTTAGAGGTCGAAATTGGTGTTGAGTACATCAAAATTGAACGCTTGAATTTTAATTAATTTTTTTTTATATTTTAAATACATAAATAACGTTTTTAATAGTTAAATAAAAATATTTGAATTAATAAGGTAGGGTAAAGTCATAGGGCAATTTGGCTTTTTAAATTGAAAATTATATGACACATTGTTAAACTTATATTTTGATCTCGTTCTTTTTAAAAAGGCTTAATTCGGTTAAATTTATCACGTCGGTTACACTTTAACTAAAATCAATTATATTTATGGGTGATTTAACTCAGTTAGGTACTGGGTGATTTAACTCAATTATATACAAATTGTTAAGATAGTTTGATGCATGAAAACTTCTATGTAAAAACTAAAAACGTCGATATTTATTTACCAATATTCATAGGTTTTGTAAAAAAAAAGAAACCTTTTAATATATATTTTCCAATGAAAAAATTCTAACTTATTCAGCTTTTTTTCAATGTTTTCCAAAGTGAGAAAATGTGTCTTTTGAATTATTAATGCTAAAACATAGGACATTTGTAAAAATGTAACGATCTGCCACAAAAGTGTAATTATTCGGCAAAAAGTATGTATGAATTTCGATGCTTATAAATAACAAGAGTTAGGTGCACTATATTTAACATTGTTTACATGCTAATATATTAATATTACATTTTTCTAAAAATAAAATGTCGACAAAAGAACGTATTTTTTTTAAAAAAATTCTTGCTATTTTTGCTTGTTTAATTATAAGTTAAACACAATGGTTAAAATGAAATAAAAAAAATTCCAAACAAATTAAAAATAACATAAATACATCTCTTCGAAGGAACTAAACAATACAACAGTAAATTTTTAAAAATGGTGAATTGCGCACCATTGCTTGCTTTTAGGATGAAAAACAGTCCATTAATAATAAAGTGTATTGTGTTTTTAAAATTTAAAGTTTATTTTTTCTACTTTATTCAAGTTACTAATTTGACTAAAAGTTTGTTAAATAATTCCCACTGCTCTCCCAGTAGTATGTTACTTTAGAAAAGAATTATTAAAAATATTTGTAAACATTAGAATTAAATAAAAATATAAGATAATGTGTCCAAAAAATAAGTGAACATTTTTGTAAACAATTGAAATGTTACAATTTTTCCCTAAAAAAGAAATTGGACTTTGAACGTCAAATATCGAGATTTAATTCCCAAGTTTCCCCACCTTTACGTATATCATAATAATATTACCCGATCCAAATTCCTTTTTACTCAGGTATATTGCAGATAAATTTCCCTTTATTTTAGATATGCATGTGAAAGTTATTTTGTATTTGTTTCAAATATTCGATTTTATAGTGGTAACAAACTATTGGACTACGTCGGCTGTTTAACTACACATAATAAACCATTATTTTATGATATACATTAACTATTGTGTTGCTACTAAAGCTAAGCGACTTGTTTAAACTATAAATATAACGATAAAATTTTAAAAAAATGTTTTTTTTTCCAATGCAGCTATTTGCGATACAGCTAAACAATGACAATCGCCCAACATTTTCCCATCACCTTGTATGTAAGGCATGACAAAAACACACTTAATAATTCACGGATCAATGTATTTTACCAAACAATTAAACACTTAATAATTCACGTATCTACGAATTTTACCAAACAATTAAACACTTAATAATTCACGTACCAACGTATTTTACCAAACAATTAAACACTTAATAATTCACGTATCAACGTATTTTAACAAAACATTAAACACTTAATAATTCACGTATCAACGTATTTTACCAAAATCTTAAACACTAAATTATTCACGTATCAAATTATTTTACCAAAACATTAAGCACTTAATAATTTACGGATCAACGTATTTTACCAAAACATTAAACACTTAATAATTCACGTATCAATGTATTTTACCAAAACGTTAAATACTTAATAATTCACGTATCAACGTATTTTACCAAACAATTAAACACTTAATAATTCACGTATCAAAGTATTTTACCAAAACATTAAACACTTAATAATTCACGTATCAACGTATTTTACCAAAATCTTAAACACTAAATAATTCACGTATCAAGGTATTTTACCAACACATTAAATACTTAATAATTCACGTATCAACGTATTTTACCAAACAATTAAACACTTAATAAGTCATGTATCAATGTATTTTACCAAAAATTTATACATTTAATAATTCACGTATCATCGTATTTTACCAAACACTTAATCACTTAATAATTCACCTACCAAGGTATTTTAACAAAAAAATACAACAATTAATAATACACATATCAACGTATTTTACCAAGACATTAAACACTTAATAATTAATGGATCAACGTTTTTACTTAACAATTAAACACTTAATAATTCACGTATCAACGTATTTTGCCAAAACATTAAACACTTAATAATTCACTTATCAATGTATTTAAACAAAACATTCAACATTAAAAATACGCATAGAAATATTCTGTTAAATTAATATATTTCCATTAGCAGCTAAAACCGCTAAATAAATAAAAAAAAATACTTCGAATGTCACATGCACATCTAAAAGTTATGAAATGCAATCTTCAAAATAGATTTCTTTTAAGCCTATAAAATCCCCTCATCACAAATTCGACCTCGAGAGTTTTTAACATTTCATTTTAAATAACCATCAAGAGATTATAAGCTTCCCATGCGTTTGCGATACAGAGATTAACCCTACGTTAAGCCAAACAAAATAGAATATATAAAATATTATTTGTCGATGCTTACATAAATGTTGCATATTTCAGAGGAAACAAAAGCCGCTTAGGGCAATAATATTCGCTCCCCATTTTCTCAAACTTTGCGAATAACTACTTTGAAGTTGAACAAAGAAGCATTGTATAGATTTTCTTGATTCCCTTTTTTAAAAGATTAAGTACAATACGTATTTGGCTGTTCAATCGAAATCCGATATGTGTGCTCTGGCTAAGAAAATACATTGGTGAGAAAACTATTGATATTTTTATATTAGCTATCGCATAATATTTTTTTATTTATCTAAACAATGCTGCTCTGTTCTGAACAAAAAAAAATAAGACCCATATTCATTTTTGACGTCAAATATAAATGTCTATAATTCCATTTGATTTATTTTTGCATTTCAAGATATTGAACTTCTGAGCATTACAACCATAATTTTGCTTAGGAGTATATATCTACAACCAACACAGCAATGCACATACATTTTAAATTCATAAAACTACTTAATTTTGAAACTTTGTTAAAATCTCAAGCATTGTTTTTTAAAGTTACACTGTTAAAAAATATTACGATCTTGCACCAAAATTTGGTACACAGCTGCAACCAACGTTTGGTACTTAATTTCACCATTTTACGGTTCTACCACGGATACCATTTACTGGTGAAGCGTTGCACCAAAGCTCATAACGTTGCATAAAACTCAAAATTATTCTAGTTTTCTTATTATTTTAGTAGTGGGACTTTTGTAGCGAAGCTGGCAACCCTAGATCACAATTTTTTTTTCTTTGTCAAGTCCACCGATCGGGCTCTAACCAGGAATCCTTTGATTCATAACTGACCACCTTATCCATTGTACCACAGCGGCCCTTATTCGTCGTTGTCTTTCTTGGAGGGGATTCCTCGTATTGTTGATGTAGCGATAGCGAAAGTTTTGCTTACAGTTAAAGAGGTTGAACCAATTATCGGTGATACCTCCGTTTTTTGTTCTGATAAACGATGATTTTTGGTTCAAACTTGATTCCACCATAATATGGTGTAATTTGCTGCAGACCTTTATTTTGCACCAATATATGGTACATCGTTGAACTGAAATTTTTAACAGTGTATAACTACTAAAAAACACAATTTGTTTCTAAAATATACCTTTTGGAAATATAAAATACGTACCTTTGCAATGAAAGCATTTTTACAATTTTTATTTCTCCCTCTCCGCTTAAAGTTAAGTAAATTATTTTCTTAAATATTTATTTTTCTTTGATCATTGGTTATTATTGAATATATTTAAGTTCGAAAATTGTACATAATAGACACTTAAATTGTAGATGTCCAAATATGTATGTAGATTTTATTTTGAAGTATATTTATTGCAATAACTTCAATTAACCGCACTACTCGTTTGGTTATTAAAAAATTTAAATATTTTATTCCTGTTAATGTTTTTATTTTAATTGAATTTTATTTTTAAACAATTTTTTTTTTTTTTGAATTTAAAAGTGTCCTAAACAACAAGTAACAGTATGCAAATTGTTGTTTACATGTAGTATCGGGTTATCATGTAGGCCAAATATTGAACAATTATAAATTACTTCGAGGATATTTATTTATTTTTTATCTATTAATTTAAAAGAAAAGTATTTATATTAATTTTTTTTAATGTGTATAATAAAGAAGTTATCATTTTAATTTTCAGCACCAGCCTCGATAGAAGAGGACAAAATAAAGTAATTATAAATTTTATACTTTATCTATTTCAGTTATAAAAGACACTAGTTACTTTGTAACAAGACCGAAAGACATATTAGACAAACATCTATTATTTTTCTGTAAGACTAACAAATATATTTTTACTGAAAATACATTAAATATATTTGAACAAGATGTTTTATTTTGGTATAAAACAAACATCGTACATCGTTGTATGATGGTTTATTTTATTTCACTTATTTATAACATATAATGAAAATGTACAAATAATATTTTAAACTGCGGTTTTGTGTTCGAAGAATAAAATTACAGTGCCTTTATTATTACAGAATCAACAAATCTTCCAAGAAGTCATGTGATGACTTGACAGAAAACACAGTTGCATGCCCAGATGTCGTACCACCGAACAATGGTAAAAATCGTAAGATGTTATTTTTCTTAATTATTTTTCAAAGCTGATTAAAGGCTAATTGCACCAACATACAATTTTATCAATTTCGTAATATTTCATTTCATAGTTTGTAATGCATTTGACTGTTTATTTTTCTTTTGAAATGTTTTACCATGTTTATCATTTACAATAACTGAATTATAAATTGAATTCTATCATTTTATATCAATTTTACACTTTTTACAACTTTTTAAAGTTGGTGCCAATTTACAAGAAACATACCTAAATTTTGGCGCCGATTTAAAAACGGTGAAATAATTATAAAATTTATTATTAAATAATTCAATTTTTCTCCAATTCGTTCAGAAAATAAAAAACAAAATTCTTATATAATTTTTCTTAAATTCGGTTTTTAGTTTTTAATATAATAAAGCTCATTAAGACACGGATTTCATACATTGCTATTTTTTAAAAAATCTTTCAAATAATTAGTTTAACGATACTAATTCAGCATTACTGACTTTAGTTGAAATACAAAAATTCTAAAGTATGTTACACTATGTCTTTAATAAAAGTTGTTTATCCATAGTGTGCGACAGTTCCAGCTTAGAAAGCGCCATGATTAAAGATGGCCAGTCTCCAGACAGCGCTAAATGCAGCAAAAATTATAGAAATTGCGTCGTTGCATTGAAGAGGTCTTGGAGTTTAAAAGTATGTAAACTATTTAGTTTTAAAATTTAATGTATTTTTTTAAATTTCGGTTATTTAAACGTATTTTATTTAAAACATATTTTTTATTTAGCATTCCATTCCACATTTTTTTAGCAACTTGTACACTTTTAAAAATATTCCATTCGAAATTGAAAATCAATTAAATCCTTTTATATAAATAGCTTTTAATAAATGTTAATACTCACCATGTAATTGTGGACTCATTCTGAAAGATTCTAATTATGTCGATGACGAATTTGATTATCTATAGTATGATCAACATGTAAAAACATGAAGGGGTCGGTTCCAAATTAAAAATATACGTGTTTGGAAGTAAAAAAAATACTAAGTTCCGTTAAATATTTAAATAATAGTTACGTAATCGGATTTGGCAAATCATTTAAAAATTTATATTCAAGTATTGACCAAACATCTCAGTCATTAGAAAACATTTCACTACTTGTATTTAAATATATATAAACAAATTTAGCTACATAAATTTCTGTTACTCCGCATACTTTATCACAACGTTCCTTAAGTAAACTATTCAGAACCAAACGCTTGTATTTTATTTCCTGTAAGATGATAGAACACATAGTTTTTAGACTTCAGTATGTTTGATAAATACGGAATTTTAGAACCGAAGAAAATGGAACCGAATTGAGACACACATATCAAACTCGATAATTTTGCAATTACGACAGTTTAACAACTATTAGAGACACTGTGCTCTACTTTTTTGTAAAATCTGTAATAAGAACTTTATAGAGTAACTATTTAAATTATTTACCCTCGTATGTGTGTATGCCAATTTTTTTTATTAAAATAAAATCAAAGTACGGCTTCTGTTAAGTAGATGCTGGGACGTCACATTATTTATATGGTCCCGATCAGTGGTTTCCAATCCGTAGTCGTCGGACTACTGATGGCCCACGAGAAGATCCGAAGTGGTCCATGGGACTTTTATTTGTTTGTGTGTTTTTCGTTAAAAAATTTAAACAAGTCAGGCATTGTTTGAATATATTCTTTTTAATACCAAAACAATCTACAGAAAATCACAGGTTTTTCATATTTAGTAAATAACATTGTGCATTGTCGCTGCTGGGGATCTGCTAATATATTATATTTATGAAACATGTATTTTTGGAGTGAAAATGCGGGATTCTAACATTTGCAGCTTTAAACGTGTATTTTTAAATGCAATTTTAAAAGCATTCTACGTTTCTAAAATATATAGAAATTGGGGAAATGATGCAATTTCAAATATCACCCATTATTATTTGAAATCAAATACACATGATTCCATTTATTTCAAAAGCTAACTAATCTAATTAAAAAAACTAAGCTAAATATATATTTATATTAAAATTTTTATTGAAGCATATCGGATGGTTTAGGTTGTTGTATATACTATATCCAGTTTTAAGGGGCATCACTCAGCCGCAAGTTAATCGAATCCACAGTATATTAATAAAACAGATTAACAACCATTTTTTCTTATTGTGATCATTGTTTACTTGACAGAAGAGGTGTCAGGAAAAATCCGAGATCGAAGTGAGTTTAGCCGACCTCAACTACAAAGACGAGCTGACGAGGATACCGCTCTCACCGACCACCATCGTGCACCACGCGCAGTGGTTTGACGAGGAGAACAAATCCTCGTCCAAGAATGCTGTCATACTCGTAGAGGACCATGGGGATGGGGCAACAGCTCACAGAAGTATAGTAAGTGACTTTTACATTGCAACCCGATCACCATTCATATTTGTCATTTATGCAATGATAAAAAAATTCTCATTAAAGGAAACGAAAATTATATCGGCTATTTAGACGTAAGTAGGATTCGAAATATGTAAAAATAATTCCTGGTACATTAATTATGTTTTAGATATTTACAGTTTTATTGCTTGTAACCCGTGAAGCGCCAATGCTAATTTATAGCTATTTAAATGCATCTTTTTTTTTAAAAAAACTATAAAAAATCTACTGACCAGAAATATTTTGTTATGGTAATAACAAATATAAAATATTTGTTATTATTTGGAAATGAGATATTTGAAATATATGGTCTTATTTTCTGATATTATTTTTCTTGATCAGTAACAAAAAAAAACTTATTTTTTTTACATTTAAAGCAGAAAAATATATTTAATACTAGAACAAGTATTATCAAAAGCCCATGTTAGTATGCACCAGCCATTTCGAAATGTATGTGTCAGTGTTTAAATTTTGAGTCCAACTATTGTAGTTACATCGAACCTTAAAAGTTAGTTTTTAAATATTCGAGTTTTAGATAAAAGTAAAATGACATAAGTCTCTTTTAAGAATTTCTAAATGTTAGATATCATTATAAACAATAATAAGCAGATTTTTGAAACAATAAATATTCAAAAATTGTTTTTTTTCTTATTTTTTAATTCCGAGTTTACTTAAATAATCGAAAATGCAGATCTTAATCTTATTTGTTAACTTCTCCTTTTATTTCTTATTTTTTCATTAATTATTCAGTATTTAACAACCAAATAGGATTGGATCGGGGATCAAATTGTATTAAATATCATCATTCCCTTCTAAATATGAATTTATTTTTGATCACTGGTTAGCGAAAATGAACTATCACCAAATATTGTGAATTTATAAAAAAAAATCATTTTGATTAACATTATTTTGCATAAATATATAGTTATATTCCAAATTATGAAAACTACAGGACCTTATATTGCTTGTTTATTTGTAATTTTCTTTATAACTTCAATCTAAAGTTGTTATATGTCTCTCATGCCCATAGTATATGTCTAACCGACATAGTACATGCCTTGGCATAGTAAATGTCTCTGAGACATAGTATTTGTCTCATATATATATATATAGTATTTGTCTCATATATATATATATATATATATAGTATTTGTCTCATATATATATATATATATATATATAGTATTTGTCTCATATATATATATAGTATTTGTCTCATATATATATATATATATATATATAGTATTTGTCTCATATATATATATATATATATAGTATTTGTCTCATATATATATATATATATATAGTATTTGTCTCCTTGATATAGTATTTGTCTGTCTCCCAGACATATTATTTGTCTCCCAGACATAGTATTTGTCTCATTGATTTAGTATTTGTCTCCCAGACATAGTATGTATCTCCTATATATAGTATACGTCTCATTGATATAGTATTTGTCTCCTTGATATAGTGTTTGTCTTCCAGGCATATTATTTATCTTCCAGACATAGTATTTGTCTCCCAGACATACTATTTGAACTCATGTAACTATTAACAAAGTATATATTATCATTCTTGATATTTAGTAAAAAAAATTAAAATTTATAAAATTAGTATCACATTTAATTACAATATATTTCTAATAATTTTATTCGCATATTGAATTCCCATTGAAAATTCTATCGCATTCAAAATATTCAAGTACCTCACGCAATTTTAGCTTGAACTAATATTGGCAAACGAAACAAAACTTCACAGTAAAGGTTTTTGCATTTAACATAAGAACAAAAAAAGCAAAAGAATCCGGAACAAATTTATAATATAAATCCGAAGAATAGAAGGGCGCGGTATAGATTCAAAATGAATTCTTGGTGACTCTGGGTGAAACTTGCAAAGCCAATACTTTTCTCGCAGCCGGTTGAAAGTCCGTTTTTTCGGTCGGCATGTATCCAAAGCGACGAGATTTTCCACATCGCGTACCAACACACAGAGGTCCGCACAAAATGTATACTTTTTAGAGATTGTTTGTTCACCTGAGTCAGTTTTTCATATTCAGATATCTGAAAGTATTACAGGTATCCGGAAGTTTTGGTTTATGCATGTATTGATATAGAGGGTATGTGTGTAAGTATGCATGTAAAATGTATAACAGTACGTTAGTGCATATGTTATACACACTGTTAAAATATGCACTCAAAAATAAGTAAAATTTACTTAATTTTTATTACATTCGAGACTTATCATAGCTCCGAATACATAAGTTTCGTGTATGAAAATGATATGTACTCAAAAATGAGTACAATGAGTAAAACAGAATAAAAGAGCAATGAGTTGTCTACATAGATTGTCTACCAGATTTTCCACATCGCGTACCAACACACAGAGGTTCGCACAAAATGTATACTTTTTAGAGATTGTTTGTTCACTTGAGTCAGTTTTTCATATTCAGATATCTGAAAGTATTACAGGTATCCGGAAGTTTTGGTTTATGCATGTATTGATATAGAGGGTATGTGTGTAAGTATGCATGTAAAATGTATAACAGTACGTTAGTGCATATGTTATACACTCTGTTAAAATATGCACTCAAAAATAAGTAAAATTTACTTAATTTTTATTACATTCGAGACTTATCATAGCTCCGAATACATAAGTTTCGTGTATGAAAATGATATGTACTCAAAAATGAGTACAATGAGTAAAACAGAATAAAAGAGCAATGAGTTGTCTACATAGATTGTCTACCAGATTTTCCACATCGCGTACCAACACACAGAGGTTCGCACAAAATGTATACTTTTTAGAGATTGTTTGTTCACTTGAGTCAGTTTTTCATATTCAGATATCTGAAAGTATTACAGGAATTCGGAAGTCTTGGTTTATGCATGTATTGATATAGAGGGTATGTGTGTAAGTATGCATGTAAAATGTATAACAGTACGTTAGTGCATATGTTATACACTCTGTTAAAATATGCACTCAAAAATAAGTGAAATGTACTTATTTTTTATTACATTCGAGTCTTATCATAGCTCCGAATTCATAAGTTTCATTTATGAAAATGATATGTACTCAAAATGAGTACAATGAATAAAACAAAATAAAAAGAGCAATGAGTTGTCTACATAAGCCTTCACAAATCACTTTCAATAAATATCGACACATTACAACCAAGACTTACCTGGAATCGAACTCATATCCTAAAGCACAGCAGATCACTGGCTTATGCGTTGTACTACCAGGTAGACGTGAATAAGTTATAGACAAAATAAATGTTAAAAAAGGTGTGCCAAAAGAGTGGGTAGTAAGAAAATTGAATTTTAATAACTCAGTTTCCTTTTAAGTATTCGATATCAAATAATGGGGAAAACCATTTTCTGTACAACTATTTTAAGTTTGTCAGGTCGCTTTGTTAGGATGACTTGAACAAAAGCTGAAATGATAAATATTAAATTACACTGCTCTTTTTTAGAAAGTACGCTTACTTAAATGTGTGTACGCCATCGCCCATTTACACACTGCTTATTTTTTGGAAAGTACGGTTGCTTAAATTTGAGTACGTCAACGTTCAATTGTACTCAAAGAAAAACTAATAGGTTCAGGTACTCATTTTTAAGTACTTATTTTTTACAGTGTACGTAATATGTACTAATTATGTTTTACAGGTATGTGTATGTATAATTTATATGCGTATAAGGCTATGATCTTTCATTTGTAAGTTTTATAATGTTAATCGCATTTGCGAATTTTTTTTGGATATTTAAATAAAATAAATTGTATTATTAATTAAAGAACGATTTAGCTAAATTTGAACAATATCAAACACATTGTCTATATTATTATACTTGAATAAATCATAACAAGACAATTAGACTGTTACTTATTTTTTACAGGTTCCTCAGCAAAACACAACTCCTTTCTGACCTGCTTGTATTGTTGAAAACTAATAAAACAACTTTTGATACTTGAATGACAGCCGGACTGTATTATGACACAAGGAATTTAATTCATTGGCAGATTTTATCAGGTAATTCAAAACTGATGTGAGGATTTTTAAATGTTTACTGGTTTAAAATGTCAAAGTAATGAAACTTCTATACGTAAACCATATAAAATTGAGGAACATGTAATTTTTTTTTAATATTTGAAATGTTTAAATTCAATCGTAAATCATGTAGTTTATGTAAATTTTATCAGAGGAATGCGACTAGCGTTTCTCAGCAGTTTGGTCAGCTTACTGAAGGTAAAATAAAATCAACAATGTTTTAGTCACGCTGTGTGAATTAATTTTCTGGAGTGAGGCTCGTAAATAAAATAAAATTATGTAGGTCGTGAATATCGAGACGGCCGCAGATTTAAAGCCGTGTAACCTCAAGTTAAAGTGACTGGGCCTTTTTTGTGATTTCGTTTTCCAGACTGTATACGGCAGCGTTTCTCAACCTTTCAGTATTCGCGGCCCAGTTTTCAATCTTAATTTTCATCGCACCCCTCGCTTACAATAAAATGCATACAGCAATAATGTATATTGAGTATTTTGGATTCTGTTTTTAAATTATTTTTAACTAACTGCCAAAACAAGAGTAAAAGCGAGCCAACGTTGGCGAGAAACCACGTCTGGCATTTTATATAAATATTACATTTTTTATTAAATATTATATTTGAAATGAAAGCCAAACAGGAAAATAACGTTAAAAGAATATGAAAGTAGAAAAATGTGTTAATTAATTTTGCACAGGAGTAGAGGATGATTTTTCTGCACTAAAAACAAGGGCATTTCGCATTCGATTACCATTTTCAACATCCTACCTTTGTGAAACGGGATTTTCTGCTGCGGCTTCTTTGGAGACAAAATCTAGATCTCGGCTAAATATAGAAACAGAACTGAGAGTGGCTATTTCTAATATTAAGCCTGCCTTCGAGAAACTTTGCTCTGCAAGACAGGCCAAAGGAAGTCACTAATAGTTATTAAATTTGTTTTAAATTTAGTATGTTTTATCTCACCCAGCTAAATAAAAAGGAATAAAAGTTTTATATAGGCAAATTAAAAATTTAAATAACGTGCAGGTAATTAAAGGGTATTTTGAACAACATATGCAGTTGTCATGAAGGTGTTATAAATGTGTTATGCTAATTTTTTTTTAATTGCTTTCATAGTAAAAGTTATGCTATTTTTTTTAATTGCTTTCATAGTAAAACTTTATTTAAATTATAAATTTATTCATTTCATTCATTCATTCATCTATTAAAATACAAATACAACGTTAAAATACGCAATAAAAACCCATCAAATCCGGACATGTTTCGGGAGATACATCTCCCTTCATCAGCAGAAAAATGAAGGGAGATGTATCTCCCGAAACATGTCCAGAATTTTATGTATTTTTATTGCGTATTTTAACGTTGTATTTGTATTTTAATATTATTAACGCAATATTCTATAAGACGAGTTTTTATCCGTCATTCATCTGTTTATATAATTAAATTTTTTTTTTAATTTCCGATATTACATCATGTTCGTTTACATAACTCATGATTTATACTTATTTTTTGCAGAAAATGGATATTCTTTGAAATAAAATATTATCCACGGAATGTCAACCCATTCAATATTTATGTTACGACTGTAAACACCTCTACAGTTAACCCCGAGTAAAAGATGCCATTTCATTGATTGGAACTGCCTGTTTTTTATAGAAGAACAATTTGATGCGCATGGATTTTATACTGAACAAACCAATAAAAGGGATAATTGTATCCTGTTGGGAACGTATCAAGACCACATGATTAAAGATGATGAGATACTACTGATGGCAGTATTTATCGATGCTTTTTTGATACTGAAGACTTGACGATACTGTGGTATCTAAAGAATATCGGAGTGCGGAAATATCGAATGCTTCTATTTATTAATTCATAATTTGTATCGTTAATATGTGTTTCATATTTACTTTCAGTATTAATTTTACAATACTAAGTCAAATAAAGTGAATGCTTTTTGTTAAAGTAATTTATCGGTTTTTGTAAATAAGATGTTATATATTAGTAAGAAGATGTTTATCGGAAGTATTTTATTGCTTAGGATTATTGAAAGTTAAGTTTTTAGGTCTCATTTTAGTAATATTTTGCACAAATTGTTAAAAAGAAAATTTATTGCAAATAAAAAAGCTTGCTAATAAAAATAGTAGAAAGGAAAAACTTTTATTCTTCCTAAGAAACATTGAATTTTGTCGCAAAATTTCTGTAAAGGTTACATTATTAAATGTAATTATCAATGGGTTTCAATATCCTTTTTTAAGAACTAAAATTAAATCATATGATCAAATTTAATAACATTGAAAATCTACTATGAAAATTAACATTTATCACTAAGTAACATTTACGAATAGGGATAATTTTAAGTTTTAAAATACTGTATCTATATTTAGTGTACGTCGAAAATACAAGAAATCATGAAATACACTTTAAAAAAATATATATGTCATTCAAAAAATATCAATACAATTCTATAAATTTTACTAAATATGAATTTATGAAAAATTCGTCACCACAAGTCATAATAACAATACTATATATATTTAACAATACTAAATATTCCTCTGAGCGGCCAAGGCATTAACTAAATTGTAAAGTGGTTTTTGCTGTAAAAAAGTTTAAATTATATAAATTATATTTAAACAATTTATTTTTTATATATTACAGTGGGGTATGAATTATTTTATTTGATGCATAAAGAAATAAGAAAACCTGGGCATTCGCTAAATTGCAAGCTGCTGTGGTGTTTAATTTTAAAGAGATGGAGTTTAATTTATAATCCAATAAAAATATTCAAAAATAAAGCATTTTTATAAATTTAAAAAGGGTGCGTGTTGCTACAAAAATACTATCGCTTCTTTAACAGAAAAATTCGGTACAGCCGACCAGAAGGATATGCGCCCTATATATATATATATATATATATATATATATATATATATATATATATATATATATATATAATATATATATATATATATATATATATATATATATATATATATATATATATATATATATATATATATATATATATATATATATATATATATATATATATATATATATATATATATATATATATATATATATATATATATATATATATATATATATATATATATATATATATATATATATATATATATATATATATATATATATATATATATATATATATATATATATATATATATATATATATATATATATATATATATATATATATATATATATATATATATATATATATATATATAATTTTCTTTGAATTTTAATTTTCCAATGCTATCAGAAAAAATGTTTGTTTTTTTCTTTTCTCTATTTTTAATGTTTCTAGAAAAATGCTAATAAAGCATTCAATGATGCTATTAAGATATTTTCTTTTTAATTATGTGTATCACACTTCATAATATAGACAATAAATCCGACTTTTTATTATAAACATACAGTAATTAATAACACAACCTAACTAAGTGATGATCGAAATTTCATTTAGACTACCATTATATAGCCATATTAAAGAACACTATGTACATTTTTGAGAACAAATATCATATCGTATTTCAGAATACTTACAATAAAACTCAATGTTCGAAATTATATAGCTTTTATTAGATAAACTAAATATAAATATTGAATACATTTTTATACATAAAACATATCGTTTGAAGCTAAAATGTCGTTTTCATTTACTTCGAAGAGCTTATAAATTCACAAAAAAAATTTAATGCCTTGAAATATGGTACTTTGTTTGGACCATATAAAAAGAATGGTGTCATTTAAAAAAAAAAAATCATGTGGTCTATCAAAATATATTTATACTTCTTTTCTGTAAAGGAATGTCTTCTAAGTGTTCTTGATACATTGATGTTTGAATACACTATGGAAAATGTAATATTTTTACTGAAATGTATGTTTTTGATAAAAAAAAATATATTAAAACAATTGTGTGATAACAAAATATTCCGGTATTCATTATTTAGTAATAGCAATTCAGTTCATTCACAAATACACTATTAAAACATAATATATATTTAAAATATTTTTTTACAAAACTACCTGATTATGCATTCAGTATTAAAATTGGGTGAATGTTTTTTTAATATATTATTAATATTTAGATTGTGATTTAGAAAAAAGAGAATTAGAAACTGTTTTGCATTTACCACTTTTTGAAGAAATGAAACACCTTATTTTCACTACAAGAACGAATTAGCATGCTTACTAATTATTGGTATTAAATAAGTCATTGATTTAGAACGCATTATTTTCTTATTTAGTAGGGTATCGGAAATCGAAATGAACCTTAAGGTGTGTTGACTCTTTAGTATTTACACCAATATCGAATAAAGCCTAATAAATATGAGATCGATGTGAGTTTTACTATTAACTATTGACTTAGTTTTAAGTTGAATGGGGGAGGGGATCCCCCTCCTGCTGAGTGATGAACTCGTATTATCCTGAAAGGGAATAGAATAATTAGCACATTCATTTTATGAAATAAACATTGCAACGGGATAACAGATAATTTTATTATTTTTTTAAGGTTTTATATATTTATTTTGTTGTTATTTTTAATTTTATGCACATATATTGAGGACATAAGTGTGACCTTGAACCAAGATAAAATGCAGTTGTCAGGTTTGACATGTCGAATTGACAAATAAGTCCAAGCGGCTCCTACCAGTTGGGGTCATAGTATATACGCTAGGAATTGTATCAATGACATTTTATATATATTTTTACCCCTCGTTATTCAGCGGTATGAAATTATTTATTTTTTTTGCATTACAATAGCAAATCACAATATATATTAAATAGATCAGGAATTCAATTCTTTTTTCGAAAGTTCCTAATTTTTTTTTAATGTTCTTATATTTTCTGTTACATTAGTATTTATAGCAACGGTTCCCAATCAGTAGTAATCCTAGTTAAAACTAAAATAACACGAATTACCTTTTTTCTTATATGCTGATTGACGTCCTCAGCTTTTTTTGAAATGTATACGTTTCAATTTTGTTTGAACAGGAAAGTGAAAAGGAAAGAAGACATGCACAAATTAACCCAACAAATATATATAAAAGATATCACCACAATCAGAAGTTTAATTATTTTATGTATCTTACTTATAAATTTAACATTCATTGAAACTCATGAAAACATTGCATTAGTCGCAAGTTAGTTAGTCCGCAGATTTACGGACTGTGTATTGGATTGAGTAAAATATTTCTTTTTGGTTCATAATTTCGTCCAAGTGTGATTGTAAGCTTCATATTTCCACACTTAAATCAGTGATTTTTTACAATTTTATATTTGTGACCCCGCGGACCACATAACATCGAACTGCGGATCCCCGGGAGTCCCGCAGACATCCTTTTAAGAATTACCGATCTAGGGTGATATATTACTAAATGGGGAATACGTACTTTGTAGGAACATAAATTCCTAAACACAAATATATTAAGTTTATATTTTTTGTATTTTAAATACAACTTTTTTTTTAAATAATTCACTAACTTTATTTTTTTAAAAACTACTTTAGTGTTCATTAATGTTAAAGTAATACCAATATATGCTAGTAGTATGCTAGTAGTAGTTTAAGACTAGACAAATAAATTAACTTTTTTTCTGTAAAACACCGGAACCCCATTAGATCATTTAGAATTGGATTATTATTTAAAATAGCTTCCTAATTTCGATACCAGATGGCAGCAGCAAATAGTAGTTGTAGAATACATTTGCAGTGCTTTCGTTTTCTTTTCCAAATACATATTTAATAAAGAATTATAAATTTTCTCTACTTTAAATGTGTATAATTTTTATTCTGGAAAAAAATTTGCGCATTATTATCGTTATATGGGTGTTACACAGGGATTTGGCACAGGTATTTTTACTTCAGCTTACTTATTAAAAATATAATAAATTAATTTATTATAATTCCAGGTATACGTTTACTCATTAGTTCTTTGAAATAACCCCTAATTCTTCATCCACGGAAATTAATCTACTATACAAGTATTAACGAATTGGGAGTATATTAAAAATAAAATGAGTCATTTAATTATTGCATAGTACTATAAAAAAAGCAAGATCTAGTCACTTTTATCATATCACACTTAGGTCTTGTCATAAGACGTGCCAAACTAGAAAATGTTTTATGCACGAGATTGTTTGGGAAGGAAACTGACGAAACTTCAAAATAAAACCGCCAGAAATTTGGATTAATACCGCCAAATTGCGCGCCAAGTCGAGAGCTTACAGATTCAACAGTCATGTTTTTTTTATATATATATTTGTGCCCGCAGGATTTCTGTTCTAATTCAGATATTTGAATTTTTTTTTTTGTTGGATAGAGGAGGTTTCACTTGGGAGCAATTTGAAAAAAAATATCCGGTTATCCGGCATTTAACTATCCGGAATTCTCAATTAACCGGACCGTTTACAAAAAAATATTGTTTGATTTCGAAAATTCTTTTTTGCTGAATAGAGATAAATCCACTTATGCGATATCTGCATAATGTTTGGCGCATTCAGTTGACGTCATTTTACTGGCATCATGTGTTCAAATCTTGTCGCGGTCAGAGTTTTCGATTTGAAATAAAATTCAATATTAATTAGTAATTAATAACTGTATGGTTAATAATTGTATTATCGTCGGGATTACGTACTTATGCCAAGTTTCAAGTCGACATGACATTTGGAAGTGGGTTTAAATTGAGTTGCGAAATTTGAGGCAACATCACACCAGACATATTTAAATAAAAGTTTGTAAAAAAAAAAAAAAGAACAGCAGTGCAATGCCAACACCACCGTAACTGAGTCACAGTTAAGGTGGTATTGGCAATGCTCCAAGTACGAATCGGAATGATAACGAAAATGGCAACAAAATATGTATGTTGCTTCTCTTTCAGCAACTCGCGCGAATAATTTTCCTTTCTTTCAATACTATTAAAAAAAAGGCATAAACAGCAGCGGTTTCCTCCCTCTTTGCTTCTGTTTCGTCATCCAGATTTGGCCTTGAGTGATAAGACTGATTCAGCGCTCGCTCGTTCAGCACACACCACTGTATTCAATCAAAGGCATTTTCGCATTCCGGTCAATTCGGAAGTAGAAGGGAGTTTTGCTGTCTGTTGGGTACAAATTTTTCAATGGAAATGTAAGTATTTCCGCTTATTATCTGAATCATAAAGATATATAATTATATAAGCGAGGGTTTATTTTAATGTGTCACTGACCTGCCTACAAATTAACTGCAACCGAACTCGGTATAACCAGTTTAATGAAATACTTGTTTAAAAAAAATAAAATTCCGCCATTTTTAAGGATGGATTGGCATTAAAATACTAATGCGAATTTAATACGTCTGTTTAAGTTTAAAGGTTTAATCTGTGGTTTTGTAAGGAACCACATTTGGTGATGGACTTCCTATAATGCATATGTATTCAGTAAAAATAAAATTCGACGTTAAAATGTTTAAACCTAGTTATTAAACCTGAAACAGAAAAATCTTGAGGTAACTGACATTTCAAAATATTTAAACTACGATACGACTTAAAATAGTTGATAATGGGTATTTTTAAACGTTGATCCGAACGAAACGAACTTAAGTTCCTGTTTTAATTTCCCAACTTAACGTTTCGAAATTCCCAACTTAACACTGCTAAAATTTCTCAGTTTCAACTGATCGGTATTTGTTATCGTTTTTAATATATTATAGATATTATTAAACAGTTTCTCACAAGCATTGATATGTTGCACGCATGTTCCAATACAGTGTTTGTTATGAGGTGTAATTTAAATGTAATCTTACTATAAAAAAAAATAGTTTTTTTTTATAGTTGTACAATTTCTAGTCTCTTCCCTTGCTTTCTTTCCTTTGCTAATAATAGAATTTTTTTTTCTGGAGAGGTGGGGGGGGGGACCATTAAGAAACGAAACAACTGACCGAATATTTATCTTTATATATACTATATATATATATATATATATATATATATATATATATATATATAAGTTTTACAATATTTTACCCTTTTCCAAGTGTAAAAAAAATTTACTGCTACACCAAGGTGGGTTTTTCTATTTTTAAATTCTAAGCTAAAAGGAATGACTTTCCTATTGCTGAAAAATGTATGATTGCTCAATTCACATTTCTAAGGGGAAAAAATTATGACATGTAATTGCCTAAAAAAATTACCGACTACCCAAATTTACAACTACAAAAAAGGGGGTTCAGACAATATTTATTATTTAAATTTTGTGTCCAATATATTTTGTCTTTGTCAAAAAAAATATATATATATATAAAGAGTATTTTTAACAATACATTATTAAAACACCCGTCAAAATGGCGGGAATAACAATGGCGGTGGGAAAATATTATTAATGCAGTTCTATGCACGAACTTGGGTCGTGACTAAATTTTGATGGATACAAAATCAATGTTTTTATAAATAAAAAAAAAACGGCGTGGTTCCCAAAGTACTAAATGTTATGTTCTTATAACAATGCACAAAACAATGCAGAATTTTAAACACTTGATTTTATTGAATTTGTATCCCTCTGATGTCATCACTCGGATACATTCCATTGATAGGATCGTTTTTGTAAGTTAGTTTAAGAACTTAACGTTTTTGTAAGTAAGTTTAAGAACTTAAGAGTTAACTTTTGTTTAAAAATACCATTAAAAAATAAGTCAACGAAGAACTATTATTTAATATTTATTTTTCTGAAGGAAATTATTGTGAAAATGTGAAGATTTTGATCAATCTTCCATGAACGCGAATATAATTATTTTGATCTTCACACATAAAAATACAACTACAACACTGTTTATCTATTTATCTAAACGAGGAATGTTTCTGTGTTTGTGTGTTTTCATGATATCAGAAATCCGCTCGAACGATTTGCACAAAATTGGTGCATTGCTACTTTTTTAGGTAAAAATTCGAAGATTTCATCTTTGAAAAGTATCATTTAGAGGATAAAAAATAGATTAAAAGTTTGATGTAATTATGTCCATTGCAAATTATTCATCGCGAATTAACAGTTAAAAAACGATAACAGGTAAACGATATACAGTGGATCCCATAAGTGTTCGTACACTTACGAATTTCAAAGAAATACTGCTCTATTTATTATAAAAATTAATATTTCAGAATGGGAATTTTTTAATAAGATATATAAATTGTGCTTAACAAAACTATATAAAATATTTTTAAAACATAGCAAAAGTTTTTTTTTGAAAATTCAATAATTAAAAAATAACAAAAAAATTATCTCACAAAAATCTTCGTACACTTTGAAAAAATGTCTACACATTAATAAATATTGCAATATTTTGGTAAATTAGTACTTCATAGGATGTCCTGTAACATCCACAACAGCTTTTAAACGTCTGGGCATAAATTTCATTAGTTTTTTTGTAATTTTTGTATCATTTTCTTCTATACTTCGATTATTACTTTTTTAAATTCGCTTTCCATTTTAATGTCGTATCTTCGTACTCTTACCTCTAGTTCTTTACATATGTGTTTTATTAGGTTTAAATTCAGCGGCTGATGTGTTTTTTTAGAACTTGTGGGCAATTATAGAGACAACAGAGGCAAATATTAAGAGTTTTGAGCTTATAATTTGAAATTGTATGTTAAAATATTTAAATAAATATACTGATTCATAATGTTATCATCAAATACCAAATTAACTAGTCCTGATGCTAATTTGCATTCTTGTACAAGGACACGCCAAAGCATGCTTTACTGTTCCGACTAAGTTCTTGGTATTTGCGAAGGTAAGCCTAAGCTTTCTATTTTTCGCACTAACAGTAAATTTCGCTGAATTACATGAGCGTTCGCTCATGTAATTCAGCTCATCTGAGCACTTGTCGAACAGTTTCGATTGAAATTGAAGTAGAACATGTTTCATTAAATTCTGTAGATATTTTTACAACACTCAAACGTGGATTTTTCATAAATTTTCTAACTATAAATCTCTGATCACGTTCAGTTAACTTTGCCGGATGATATTTTCTTACCTTGTTTTGATCCGATTTTCTTCTTTAAAGCATTTTATCACATACTGCACGTTGAATTGGATAAATTTATTAATTTAGAGATACTCCGAGATGATTTACAACCATTATGATGAGAAATTATCAATATACGAATGCTATTCTTTGTTTTCTTCGACTGCGATCCATGTTTAAATAATAAATAGAATATTACGACGTAAACAAGCAAAAATTAATACCAAACGAACATTAAATGTCACCACAATGCAAAAATAAAAAAATAAGGGACAGACGATAATTTTATTTATGAATTTATTCGAAAATGTTTTGGTGTACGATCACTTTTGTGGCGTTTTTTTTTCTCTGTTTCCTCGCATTTTCATTTTATAAACAGAAAATAATTCAATATTTAAAATATATATATTAGGTTTTATTCAGAATAACATGAAGATGATGTGAAATAATATTGGACTTTATATTCGAATTCAATTCCAGACTACAACGCATTTTCTAAAAAAATTTAAAGTGTACGAACACTGTTGGGAGCCACTGTAGCAGTGGCGGCCCGTGGTCGAAAATGTTAGTGCAGCCGAAATCATGTGACACCCCCCCCCCCCCCCCCCCCAAAAAAAAAAAAAAAAAAACTTTTTCAAACTTTCAAAAGCCATTTCTGGGATATTTATCGAAAAATCCTCAAACTTTGAGGAATCGGCGAGACAAAAAAAATATAGACATTCGCTATCTTTAAATCTTACGTCAAATTCCATTATTATGGTATCCAAAATTTCAAAATATAACATTTTAAATTTCTTAAACACATCTTCGTGAGTTCGGAAGTCATCTTGTTTTTTGAAAACAATTTCTGTTTTCGAATTCGCAATTTCAAAAATACGTTTGAACGTGTTCTCATTATGGTTTTGTCTTATAATGTTCTGAATTACCTTGACTTGCTGAAGACAATAATTTATATCTAAAGATTTTTTTTGAAGAATGTCATATAAAACATCTGTTTGTTGAAAAATAAAATCAAAAATTAAAGATAAAAGTGTGAATCCAAAATCATTAAAATAATTCAGAAATCCATTTGTCCATCGAATTGCTCCCATTCACTCCCTCAACAGCCATTCCTTCCACAGGGTTGCGAAACAGCACTTATCAATACCGCCAAAGCTGAAACAATTATCGAGCCAAGGGGCTTTTCCTCCATCAGGCAAAGCGGTCTAGAGATGCTAGTAAAATACTCGGTCCCCTCCCCACACGTCCCGCCGATTCAAACACGGGAGCCAATCAATTCACAGAATTCCCAACTACAGCTCGAGTTGAAAAAATCCTTTTGAGCTGCGTTTGTGACGTCACAGCCTCATTTTAACGTGAAGGGGAAGTCATACCGCGTAAGGTTGTCATGGCAACGATGCAGCCGATTTCTGACTTCGCTTTTTAGCTGCAATTTTCATTGACTGAAGTTTTTTTCCCTTCTGAATTGTGCATTACGGCAAAAAGGCTTGCTATTTATCGTAGATTTTGTTTACTACCGTAGAAATTTCATTTTCAATTATAATCTTCATTTAAAAAAATTAGTAAAATATCTGATTTTAGTTTTGGATGAATTTAGGTGCAGCCCGGCTGTACTTGCTGTAGTGGGCCAGCCGCCACTGCACTGTAGATATTTTTATTCCTTTGTGTTACAATTTTTTTTTTAATTTGTTAGAATCATAAGGTATCTGGTTATATGCAAATATTTTAGTTAGGATTTCTGTGAATAGATGGCGTTATTTATTTCTGTTATATACTATAATCGTTTTACAAATAAATTTCTTGTTCAGCTAATGTCAGCGTTACGCATCGATCCACATACAACAAAATTAATATATTAAACACGTCATTTTTATTTTCAGAAATAGTACATTTAAAATTTTTAAAAAATCATCTGGTTTTTTTAAACAAAAAGGAAACGTAATTTATTTTCACTTAATTTTTTCGTCTGCTGAATACGGAAACAATTTAATATATTTAAAATACAAAAATCGTCTGCCTTTTGAAATGACGAAGAAGAAGAAGAATTATGTGACTTCATACTGTGTTTAATACTACAAATAACGAAGTAGAACATGGAATTCTTCGAAACCAAAATATGATTAGTATAACGAAATAGAACATGGAATTTTCGAAACTAAAATATGATTATAACAGCAGTATTTTATCGCTAATGCATTAACTTCCAGTGTTGCTTTGCAAAGACTTTAAAAGGAATATTTGGTGAAAAGAGTTGATTAATTTAATTCCAGAGGTAAATCGTAGTGTTATAACGAAAATATGTTATAATTTTATATATTTCAAATAAGTTGTTTATTATAGATAAAGTTATTCACAACATTTAATTTAAAAGGTTCTTGGAAGTATCGTTTAAAATTTTGTATTTTTAACTATTATTTAATTTAATGTTCGTTACTGTTCTTGAAAAGAATTTATTAACATAATGAAAGAGGTAAATATCATAGTGTTTTAATATTTCTACGTTATAATTAATATTTTTTTTATAGAAGCGGATAATTTATTGTAGATCAAATGTACGCGCAATTTAATTTCATTAACTAATTATCGTTTTTTTAAGAAGTTTGTTTTTCATTAATTGCTGAAAAAAATTACTAGTGTAACTCAAAAGGTAAATATCAGCCTTTAAATATGTATTTGTTATAATTTAGAATTTTTTAAAGAAGTGTTGTGTTCATTATATGTAAAATGTAGTAGCACACGATTGACGTTAAATTGACTTAGATGTGTGATATTACTGAGGGTTTAGGGATTTTAATGTTTTTACTTTAAACGAAAAAGTAATTAATTTAGTGTTTAAATAGCAGCTTTAAATAAATACTTTGGTAAAGAGTTGAGTGCGATAATGGTCAAATGGTTTTCAAAGAGTCGCCAAATAACGTGAAGCGTTGTGCGCATGCGTCGATTTCCCCACTGATCATAATGGTTACTATATTTTAAACAGAGTTCGGTTTGATTAGCAACCACGAAGCAAAATGTGTGAAAACGTCAAGTTCTGTTAACTGAGCAGTTGTAAGTTAGGTTATTACGATGCAAACTGTTCAAAGAAAATTGTCCGCTTTTATTGAAAGCATTGACCGAAATGAAAGCGATGTAAACAAATCAGAGCTGTTCTGGTTAATACACACGCAGTTTACTAACTCAAGCATTGCGGTTAACAAATTAAGGTTTTCGAACGGTTTCCACGTGGTTTGGTTTATTAAAAACATCGCACGAGAGCTGCACAATGGGTTATTGGCGACGGTTCGGGATCTATAGGGAACTGATTCCATGTAGATGACATGTTTTTGAAAATAATTTAAATTTAAGGGTTGGTTGAATTAAGACATACTAGACCTACACAATAGGCTTATTGCGACGAATTGTAATGAAAAAAAATTTATATAAAATAACAAAATTTTGAAAAGGTGATCTGGGCACGCATTTTCTTATTTATATCCCGGGCAACAGCACATTTTCTATCAGGCCGTTTCAAAAACAGCTGGTACTCCCTCCGAGTAGTCGTTTTTGGCACAGGGAAATGACATATTTCCGGTCAGGCCGTTTCAAAAACATCAAGCAGTAATGTGGGGCTCCTAATCTCCGAACAGTCGTTTTTGGCACCGAGCAATGGCGCACTAAAGACGTGTAGGAACGTTCGAACTATCAACATCTAATTAAAAATATTTAACTCCATTTCTAGCCTTCCCAATAGCAATGAAGGCTACTTACATATAATAAAAAATTCTGTTATGGACTACTTTAAAAAGTATAAAAAGCTTACGAAAAACGCAAATGCATACTTTAAGAAATTCTATTCGAAAAGAATAATTCTTATTTTCAATGTATGACGCAAGTGTAATTTTCGTTCAAAAATATTCTAATGCTACAAGATGGTTTAGTTTTGGTTAATTAACGTCGCACTAGAGTTGCACAGTGGGCTATTGGCGACGGTTCGGAGTCTATCTCGAAAGAAAGACCCGGGAACACATACACATTCACACACATTCATACATGCAATGCACCTCGTTATTTTAGAACCATGGTCAGATGACGAGGAAACACCTGAACTGGCACCCAACGCCTTCAATAGACGTCGGGATTTTGGACCCCGATCAGATTTATCGTGCACCAGCCCCGTATACACGCCGTTAATTTTTGCGGATGTTCTGGAAGACTTTTCTAGTATTTTTGTAGCGAAGCTGGCAACCCTCCGATCACAAGATCACTACTTTTTACTGTTCTTTGTCAAGTCCATCACCTGGCATCGAACCGGGAACCTTCGTATTCCTAGCTGACGCCCTTAACCGCTCTACCACGGAGGCCTTCGTTATTTTAGAACCATGGTCAGATGACGAGGAAACACCTGAACTGGCACCCAACGCCTTCAATAGGCGTCGGGACTTTGGACCCCGATCAGATTTATCGTGCACCAGTCCCATATACACGCCGTTAATTTTTGCGGATGTTCTGGAAGACTTTTCTAGTATTTTTGTAGCGAAGCTGGCAACCCTCCGATCACAAGATCACTACTTTTTTACTTTTGTTTGTCAAGTCCATCGCACGGGTTCGAACCACCAATCCTCGGATTAGTAGCTGAACGCCTTTTACCGCTCGGCCACGGAGGCCGCGCTACAAGCTGGTATATAAATAAATATTAAAAATTCACCAAAGATCGTTTAATCCAATCGCAAAATTTCCAAATTCACATAAATAAAATAAATATTCGAAAATAATTGTTCCGAAATGCAATATTGTCTGCTTCCAACACCGTACCTTTTTTAAAAGAGCCCGAAAGTCACACTACTCTTTAAACGGAAATTCTAATTAATTCAATTCATATTTGTAAACAATTGTGCCATTACCACGTCGATAAGTGAACCGCTCGAAAAAAGTCGCCAAGAAGTATTCGCTATCGATTTAAAAAAAATAGCTCAATATAAAAACTAAAAAAGGAAAAATAAAAAAAAAACGATTTTTAAAAAAAAGAAAAACCGATTTTTAAGAAAATGCTCTAAAAAGTAAAAAATAATTTTTAAATTTACAACCAAGTTTAAAAAATTTAATTATTTTATATTAAGTTTTATACGTATGACAACTTTTTGAAGTTGGTGTCAATTTACAAAACTGGTACATAAATTTTAGCACCGATTTCAAAAAGTTTTAATAAGTTTAAAATTTATATGAAATAATTAAATTTTTTCAACTTGGTCGTAAAATATTATATTTTACTTTTTAGCGCATTTTTTTAAAAGTCGGTTTTCCTTTTTAAAAAAAAAGATTATTTTATTGTTATAATTTTTTGTGTAGGATGTTCTCTTGTTTACTTACTTGAAAACATTTTATTAGTGTAATGCAAGAGGTCAAATCATAGCGTTTTAATATTTCTCTGTGATAATTCGGCATAATCATTACGGTAAACTAAACCCAGACACATGATCAACAAAAAAGGTCGCGTGAAATTTCGTTTCGATTTTCCTAAACCTTTTCAAGAACTCAGATCACTGGCGGACGATGAGAAACCCAAGCATCGACGACTCCTCTATGAACCATAACGGGACCAACAGAATCCAGAATTTTCAAATGCGATTGCTATTTATCGCAAAGACATCGATGGTCCACGAATTACAAGGGATATTTGTTTGTTATCATACTTTATAGAATTTTCGTTTCATTTTCATGAATGTGGTAATCATTTTCATGTGATTTTTCATAAATTAATTATTTTTGGGGTTTATTTTTTTGTGTGTGTGTTTTGAAAATAGAAACTAATACAGTTATTATTGTTCAAAAAGGGACATCAACATCATATAACTTAACCTAAGTACAAAAAACATGTAATTATTCTGTGTAGAAAGCAGTGGCAGCTCGTGGTCGAAAATGTTAGTGCAGCCGAAATCATGTGAATCCCCCTCCCCCCCCCCCTTATTTTCCACAACCCATACATGAACGGAATTTTTTTTATTATTTACTACTCTAATCAGAGTTTCCTTTCAATTTTTACGAAATGATAACATGCGAAAAAAATAGACAACACTTACTTATTTTTTTTTAATTCAAGCAATCCTCCTTTCTTTTAAACATGCGAATCGGTCAATTTTAATATTAACTTAAATAACAAAACAACAGCAGGACCATGTTCTGAAACAACAGGACACAGTAAATTTATCACGAAAACCATTTCCGTTTGGAGATATTCTCATAAGTTATCGTTTCACCCATCCATCCCAGGTTTCAATGAACAAGCCAATCAGCATATCGAATCTCAAGTGCAGCTAAAACAAGAAAATTCATTTCAGCTGTACCTTCTCACAAATGCAGTGCATTAGCATGTGAAGGAATATCCATACTACGTAGAGGTTGCCATAGCAACGATGCAGCCGATTTCGAATTTCGCTTTAGGGCTGCAATTTTGATTGAATGGAGTTTTTTCCCCTACTGATTTGTACATTACGGTTACTGACTTGCTATTTATCGGAAATTTTGTTTACTACCGTAGAAATTTCATTTTCGTTTTCAATTCTAATCTTTATTTAAGAAAATTAGTAAAATATCTGATTTTAGTTTTAAAATACTGTATTTAGGTGCAGCCCGGCTGTACTTGCTGTAGTGGACGAGCCGCCACTGGTAGAAAGCAGTGGTACTGCCTTGTAAAAGAAAAGCCGGTTTAGTTGCATATTTTTACAAATAATTGTTAATATATCATACGATTTATTCAAAAACAATTGGGTGATTTTAAAAATCCGAGCGAGCTGAGCTCGATAATCCTGGAACTGTATAGTTTATTATGCAATTTGAAATAAATGTTGTTGTTTTTAATTTAGTTTATTTTGTATATATTTTTTCCAGATAATTTTCTAAAGCCCTCACAATGACTCAGCTTCACTTTCGAATAATTATTATTCCTCAGCTTGATGAAGAGCCAGATTTGGGAGTTCTCCAAAGGTATGTGGAGCAATGCGGATTATTTGTACATTCCTTACGACGAGTTGAACTCGAAAACGCCAATGGACCGCCTCATCCTGAAATTTTAGAGTACATAGTGGATGTTTCGGCAGAGAATCCAACCGTTGTTTCGAACAAAAAGAAGGCTTTCTTGTATAGGGAGTTGAGTCTAAATTGGTGTCGAGTCACTGGAAATATTTACGGCCCACGCCCGATTCTACAGTTCTGCATAAACGAGTGCTTCATTCGTAAAAGAATGTCCAGCCATGAGAAGATTAGGCTTCGAAGTATATCATTTGGCGTTCAGCCGAAATTGGGAGAGTACATTGCGTACTCAACACTTCTGCTTAACGCAAATAAATCTATGATAAACTTTTTTCATGACATGAAGGAGATAGAAGTTATCACATCTTCAGTACGAGTTGCATGTGCCGGACTTTTTTATTCGCGCAAAATAAAATATTTTACAATTAAATACGGGCACGTTAGAAACATTTTCGTCAATTTGGATGGAAATAAATGCGAGATGTACTTGGATCTTTTACATCCTCCTTTGTTTTTTATTAAAGATTTTGAAGATGATCACCTGGAGAACAAAAAAACCTTTAACATGCATCGCATTTTAGATTCATGCATCGATTTAAAAGTAACTGGAAAATCGAGTATTTTACAATTGAGTTTCCTTCAAGCTGATGTTTTTTTAGAATTATTAAGTTGCCTCAGGTACCGTTGTGACAAGACACCCATCTGCTTTGTTTCAATGTCGACCATAGTTAGACCACCTCCCAACTTACCAATTGTGGATTTCAACCACTTTGGTTGTACGTATATGTGGACTGCCATAACAGAGAGAACATTTGCTATACTTGAACAGTCTTCGAACCTGAGTGGTTCTTGCCAAAAGCTCTTGCGTTATTCCCAAGAAAATGGGAACTGTTTAGAAGACGTGTTAACAAAATTGTTGTTTATTGTCGATTCCGGAAGATTGGTGAATTATTGGAATGTCATTGACATGTTGTTTGCCTCTTACATGGCGCACCGCAGAAGTGATGACTTTAAAGATTATGTCATACCAAGAAAATGTCGTTTGATCCGTAGAGTTACATTGACTCCATCTAGAGTTTTGCTATGGCCACCGGATTTAATGTGCGAAAATAGAATCTTAAGAAATTTTGAGTCGGAATTTTTCTTGCGTGTCACATTTCGCGATGACGATTTCTTAACGATGAATATCAGACAATACTCGCCTGATGTGTTTCAGGAGACTGTAATTAAGCACATGAACTCTGGCTTGAAAATCGGCAAAAGGTATTACGAAATACTTGCGTGGTCCAGTTCACAACTTCGAGAACATGGTGTGTCCATGTACGCCAGCGATTCCAGAGGCAGAACAGCAACCGACATCAGAAGGTGGACAGAGATTGATCCAGGGACCCAAATGAACATTCCGAAGTGTTTATCAAGGATAGGACAGTGCTTTTCTCAAACAGAAGACACCTTGCATGTCCCCCTGGATAATTTACATGTCAGATTTGAGAGAGATATTGAATTTGGATATAATCCACTGACGTCCTCACCCTATGTATTTTCTGACGGAGTTGGCAAAATTTCCATGGATCTAGCCGCAAAAGTAAGTCAATCTATTAAGTAATATTACTTCAAATCTTTTTATTTATTTTGCATTATAAAAAGGAGAAATAATTTATTGTTTGTTTAAAATGACAATACATTTATTTAGACATAATGAAATATTATTTATTTGATTTAAATGACTTTAGAGTCATTAATTTGTGCTTATGGCGTATTTGAAATTAAAATATGTCAGATCCATGAAAAATCTTAGTAACTTAGGTACTAAAATAACTTTAGCTTATGCTATCTGAAAAATAAGGGGGCAAGGACTAAAAGTAAGATTTCAAATGTCCAATTTGTTTACAATTTCTATGAAAAGTTATTTACATGTTCAATAAATGGCGTGGCACTTGTCCCCGATCCCCACACCATAAAATAAATTCAAATAATAAGAAATTTATATAGCGGAGCCTATAACGGATTTTATTATTTAATATTTTTTTAAAATGCTTATTTCTTTAAAAAATATTTCTGAAAGATTTACATATTTTTCATTAATTGTTAAGAGTGTGGAATAATTTACTGTTTGTGTTTATCGCGGAACCATATATTTTTACTTTTTTAGGTACGAAATACTTTTCGACATACTAGACATTGCAGTGCCTTTCAGATACGCTACGTGGGTTGCAAGGGCATGCTGGTAGTTGACCCCACTTTGAGAAACACCGACATTGTTTTCAGGGATAGTATGCAGAAATTCGAATGTCGAGGTTACAGCCATACAAATTTAGAAATCGCCAAAAGAAGTGGACCAAGTACGTTTTTTTAATTCCTAAAAATAGAATAATATTGTAATGTTGGTTAATACTAACTAGCTATACGGATAATCCAGGGCCTACTCGACTGATCTGTAACTGTAACTTCTGGATTGGGCCAGGCAGTTTGTCGACTTGAAGCCAATCAAAGGTTAAAAACTATCCCAATTCCATTTCTACCTTATATTTCACGTGTTAATGGTAAAACATGCTGACTCGTAGTGCATTTGGCTTTTTTTTTTTTAAATTTCCATTTAAACCTATTTTGATTTGAAATCCATTTTAACCAATAATAACTAGATAACAATCAAAAAGTATATTGTTGGGGCTATACAAATTAATCCCATAGGTAGGAAATACGGTATATAAACACATTTAACATTTGTATAAATATGACATTAAAATACCTCCCCAAATCACTTTTTAAAATTTTTTGGGGTACAAGTATTGCTGCTGACAGTACGGCTTTTATCGCGCTTATAAAGATAACTGGTTATAGGCGTTCCAGAATAGTACAGTTATAGTTCAGTGGACTACCCTAACCAAATTGTACGACCACCCAATTGCTACGTGTATGGCAATCCACTTAACAAAAGTCCCACGCTTTAAGGCTGTATTGACATTATTGTAATCTTTTTATACAATCAACACATGTAAGCGGAGGAATAAACCTTGAATTACATGAGTTCACATTTTTAATTTTTTACTGCCCATTTTTAATTTACAATTTTATGTATTCTATTTTTGACTGTCCAATTGCTACGACAAGCTTTGCTTTATTCACTAAAGATGTGACTTGCTTAATTTACTGAAGATGGGATAGTTAAAAATTACAATTCATGTACTAGAAAGATTATATATATTATATTTTAAATTTAGTGAATAATTTGTTTTACGAGTATCAAATTACTATTTTCGATACGGATAATTATCGTAAATTTTTGGGGATGGAACACATACTTTTTTTTTCTTAAGCGCATATGGCACAATTTGTTTAAATGTCACCTAGAAAATTTTCCTTTACTATGTAGTTAAATGTTATTTATAAAATCTTATTAACTTTTCAGTACCTTTGCGACTGAATAGGCCCCTCATCGCCATCCTGAATGATTTAGGAGTCAGACAAAGAATATTTCTGAAATTGCAAGAGGCCATGATCCAAAACCTCACTGATATGCTGTTGGACGAATCCAAAGCTGCTGCATATTTAAATTCCCGTACTCCAATTTCGGATTTCAAATTCAATGATCTATCGAAATCCGGAATCGGTCTGACAGCTGAACCTTTTTTCAGAACTCTCCTGTTGGCTCTGCATAGATATTATATAGGTAATGTAATCTTAAAATACTTTATTAGGAAGTTTTATTGAAGATACATTTTTAATTCCGATATGTAAAGGTCCATACTATCCTCATGCATGTAATGATAAGTTGCGTAATTAGTTGTAGATCACAGTTGCGATAGCCCTAGAGTCAGGTGGATTTTATCTAATGTTGCAATATAGCTTCGCAATAAGAAATTAACAATAATTGGAGTTCTACTTATAAGGAAAGACCATAGAACACTGCCGTGTAATTTTGATGAGGAATACAACTAATGAGTTAAGCCGAGTTTAAATATCGGCTTTACGTACCAAACGGAACCCAATTGCAAGAGGAATACATTTCATTTCAGGAAGTCGGCTAGGAATTATATTTTATTTGGTATTTACACATCAGAGCATGGTCAATTATAATTTTATCGATTCTGTATTTCTGGAAATAGTTGTACTGGCGTTCTCGAGAGTGTTAAATTATATAAAGTTATATATTTTAGAAACTAAAATTTAAAAATAGAAATATTTTCATCAATATAATTGTTCTGCTATTCAAACTTGCTTTTTTTTGTTTATTGGTATGCATTTAAATTTGATATTTGTTTTTGTAAATTTATTGATATTAAAATCAATAAGATGAGTGCTTTTTCAAAATATTTTAGGTTTTTTATATATTTCTGAATTCCTTTGTAGATATTATCAAGACAAAGGCTAATGTTGACGTAGATCCCGCATTTGCACGAAATATGTTTGGAGTAATAGATGAAACCGGAAAACTTGAGTACGGTGAAGTGTTTGTACAGTATTCATCAGATGTATCTTTAGGCATTACAACACCGAAGGATACTAAGATTCTAAAAGGTACATAACAGTTAATATTAATGTTTGAAAATTACAATTTCCCTCAAATTTAATTATATACTAAAAAATGTTTTTTTTATTATCTGTGAAATTAAGCATTTCATTAAAACTTAATTTTTATTACTTTTTAATGAAGTAAAAATTAAATTTACATACTATAATAATCCCTTTCTAATTTATACTTGTATTTTTAGGGTTCCGTACCTATTTGGAACAATATAGGATATCTTTATTATCTGTATACTGTCGGTCGGAGCTTATTATGTGCTATAGTCCTCTTGCTATCTTGGAACGATAATAATGCTGATATTTCAAACTTAAACAGTATATATGTATTACTATGAGACATTCCAAAATCCAAGTATTAAGGGAGACCCGAGCACCAAATTTAAAAAAAAAAAAATCAAATCCTTTTTTTTCATAAACCGATGCCATGCATATTTAAGAAGGTATGTACAAAATTTCAAAGCAGTAGAAGGAAGAGAACGTGTGTGTTTTTTTTACATGTTTAAATATCATTTATCATCTGACTGCCTAATTTTCATTTGCAATATTCGTCATTTACTCAGAATAATGCTGGTCATGTTTTAAAAGGCTAAGGCTTTGTAAAAAAATGTACTTAAAACGACGCTGTTAATTGTTTTCGTCGCTTAAATATTTGTTTTATAAGTGTATGAATATCTTTATTAAATTAAGCTATAAATTATATTTTTGAATACTTTTTAGGTTATGAACTTAAAATAAGTTTTTGAAAACTATTAAAACACAAATCTGCAGAAATAGATTCATACGTCTGTAGTGTATATGTGACTTCATGTAATCAATTTAATATTTTGTAATATTAAAAATTGAAGGAATATTTAGAAAGAGGAAGTGTTAAGAAAATTAGGATTTGGGGCTCAGGTCTCTCTTAAATATTATGAATTAGTTATGTTAATTTTTATAAGATCGTAAAATAATTACGGTTAGTTTTTGAGTAAAATACGAATGTTTTAAAAGTCACCAACGCTTTAGCATTTTTGTAAATTTGTTTTTGAAGTTTAAATAATTTTTCTGAACATGTTTTTTGTGATATTTTACAAAAACAATTAAAGTTAAGATACATCTTGTAATTTGTATAAGAAAAAGAAATGAACGCGAAGTATTTTTATTAATTTAAACATTGTATACATTGCTAGAAAATCAGTCACTACACGATTTAGCATAACTTTATAAGGACCGTCACTTATTACGAATGAAGAGGCTCACAATATGATCAATTCATCGAATCGACTAGATCAGTGATCGGCAAACTCATTAGTCAACAGAGCCAAATATTAACAGTACAACGATTGAAATTTATTTTGAGAGCAAATTTTTTAAACTTAAACTATATAGGCAAGTACATTGTTATTAACTTAATTAGGGTGATCCTAAGTTGGTATTTGCTAAAAACGTCGTCAATCTGATTGAGGTGCCCTCGCTGAGGTCGACCCCTTCCAACTCTCCCATCACATTCGCCTTGTATACTTGTTTCGTTTATCTCCTTTCGTTCATCCTCTCTATATATCCAAACCATCTCAACATATATTTCGCAATCATTGACACTACATCTTCTTTCATTCCACTACGCTCCCTAAAATTAACTTAATAAACTTTACTTAAAGTTTTAAGTCTTAGGTAATTTCCCCTACACCCCTGTACAATAGGGTGGAGTGAAGGTATAGGGTAAAAAATTTTCTCTCGGATATCAATATCTAATAGCATGGAAAAGTTGTTACCTTGTATACTAAACATAGTGTAAAAATTTCATACCTCTTAAGCAAGATCTTGAGGGTCCACAATTAACTTTTGTTTTGTAAAAAAGCGAAATCTTACGTCCATGTTAAACTCCCATAGGAAAAACTCAAATGTTTTTTTTAAGTGACATAAACTCATTTGTATAAGATTATAACTAACAAATTACATTATTATGGAAACTTATTAGTATGAATTACTTTTAAAATATTCTTGCATTTTATTTGACCATAAATATGAGACTTATTAAATTGCAAATGTTTAACAGTGAAAAATTAACTGTAACACATTATAATAATAACTTTGAGATTTAAGAAGAAAAATATTTATTATATACAAGAAATAACTGGTTATAAAGCAGGATTATTCTTGCTTTGTGTTAAATACTTTCACATTTCCACAGGACTTAATTTTTTACGTAGATCAATCCATCTCTGGAATTATATCCACACATGGGTTAAATTGAAAAAAATTCCAAATGTTTAACAGTGAAAAATTAACAGTAACATATTATATCGTACATAACATATCATACAGTAACATAACCTATCGCATGTTCTAGCCAACAAAGGAAGAGGTGTTTTCATGGTTTTGGATTCTTTTTTTTCTTCACAGCCAATGGATTTTAATATTTTAGGAACATCCCATTCTTAATCAACCGAATCAATAACTTCTGGAGATAGTGAACTGTCCACTTCATAATTGTCAAGATCATAAATTTTTTGTCGTTTAGACATAAATGTTGCTTGCGATGATTTACGTTTAATCCACACATTTAATGTTTCAGTTGTTTTAGTGTCGACATTTCCTATAACCATATTTCGCAATGTCCTTTGGTCCTCTAAAAAAGGAATCTCATTGAGAGGAACTTTTCTATCTTTCGGACAAGAACACTGAGCTAAAGTTACAAATTTACAAGAACATTATATTACACATTATCAAATAGTTTCGTTCCTGCTAGTAAACTAAATGATTTAATTTTTAAGAGATAATTTTCTTATGATTTTCTGATCTTGCGCTGTTTCAAGAGCTTCATATAAGAGCAGTGATAGGTTTTCAACATTGTCAATACTCTTGATCGAGTGACTGTTGGAATTGAAGCTTTGTCCCAGATATAACAAATTTTGTCCACCACTTTAGCAGCGATATCAGAAAAATTGGGATCTTTAGAAGATAATGAAGGTTTCAGTGTATTTCTGATGTGAAGGTAGTATTTAAATACTTCTTCACATGTTGGTAAATGATTATCGTATAAATCGCTTGGCAAATGTAAACAAATAATTTACAATCATGCGGTTACAGTTAAAAAGAAAAAGTTCGTTTTTATTAAGGTAATTTGTGTTTTTTGTTTGGTTTGATATGAATAAAAACTTTTATGACTGTATAATAACCTTTTTAATCCTTTAAAACTAATTTATCAGTTTTGATTTTGAGTTTACGGCAATAACTAACTTTTAATAAAACTAAAACAAAGCCAACTAGCGCCATCTCTTGTTGCCAAATGATGCCAACAGTGGATGCCGAGTTCGGAAACAGCGTAATGACTTTGTATTTAGAAATTGATTGTGGACCCTCAAAATTAAACTTTAAAATAAAATAAAAAATATATTCACTATCAGTATGATATGGAACAACTTTTTAGTGCTATTAGGTTTACTATCTGTTAAAAAAAAAATTTCACTCCACCCTACTGTACAACGCCACTTCTTCAAAATAATGGATATTGTTCAATATTTTATGGAAGAGCCACACTCAAGAGGCCATAGAGCCGCATGTGGTTCGCGAGCCGCGGTTTGCCGACTACTGGACTAGATGATTTCGCTCATAGGGAGTAAAGGGTGACAAAAGGTTCGAATGGTTGCCTGTTTATTTTCTTTGATGATATTGTACCGTTCGCGGGAATTTTTTTTTTATCTCGAGTGAAAAGATTTATGAAAAATTAAGCAATAACTTTCTGCTGCGCAACATGTAAATATATTTATGTGTTGAGATGATCGTTTCCTATTGCACTGAAGTCGTGTGTGTACTGTCCTGGAATGGGTTTCATAAAAAAACTAAAAGCAGATCAAATCGCGATGCGTGACATAATAATTGACGACACTTAACTAGAATACGCTATCCAAGTTCTGATTTTGTGTCTTCCAGACACAGCGCGATCTCTGCTACGTTAAAGTTCAAAATACTATTTTTTATTCGACTGTTCATATTAAAATATTTTCAGGAACTGTTATGGTAACGAAATTCCCCTGCGTCCATCCAGGAGACGTGCGTAAATTTCGAGCAGTTGATATTCCTGGATTACGTCACATTATCGACTGCATCGTATTTCCACAAAAAGGTCACAGACCGCACCCTGATGAAATGGCAGGTAGAGTATACGAGGTCTGCTTTTCGTTGAAATCAAATATTTAGCCTCTTTATGTTAACAACAGGGATGTATTTAATGTGGCAAATTGTGAAACTGGAAGCCCGATAATAGTCCATGGATGAAATGATTAAAATATCAGAATTATATGTATATCCATGGTAGATGGATGGATAACATATCCCTAGGTTAACTTAAGCTTTGCTTATTTTAAAAATAATTATACAGATTGCACATATTTACGGCGTAACTCGGGATAACATGTATTTGCATTTTATAGTAACACTAGCTATCTCGGGTTAGCCAGTGAATCGGTTAAAATTTAATATAATTTCAAATAATTAGTGTAAATGCAATTTGGACTAAAATCCTTCTTACAATGAAACGTTTTATAAGCAAATAAAAATTTAAATTTCAAATTGTACCTATAGAAGGCTAACATGAATGTGTTGGAGTATCGTTTGGGATTACTTTTGATGTGCTTTTCGTGATTTTGAAGTAATTTTTCTATATTAAGGTACACTGCCATCTATGGCGAAATTTGGAACTAAAAAGTTTATTTGCCTAAAAAAATATTTTCGTCTTGAGAAGTATTTTTATCTGAATCACACTTACTCACGCCAATTACTTGATTTTATATTAAATTTTAAAATGTGTCGGGGTCTTTTCGCCCTCCCTGCATATTCAATTCAATAATTTCCATTTAAAATTATAAATATATTTATTTCTATTTATTTTCAATGTATTTTTATTGTATAATCTATAACTATAAATTAAAGAACCAATTAAAATTCACTTAACAAAAGCTTATGTTGAAGAAATTAATATTAATGTTATATTGGGTTAAACATTGGGTTGTCATAATAGTTTGAAATATTGATTTTTCTTAAAGGTTCAGATATGGATGGCGATGAGTATGCAGTAATATGGATGAAAGACTTATTTTTTGACGGGCCCAACCACGAACCAGCTGATTATCCCAAACCAAATGTTGATTTGTTTCGAAATGTAAGTCATTAAAATTATAAGCATTATAAATGTAATTTAAAACAAATATATCCTTCTTAAAAAAATAATACCTAACTTCAAATGCCATGATATCACAAGGTCATCTTTTCACGTGGGCTCTGCTAAAGAAAAGTTGCCCTGTCTAATTCCTAAACGAGGGGGAGTAAAGGTCGCTTTGGGATGGAGTATAAAAAGTTCTCAAGGCTTTGTGGACGGATGACTTGCCTTACAATACGAGTCGTGTGTCGGACTGTCTGACGTACGTATCATTAATAATTGTTTCTCAAAGCAGGTAGATTCGCAGATGGGGTAAGGATCCCCTGAAGGGTCCAAAAACTGAAAAGCCAAGCTAATGACGATCTTAGAATCGTCCGAAACCATGTAATTAATTATCTGTTCTTCTGCAATCAAAATTGGTGGTCAAAATTGTCCCAAGCTCATCGCTAGACTCGTAAAATCTATCAGGCAGATGCTGCCCCAGTCCACAAGTAAATGTTATGCATATAATATTACACACCTCCCCCACACCCTCCTTTTCCCCAAATAATAATAAAACGGAACTTTACAAAACTGAGCTAGTACCTCAGTTTGTATGTGAATATCCTCACTCGTCTCAGAATACGGTCAAATGGAATTTGATAAATGAGGTACCCAAAAAAAATCATAACAATTCCCAGAGTGTTTTAGGTAGGACATGTGTTTGAATTTAAATCTGATAGAAGGCAGTCGCATGATCACAATTTGTATAAGGTGAAAAATAATATTTCTATCACCATACCGTGTTTAGAAACTTCCTTTGTCGGGATATAAAAACCCCCGAAGGAAGCCATTAGGGTGTGTTAGCGAAATGTAGGTTTTGTGCATTATATAGAGTACCTGTAGAAGTAAGAACATATTGAATTGTATACATCTAAATAATTTCAAACATAAATATTAATAAACAGTTGCATAAAATTAAACCTATAAATTAAAAAGTAAAGGGTGTATAATAACAATTATTGGGAAAAAAATCCACTCAACTGTCTAACTTAAAAGGTTACTAATTATAATTTAGGTTAGAGTGATAGGAGATTGCTATTATATATATTATTAGGCAGGACAGTCGGGGATAATTTTCACTTCAATAATTAAATAAACACATTTTATATTTATAAATGTTTTTATTTTAGTCTAGTGACTTTGAAGTAGCATAAATAATCAGACTATTGTAACTCATGTAAATTTAATGCAACAGAATAAAATATCACATGTATTTGTTTGAGAACTGTGTGAATTATAAGGCGACATCACAAATATACTATGTTTACTATTGCAGGTATCTGATTTTCTAACTCATTCAAGAACTGAAGAAATTGTACAATTTTTAGTTAGTTACATAGTAAACGATAAAATTGGGTCCATTGCAAGCGCTCACCTCGCACAAGCTGACACACAAGGAATATTTAGCGATGTATGTTTGAGTATAGCTGCCAAACATGCAATAGCCGTCGATTTCGCCAAAACGGGGTACTCTGTACCACTGGAAAGAGATGAAAATCCAAGAGAATACCCAGATTTCATGGAAAAGTTCTTTCAAAAGAAATACAATTCGAGGAAATCGCTGGGGAAAATGTATCGAGTCAGCAAAGATTTTGAAGTCGACAACCAAGCTACAACTCTCCAGTACAACGATGTGCAGGTAATTTTTGAAAAGTATATTTTAGTCGTTTGTGTTCACTATGTAGAATAATTCCATTAAAAGTGAAGTTGTCTAAATAAGTGGGGTTGTGTTAATTTCAACATGATATTTGTTTATGTTAGCCTCAGAGACCGAAAATTCGCATTGACCAAAAAAATCGATCGCAAGCGTAGTGGCTTCTCAGGTCAGGACCGCCAATAGTTGCCCGGGGCCATTTACGAACCTGACCGAGGGGGGAGTGTTGAAATGAATATAAGTTTTGAAGGAATCATCAGATCTGTGGAATCGAATCAAAGAATCAACCTTCACCATTCGTCGGGTTACATATCAAAAACACTTGCGTGTGTTAAAATATTTTTTTAACTGCCTACATTTAACATTTTATGTGTTGCTATTATATGTGAAGCAACATAACTTAGCTAACTTATTTTTTTTAATCTTTTATTGCGTTTCAAAGTAGTAAAGATAATTCTTAAACAATAATATACAATGTGTTGATTGAAATGCGTTGTCTATCACAAATCTTAATTAATGAATTTATAAATATTTGTGTGTTTAATAATATTACACCATGGGCGCATCAACTACCGTTCAGAACGCGTTGTGATATTTCCTCATTACCACAACGCGTCGTTGGTCAAATGCTTAAAAAATCACAATACAAATTTCGCATTGATCCTTTTTGTGTTTGTCAGAACGCTATGTCCATTTTTGGCAATGGTCACGACACGAATTTTGCATTGTGGATGAACCTGAAAAGCCACAACGCGTTTTGCGTGTATTTTTTCGCTGAATTCATTCGGTCTCTTATCCTAACATCAATACTTATATATAAGAATGGAGTGTCTGTCAGTGGAATCGAACAAAACCCCTCATTTTGAGTTTTCTCCACGAATTAGAACACGCTGATTCCGAAAATCACATTTAAAATTTATTTGTCTGTTTGTCCGGATTTAACTCAAAAACTACTGCACGGATTTTTATGAAACTTGCACCATGTGAACAAACTTTTCTTAGTTTAAAATATGCACTTTGTTTCATGTGGATATCTGCAACCATTCAAAAGTTATAGGACTTTTTCCATTTTCTCTAACATTACGCCTATGGGAAATTGACATCTCGATCTTCCCCTCATAACATATTGTTAAAAATCACCTTGGCGACCAAAAATATTTTTCGATAATACTGGGATAAACGATTTATTTTGATTGGCTGATGAGTAAATGTCGCCAAATGAATTAAAAATGTCGCCAAATACATGAAAAATGTTACCAAATGAATTAAAAATGTAGCCAAATGATTAAGAAAAATCGCCAAATATTGGAGAAAGCATTAAAAATGTTGCCAAATGAATTAAAAATGTCGCCAAATTAATAAAAAATGTCTCCAACTCCTATGGGAAATTTACATCTCGATCTTCGCTTCATAACATTAGTGTTAAAAATCACCTTGGCGACCAAAAATATGTTTAGACAATACTGGGATAAACGATTCATTTTGATTGGCTGATGAGTAAATGTCGCAAAATGGATTAAAAGTGTCGCCAAATGATCTAAAAATGTTACCAAATGAATTAAAAATGTCGCCAAATGAATAATAAAAGTTGCCAAATATAGAAAAATGAATATAAAAATGTCGCTAAATGAATAATAAAAGTCGCCAAATATGGAAAAATGAATTAAAAATGTCGCCAAGTGAATTAGAAAAGTCGCCAAGTATTGAAGATGAATTAAAAATGTCGCCAAATAAAATCAAAATGTCGCCAAATTAATAAAAAAAATTCTCCAATTGAATTAAAATGTTGCCAAATGAGCTAAAATAGAGGTCCTATATTTAAAAATATCATCACAATGGAGAAATTAGTCTCCAAATAACAAAAATAACGTCGTTAACAAAAACCTCTACAACCGAAGGAGGGAATTAAACCAGCTCTTTCGACTGACGCCATGTGTTTTCATGTTCCGAACAACTTAACTTTATGACAATAGTGCTATTTGTTACGTAGTGGAATATTACTATGGTGTTGAAATGGGCCACCCTAAAAGTTAAACTTAAAGTTTTATATATTTATACCTCCATGTACATTATTTTTAAATTTTCGCCTCAAAAAATATTATTGGAATTCAAAAATAAATATTTGATAATTAATTTTTATAAGAAATATTGTCCTTAAATATTGACCCATATGAAATTATGTTGAAAGAGGGATATATAGACTCCGGTCGCCAATTGGCACAACAAAAAAAACGTCACCAAATACGATACATTATTTTGATTTGGAAGAATGCAATATTGTTTCTTTGATATATTATTGCGTCGCCAATATTAAAACTAATGTATGTGAAGTTTACTACATGGATTTATTGTCACTAAATGGTTAATTTTTTATACAAAAAATATGCCATTTAAAAAAATGTTAGGATTTTTTATTTCACAAAAAGAAACATTTTACAAAAACATCAGTTTAAATAGTAGGTAGTCGCAATAGCATGTAAAGTCGTGAACATAAAAATAGATTTAAGTATCTCAAAAAATACTCAAAGTATCGCGCAGCTCTTACTGCGCAAAGTGACCACGAGCAACGCCGGGCCATATTGCTAGTTTATAATAAAACCCTTCCTTTGAAAACGAGATGTATACCTCGATATGAAACTTTTAAATGACAAGCGACACTAGAAAATTTTACTCTCATGTTTTTTTCTTTAATGCATTTAAACACAAAACACTTCATTTAGTTGTGTGCAAAATTCTAAATTAAATTAGCTTTAAAATTTACTCATTATTTTAAACTAAGGTAAATATTTTATTATTATTTATGTATATTTGTTTTGATAATAACTTACCTTTATTTGTACAGATAATTTCTTTCTTGGAAATTAGATCAGTAATAAATATAATTGTAAAAGTACTTGTTCTTACAAGCTTCTAATTGGAGTTTTAGGTGCACGTTTAGGTTTTAATCTTACAATTAGGTTTTCGTTCAAATTATTATGCATATTTTGCAGAAATACGACACAACTGAATGTATGAATTGCAACTATTTTTAATGTACTAAATTATTTTTTAATAAACGATTAATTGTGCAATTGTGAGTTTTTTTCTCTAAAAGTTAGTCCATATGCGACAAAATATTTGAATCATCATTTATTACCTATGCAATTCCAATTTTATAACCAATTTAGCATTAAACCTCGAATTTTTTTTCTTTAATTTCAAAATCCGTTTGACGCTAGAAATATATTTTTTCTACTGCATATTGTATCCTGACATACTTTTTTTTATCTCCGTAGATTGATCCAACCCTTGTAGTAGACGGATGGGAAAAGTTCGAAGAATCCGCCATTTCATCAAGAAATGAATACAACAGCAGGTTAAGAACAGTTATACAGACCTATGGCATAAGTCACGAAGCCGAAGCCATCGGAGGTGCTTTCATCAAACTACATCCTCGGTTTCGAGAACGAAGGGACAGAGCTGAAATAGTGATCCTTGTCCACACTTGGCTGAAAGAACTTGTTGAAAGAACGAAAAAAAGTTTTTTTGAAGATGCCACTTTTCCTACCAATGTGTCTCAGCTCAACAGAGACGTTCAAAGAAAAGCTTCTGCCTGGTACATAGTGACCTACCGAGAAAAAAATCCTGACTTTCTCAGTTTTCCATGGGTAGTTTCGGAAATTCTAGCCAACATTCGAATTCTCAGGGAAGATAATATTCCGAAATCACCTCGCACGCGAATCCCATTAGTTCTTAAATTCGAGGAAACCGTAAAGACCATCGCTGAAGCTGGGATGTTGCCCCGATTGTCTGAAGATGCTACATTTGTTCTAAATACCTTGCGTTTCAATTGCGACCGAATTGTTGTTGAGAGAGCCTTAAGTATCTTGACAATATGGGGTAACGACGAACGCATCATTACCACTACACATGCACCCGGGAAATTCCTTTACTACAAGACATACCTAAAGCTTATTATTTACGTAGCAGAACTGGAAAGCTATGTGTCTACAGGGCGTTGTACTAGGTCTCAGAATGATTGCTTTACTGCAGCTGGATTATGCATATCGTTTTTTAAATATTGCATGCAACTCAGATTTCTCAATAAGCCAGAAGTACTAGAAATTCTACCTTTCCATGTGATCAACGATAGGGTTTTATCGAAGAGTGCCATTGTCACCTTTCATAGCATTGCGGTGACCGGGGTCTTCCCCGCCTTGTGCTGCCAGGAGTACATGCAGAAGCCACCAGAAGTGTACGAGATGAAACCAGTGCCTATCGACACCTCGATTTTCGGGATTTCTCCAATCGAAGAAAGCACTCTGAGGAATGCCGAATCAAAACTAACCGATCAGTCTGGGGTGGAAGATATTCGTATGAGAGAAAACTGCCAAAAGAAGAAGATTATTGTCATGGCTTGGGGCACCCATTTTGCATTACAGCGACTTAAAAGCGTGTTAAGAAAGAATTCCGCACATTTAAATGATATGTTTCAAATAAATAGACCAATTTAATAAACTTTACTATAGAGCCGTGAATATCCAGTATTGTTTTTTATTAATTTACATTTAATCTTTATCTCTATATCCTTCTCTATATATCTTATCTTTGAAATATCTTTGTACTGTATATATTTTTCATCTATACAAGAATAAAATTAATTTCATTTGTATAAAATGCCTTTTCTTTTATGTAATACTAATGTACAGCCGCGGAAAAAAAACGAACCACCGATGATTATTTCGTTAGTTTTTATAGTAGAGCTAAACTTAATATACCATTTTTTATTGAATAAAGTCTACTATACATTGATATAAAAAAATTGCATAGGAGACTATCTTCATACTCGAATCCGCACCAACTTAAAAATTTTCAATAGCAACACCTACTTTTGATACCGCAGAAATGTTCCTCGCCCTCAAAATAATCTATAAATGTTCGTTAATTTCCTACATTTACATGCAGAGATATTAGACGATATGTATCTATCTTATTTGAGAGGCTACTTCCACATTGGACAAAGTATATTAGTAAGACTTCGAAATGAAGTACGCTGGTAGAAAATGTTTTGGCGATAGCCGTGGTTCTTCCTTTCCCGTGGTCATTCATTCTCCCACTCCCGTATACCCCTCGCCTTTATATAAGAATTTATAATGTTATGCCAACGCGATCACAGCGCTTTTAATTCTCAAAATTAGTAGATTTCTGCAGATTTTAAATTTGTGTATAACCCCTTAAATGATCATTTGATGCACATTTTAATATAGCCAAAAAACTACAAAGAGGAAAATCATGAAATTTTAGATATGCATATAAAACGTTTTTTTAAACCATCACTATCAAAATATAGCATGGTTGCTATTCATAAATTTTATGAATATTAATATCCTAATTTAAATAAAATTAAAAAATATACATATAAATAATGAAAGTTAGTGTATTTTATTTGGGTTGTTTGAAGTAAAACAGATAAAAATATCAGCTTAATAAAATTATTATTTCGAAAGATATGATTAAAAGTTTAAGAAATTCATTTAACATTACGAGTTCTAAACTTTCGATATTCATAATTAAAAAACTACTTAACCAAATGACTTGCAAATTGATATTCAACGATAAATTTTGTCGTAGATTCTAAATATTGAATCAAAATTGGGTGTTGCTATTGGAAATTTTAAAGTTGGTGCGGATTCGAGTATGAATATAGTCCCCTATGCAATTTTTTTTTTGTATATCAATGTGTAGTAGACTTTATTTCCTACAAAATGGTATATTAAGTTTAGCTCTACTATAAAAACTAACGAAATAATCATTGGTGGTTCGTTTTTTCCCCGGTTGTACACTAAAACGTGTTAAATAATTTGTGAACTAAAAAATCCTTTTTTAAATACGCAATTTTACATTAGACGTGTTAATTTTATTAGATGCTTTTAGAATTGTAGAAGTATAATGAATGAATGCGCTTTGAGTAAGAAAACCATTAAAAATCTTTACAAAAAAGTACTAAAAATATATTGCTTCTATTTTTATTCAGGTGCAAGGATTTTAGTGTTGCAAAATGCGTTGAGCCAGACGTTATATAAGCAACAGGCATACAGCCACAATCATTCAGTCTCGAGCATTCGAAAGAGTCATGCAGCCCAACATGGATTTTGTTGCCAACGTACAGTTTATGTGGTATGCAGGCAATTGGGTACCTAGACATCTAGTCTTTGTATCGGCATTCGATTCTAACGAAAAGTATTGTGTCCAGCCGGCATAGGATTCCCTCACCCAGTTCACCTATAAAGACGTGCACAATAATTTGTACCTGCCCAACTATCGCATTTGACGAAATCCGGGACGACTAAGTATTGTTCGAGACGCCTGTCCAGACTGTTCACAAATACCTGGGAGAGGAGTTTTCTGAAAACGTCCTGAATTGTATCGGCTGGGCTGGAGCCACTGTAGATACGGTGGATATGGCCACTTTCATGTTCCTGGAGCAATCTTCCCCCAGGGAACGGTAAAGTTCCTTAGGGCCAAGCATCATGAAACAGTGTGTGGACCTTCGAGCATGGATTCTTCATAGTAGAGCAAACAATGGGATAAAATCTCGCTGACATCAAAGTGAGGCCAACATGTATCGCTACACACATGTGACTAATGACGTCATTTCATTCATAAATTTTTTAAAGTTCATTCATGAAAATATTCCGTATTTTATGAATGAATTTTATAAGTCGTATAAATGTTGTTTGCTTAGGATGAGGTGTAAGTGTATTTTCGAGATGGTAAAATAATTTTGGAAAGGTTTTCTTTTGGTTTTTTCTTAAATAACGCCGCACTAGAGCTGCACAGTGGGCTATTGGCGATGGTTTGGGGCCGATGTCGAAGGAAAGACCCGGGAACGATGCCTCGTATTTTTGAACTATGATCAGGTGAGGAGGTTTTTTTGGGGGGGGATTTTGTTAATTAACGTCGTACTAGAGCTGCACAGTGGGCTATTGGCCACGGTTCGGGGCCTATGTCGAAGGCAAGACCCGGGAACAATGTTTCGTATTTCTGAACCAGGTCAGATGACGCGTTTTTTTTTTCGGTTTTTGTTAATTAACGTCGCACTAGAGCTGCATAGTGGGCTATTGGCGATGGTTTAGGGCCTATGTCGAAGGAAAGACCCGGGAACGATGCCTCGTATTTTTGAACCATGGTCAGATGAGGAGGTTTCTTTTTTGGTTTTTGTTAATTAACGTCGCACTAGAGCTACACAGTGAGCTATTGGCGACGGTTCGGGGACTATGTCGAAGGCAAGACCCGGGAACAATGTTTCGTATTTCTGAACCAGGTCAGATGGCGATATTTTTTCGGGGTTTTGGTTTTGGTTAAATAACGCCGCACTAGAGCTGCACAATGGGCTATTGGCTAGGGTTCGGGGCCTGTGTCGAAGGAAAGACCCGGGAACGATGCCTCGTATTTTTGAACCATGGTCAGATGCCGAGTTTTTTGGGGGGGTTTTGGTTAATTAGAGCCGCACTAAAGCTGCACAGTGGGCTAGTGGCTAGGGTTCGGGGCATTTGTCGAAGGAAAGACCTGGGAACGATGCCTCGTATTTTTGAACCATGAACAGATGTCGAGGGGTTTTTTTGGTTTTGAATTTGGTATTCAATTTCGTCGATGTTCGATTTCATCGATGTTCGATTTATTCGATGTTCGATTTATTCGATGTTCGATTTATTCGATGTTCGATTTATTCGATGTTCGATTTATTCGATGTTCGATTTATTCGATGTTCGATTTATTCGAATTCGATTTATTCGATTTCATCGATGTTCGATTTATTCGATTTCATCGATGTTCGATTTATTCGATTTCATCGATGTTCGATTTATTCGATTTCATCGATGTTCGATTTATTCGATTTCATCGATGTTCGATTTCATCGATGTTCGATTTCATCGATGTTCGATTTCATCGATGTTCGATTTCATCGATGTTCGATTTCATCGATGTTCGATTTATTCGATTTCACCGATGTTCGATTTATTCGATTTCATCGATGTTCGATTTATTCGATTTCATCGATGTTCGATTTATTCGATTTCATCGATGTTCGATTTATTCGATTTCATCGATGTTCGATTTATTCGATTTGATCGATGTTCGATTTATTCGATTTCATCGATGTTCGATTTCATCGATGTTCGATTTCATCGATGTTCGATTTCATCGATGTTCGATTTCATCGATGTTCGATTTATTCGATTTCATCGATGTTCGATTTCATCGATGTTCGATTTCATCGATGTTCGATTTCATCGATGTTCGATTTCATCGATGTTCGATTTCATCGATTGCATCGATGAAATCTATTGTATCGATGAAATCGAATAAATCGAACATCGAATAAATCGAACATCGAATAAATCGAACATCGAATAAATCGAACATCGAATAAATCGAACATCGAATAAATCGAACATCGAATAAATCGAACATCGAATAAATCGAACATCGAATAAATCGAACATCGAATAAATCGAACATCGAATAAATCGAACATTGAATAAATCGAACATCGAAAAAATCGAACATCGAATAAATCGAACATCGAATAAATCGAACATCGAATAAATCGAACATCGAATAAATCGAACATCGAATAAATCGAACATCGAATAAATCGAACATCGAATAAAACGAACATCGAATAAATCGAACATCGAATAAATCGAACATCGAATAAATCGAACATCGAATAAATCGAACATCGAATAAATCGAACATCGAATAAATCGAACATCGAATAAATCGAACATCGAATAAATCGAACATCGAATAAATCGAATAAATCAATGAAATTGAATACCAAATTCAAAACCAAAAAAAAAACCTCGTCATCTGACCATGGTTCAAAAATACGAGGCATCGTTCCCGGGTCTTTCCTTGCACATAGGCCCCAAACCATCGCCAATAGCCCACTGTGCAGCTGTTGTGCGACGTTAATTAACAAAAACCAAAAAAAAAAAACCTCCTCATCTGACCGTGGTTCAAAATTACGAGGCATCGTTCCCGGGTCTTTCCTTCGACATAGGCCCCGAATCATCGCCAAAACGGCTACTGTGCAGTTTGTATGTCGATGTATTAAGATTCTATGGTCAATGTTCCACTTAACAATTACACAGCTACTAAACATGGCTCTGTCTAGGTGATGTTGACTGTGCGTAACTGTGCGTAAAACGTTTTACTACAATTTACGCATATACTACAATTTTGTAATCAAAAGTCAATCGCGAACGTTTTTTCATTCATAAATTTTGAAAGGTAGTCACGTGTGAGTAGCGATTTGGTCTGAGATGTTTGCATCACGATGATGACGTCATATTCGCTCTACTACTAGTATTCATGCTCGAAGGTGTGGACTTGATGGGTACCTACCCGAATACAAACTATATTGCTGTGGCAATGACTGACCAAGTGTACAAGGCCCGGCAGGCAAGCAGTGACCCACATTAGAATGTATAAAAAAATATATTGTAAAAACTTTTTTTGTGAATAATTGTATGTTTCCTCTGTCAAAATGGTGTTGTGTTTCATTTAAAAAAAAAATGGAAGAGAGCTTCGGGTGCCACATGTGGCATTCGAAGGGCCCATTTATAAGCCAACCTTGGTCAAAATGGATACAAGTATCCATCCGACGTTTGTCAGTGGAAATATTTTTTTACAAGTGGAATTGAGTTTTTGCAAGTCCATCATTGGCAAGTGATATGCAATTGGGTTCAAATGGGATATCCAACGTTGACCAGTGGCATGACTAGTCGTGGACATGTTTACAAGAATCCAACCCTCCAGTTTGGTTAATTAATGTCGCACTAGAGCTGTACAGTGGGCTATTGGCGACGGTTCGGGGCCTTTCTCGAAGGAAAGACCCGGCCAACCCACCAGAAACCATATGGCCAGAACCTGGTGGTTTTTGACAAGTGTCTGGAAAAAATTTCTGGACAGTCCTCAAAAGTTTTGATGTTCCAAGGTTTTTTTGAGAGCAATGGGGCCTCCATTTAAAGGCGGGCTTCCCTTGCTTCAATGTCTTAATCGGGCCCTGCACATCGTTTGCTTGTCTGAACCTCTAACAATTCAACCACCACGGGCAGGTATCGGTGTGGAATGTGCTCCGAAGATTTAACTCAAGAACACTACCTCGTAATTTAGAATCAAGGTCAGATGACCAGAACAACACTGGGAACTGACATCTCGCACACTTGATGCTGGGCATGAGAACATTCGAACCATGAAGGATATAGCGTGCAACAATCGTCTGCCTATACACGACCAGGTGAAGGTTTTGGTGGTCGATGAAGAGCGAAACCCGCAATCCTATAATTGAGTTTTAATTGTGACGTTAATTCCGTGTTCATTACACTCTCAAAGTAACATGTCGCCATCTTGCTACCATGGTTCAAAACTGCGAGGCAGTATTTCAGGTTTGGTTTGGTTAATTAACGTCGCCCTAGAGCTGCACAGTGGGCTATTGGCGACGGTTCGGGGCATATCTCGAAGGAAAGACCTGGGAACGATGCTTTGTATTTTTGAACCATGGTCAGATGACGAGGACAAACCTGAGTTGGCACCTAACGCCTTCAATTGACGTCGGGACTTTGGACGCCGATCAGATTTATCGTGCACAAGTCCCGTATAAACGCCGTTAAATTTTGTGGATGTTCTGGACGACATTCTAGTAGTTTGGTAGCGAAGTTGGCAACCCTCCGATCGCAATCTCACTACTTTTTACTATTCTTTAGTCTAGTCCGCGAAAAGGTTCGAACCGGGGACCCTTTGGATTCCCAGCTAACGCCTTAATCCACTCGGCCACGGAGGCCTTCAGTATTTCAGGTCTTTCTTTCCAGATATACCTCGAACCGTCACCAATATCTTCCTGTTCAGTTCTAGCGCAACGACGGTTCGGGGCTTATCTCGAAGGAAAGACCCGGGAACAATTCCTCGAATTTTTGAAGTATGGTCAGATGACGATCATTTCAACGGGCGGTCAATTAGCTGTTTGGTTAATTCAACACCGCACGAGAGTTACTCAATGGGCTATTGTCGGTATTTTGGAATGCACCAGCTCCATATATATACGCCGGTATAATTTGTTGGATGTTCTGGATGACTTTCTAGTATTTTTGTAGAGAAGCTGGCAACCCTCCGATCGCAAGATCACTACTATTTTACTTTTGTTTGTCCCACTGAACTCTAACTGTAACTGGTGGAAGGCTCAAACTTTGTTTCCTCTACGGGCGCGTTGAAACCAATTGAAAGATGCCATACGGTGCCCCAACATTTTTAAAAAAATGATTTAGTGGTGTTTTTTATTACCAAAGCATTGTAGAAGTATTAAATATATATAAATATTATATTTTCTTCTTGTAGAATTAATTTTTATATTGCCAAACAGATAGTTTTTGCTCTTGCTTTTTAACTACTTCTACTTTGACTTGCAAATGACTTCCTATTTTAATAGCAGATTCCATTTAAAATGGGTTTAAAAATAAAATAAAAAAAACTTACCCAAAAATAATATATGTCGGCGTATTTTAACATGAAAAATATACGAAATATTGCGGTATCAAGAAAAGTGTGCCCCATCATGGCGGCCTCCATATCGGCTTCAAGTCAACAAAATGTCTTGCCCTATCCAGAAGTTACAGTTAGAGATCAGTGGTTTGTCCATTGCACGGAATCGAACTAGCAATCCTCTGATTACTAGCTGAACGCCTTTATCCACTCTGCCACTGGTGTCCCCTGGGTGCCAATCATATGTGCCTTGTCAAGTTACCATGGTTCAAAATTACGAAGAATTGTTCATGAGTCTTTCTTTCAGGGTAGATCCCGAACCGTCACCGTTGCAGGATTCGTTCCTAAATTACAAAAGTCGTTCAAAAATATCCTTAATACTACCATTGTGTATACGGGATAGTTACATAAATCTGATCGCGGTCCAATGTCCTGACGGAGGTTGCATCAGGTGCGAGCTCAGGTGTAGTCTCCATCGTATGACCTTGGTTAAAAAATACGAGGCCATGTTCCTGGGTCTTTCCTTTGATATAGACCCCGAACCTTCCCAATAGCCCACTATGCAGCTGTAGTGCGATTGTAATTAACTAACCAACCTAAACGTCAACAACTGTCCATTGTTCAGGTTTAGTGCGAATTTCTTGCAACCCAACCCACCAAGTTATTTCTCTCTTATTTTTCATGGCATCGTTTCTAATTGTATTGCGCATACACTGAAGTTTTTCAGCTTTTATTTAGTGTTTGCTATTTTTTTAAATCAATTTTTCTAATATGCAACGTTACAATAATATTACTGAGTGCATCCAGATGTGCGATAGAATTTTACGGACGAATACATATCCAAGAAGTGATCTTGTGAAATCTAGCGGAAATCATATTCATGGCTCAGAAAAATACAGTAAGTTTTAGATTGTTGTTAAATTTGCAAAAACGTTTATATAGTGTGCATATTATTTGTGCTTAAAGTGCTTTTATATAATATATGGATTGCAACAGTTAACTACTGTATAATTATGTGATCAACTAATTATGTGAAAGTATTTTTTTTTGTGGGTCATGATAATTGATAATTGTCCTTGTCGTATTTGGCGCGCGAGGTTTTTTTTGTCGTGTTTTACAGGGGCGATAAATTTATAGTATGGCAACCCCACCTGACATTGTTGGTATTTTCTTAATCTTGTGGCGTTTTTCAATCTGGCAACCATGTGCTATGTTTAACGGCAATTTTTGGTCACCAAAAAACAAAACGCGCCAAATGTCCTATACTACATCTGTTCCGGAAGAACGTTATTCGGTATATTCCTAGTCTGCGGCAGTGTCATCGATTCGGGGGGGACAAGGGGTGAAGGTTTTAAAACTAAATTACAAGTCAATCGTTTTATTGCGTTACCGAACGAAGGAAAATTTTTGAACCCGAACTTACTCCCACTACCACAGGCACGTAGGTAAGGGGAAGGGGTTCAGGTGGTTCAAACCCCTCCCATTGAAAGTCAAATGAAAAAAAAAATTGAACGAATATATATATCGTTATTCTTTTAAAAAAAATTCCACATAATAAAAATAAAATAAATTATTTATCTAAATTGAGAAGCATTGTTTTCAGATTTCCAGACAGACAGCTGCTAACATAATGCATTGGCGCCTCACTTCTGCTCATTCTGTTTTAATTTTTGAAAAAGAACTTCTTTTATCTATGTCTATCTGAAACTTTTTACATTAAAATAGTCTCCGGTTCTCTTAAAATGCGTTAAAATTAAAGTTTTTTGTGTTTCGTCTATTGGCGCCGAACAATTGCGTAATCTATAGGCATGTAGATAGGTGGGAAGGGAAGGTCTTGCGGTTCCCATTAAGGTCTTTGTTTTGATGTTCGCCTGCTCTGTTTTTAACAAAATGAAGCGAATTGTGCAAAATTCTGTTTTAAATTACTTTAATAAAAAGAACAAATGTAAAATTGAACATGACAAACAGCAACACAAGAACTACTGTTTCCATTCCAGAAAGCTTGTCTGTTCGCAATCTACGCCACAGAACTTTGAACATCGTGCATCTTTAATGATACCATTATCTTGATTTTTAACTTTATATATCATATTTCGAAATCTTTTGCATCATTCATGTTATGCGATTTATACTTCAATTTAATTTAGCATTAATTGTTCAATTATTGATATTCGTAAATTTCGACTATTATTGCACTTCATAAAATGTGTAACGAGGGTACAGTTTAATTTAACCGTGAATAGATATGTTTTGAAAACTTTAGTTTAAATATCGATTTATTCATACATGGATGAGATGTTTTTGCTTTTCCCAAAATATCTATTTAAAAAGAATCAACCGACAATGTGACCCTGTGATTATTATTATGATTTTGGTTTAAAGTTTTACAAATCCGAGTTGGAAAATATTATGCCCGAAGAAAATAAATAGTATTAGCAAATGAAAGCGAGGGAAGGTTGGAAATTGCCCAACTTATAAGATTAGATTTAAATTAGACCTCTGAACGGACACTGCATTGGAACATGCGTGCAACAAACCAATACTTTTCAGAGAAATGTTTAATAATACCTAATTTATAAAAAAGTTAAAAATGTCGATAAGCTGGAACTGGGAATTTTTAGCACATATTAGTTGGGAATTTTGCTCGTTAAGTTTTATTTGGTTAAATAACGTCGCACATCTTGGTGAAGGCCTCCGTGGCCGAGCGGTTAAAAGCGTCAGCTGGTAATCCGATGATTCCTGGTTCGATCCTAGGCGATGGACTTGACAAAGAAAAGTAAAAAAAAGTAGTAATCTTGTTATCGGAGGGTTGCCAGCTTCGCTACAAAATACTAGAACAGTTGTCCAGAACATTCGCAAAAATTAACGGCAATTAACGGCGTGTATACTGGACTGGTGCACGATACATCTGATCGGGATCCAAAGTCCCGACGTCTATTGAGGGCGTTGGGTGCCAGTTCAGGTGTTTCCTCTTCTGACCATGGTTCTAAAATAACGAGGTGCATGTATGAATGTGTGTTTGAATGTGTATGTGTATCTTTACAACTTTTCTTCGAGATAGACCCCGAACCGTCGCCTATAGCCCACAGTGCAGCTCTTGCGCGACGTTTATTAACCGAACCAAACCATCTAGGTAAATTCGTTGCTCAGTCACTGAACCCCCATGAAATAATCAGTCACTGAACCCCCATTATATCTATATCTACGTGCCGGCACTATTATACAGTTTGAAACTGTAATTGTTTTTCTTAGGGTCCCAAAAGTCACACCACAAATGTAGAATTGTAAAAGCTGCAGGAAATTTTCTAGGGATTAGGGAAAAAAAATCCCTTATTCCTTTTTCAACACTGATACAAATGGAAAGGACACCAATCCCTTGGGAGGGAGGTCAATAAGTATATTAATTAGATTATTTGCTACAGTCCGTGTCCTTTAAAAAAAAAAAAAAAAAAAAAAAAAAAAAAAAAAAAAAAAATCTAAAATGGTTAATAATGTTAGTCGACCTGGGCGTCTCGTACCTATTTTAAGGTATTATCCTCTCCTTTAAATAACTAAAAATAAAGAGTAAATATAAATATGCGCTATTTTTTGTTTTGATGGTCAATATTTTTATTAATTCCTCCCACCCACACCCACACTAGGGTGCATCAAACGCCCCATGTTTTTAAAAATTTCATGGAAATTGTCTGTCCCTATGTTATTTTTGTTCGAAATGCTAAAAAAGTTATATACGTAGAATTTCGTAAAAATTGAATAACATCTATGTGGTCCTCAGGTCCCAGGAATGTACAACAAAAACGAAAATTCTGAAAAAAAAGCATCGTGCATAAAAAAAATATATAATAATGTATACTTTAAAAAATAATTCAATTAAGATTGTTTTGCGATATAATAAAAGAATATATAATCATATACTATTAACTTTCTAATATCAATTTAATTCGTACAAGTACACTCAATTTAAACTATAGTCAATTTCGGCCGTTTTCGCAGATTTCTTTGTTTTTGTCGATCTTGTTCGACGACCTGCAGAACATGTTGGTAGTGATCTTCAGGTTTTGCTGATTCTATGAAATCAGTACTTAGCTTCACCCCTCGTTCTGCACAGTCGTTGACAACATTCAATGCTTGCAACTTTGTGAGTGTGTGGTGTAGGATACAGAACTTGACTGAAAAAACCCACACCCACACTAGGGTGCATCAAACGCCCCATGTTTTTAAAAATTTCATGGAAATTGTCTGTCCCTATGTTATTTTTGTTCGAAATGCTAAAAAAGTTATATACGTAGAATTTCGTAAAAATTGAATAACATCTATGTGGTCCTCAGGTCCCAGGAATGTACAACAAAAACGAAAATTCTGAAAAAAAAAGCATCGTGCATTGGACAAAGCTTGTACGTTATAAGAGAACATAGCATTTGTAGGACATTCAAAGAGCATTTATGCCAGAATCACAAGTTAACCACCAGGTGCTGTAGGTGAGAGTGGCAAAGTCACACAGTTTGACATGTTGTTGTGCCGGTAGGTAGTTGCTGATGCTGCTCAAGAAGACAAATTTTAATCGTGTATAACAGTTTGGCCATCCAACATGCTTTGTGCAAAGCTCCTGGATGGTTTAATTTTACTGCTTGTGTAATATTGGAAAAGTCAAAGTATATTAGACAAAGCTTTGTGAATTCCATATAATCATCTCTGTATTTTTCCAGAATCAATGGCACAGTTTGCTGCATGGATTGCACTAGCTCCAAGATCATTAACGATGCTTCTCGCTTGCACATTCACTGACTTTGGGTCATATGGTTCAAATCCACCATCATCTTGATCAAAATTGTTACAAAATAGTTTAAATAAGGTTATACCTAGTAACTTGGAAGCCTCGACCTTTAAGTCACCAAATGAGACAAAATGACTTCTCTGATATGAAGGCGGCAAGCTGACCAAAAAAGTTTACGTCCCAATTTATTTTGCTCTCTGACACAAGCAGCAGTAACATGGCCTTTGTTGGAAGAAGTTGTCAAATATAATGTTCATAATTGTTTGTACATTGCTAAGAAGTCAGTTGCTCATATATTAAGTCGGCAATGATTGAGTCTCATTTACTATTAGTTTCTTGGGGGATATGCAGGCACACCAAGAATCTTTTGCTGGTGAACGTTTTTTTTATTTTGTACTTATTGGACATTGCTGTTGAAAGTTTTTTATACCAATGCAGAGTTGTATATTTAAGAAAGCACAACTCTTACTTGCAAGCAGTTGAAATTTCCATTGCAACTTGCCTATTCTTGTTCTATCTGCTGTTGCGTAAGATGCTGCAATTGTACATGTATCTCCTCCTAGTTTTGTAATGTTTTTGTATATGCTGCCTGTTGTCCTGGACTCATAGCTAGTTGAAACAGTATTAGGTTTCTGCATAATGTCGTATGGGATGAATAAACTCGTTCCCGTTCTTTTATATCGATGATGACTTTGAGTACTTATTGAGTGTCCTTCAAAATCAAAGTTTTTTTTACATAATTTGTGTCACTTCGTTCATCAAAATCATCAGTAGATCTAATAATATAATTAAATATTAAATTGGAACTAATTATTTATTCACTTTACTTTTATTTTTATTCTTTTAGAATTAAAAGTAGAAATAAACAAAATAAAAGTATAAAATCGATTCAGAACAAAAGTAGAAAATCCTTTAAAAATGAAAACCACAAGATAAACAGGAAATGTACTTTACTGTAAATTGTAAACAAAGCTAAATTTGTCACTAGTCACCTGAAATCAATGAGGAATGAAGTCACCTGAATTTAATGTTAATATAGTTTATTAACATTAAATATTTATATGATCCATATTTTACTTCATTATAATCATTTTTCTTAAAATATCATAAAATAATAGTTTAAAAAATATGAAAGTAATTAAGTATGAAAAATGCTGAATTTGGGGATTTTACTCGAAAAAAACGAAATTTCAAAGTTGTTGAGGCCCCCCTAAAAGTGTTTATAAATCGAAAATATTTGGTATGTCAACTTTTTATGGCGAATGGAACATTTTTAGATTGGGGACAAAGTGATTTTTTTTCTAGAGGGGCGTTTGATGCACCCTAACCCACACACGCGCACACGCACACACAGGCCCCGAACCGTCGCCACTGTGCAGCTCTAGTGCGACGTTAATTAACCAAACCAAACCGCCATTTTGATTTGGCGACTAAAAGAAAAAACGTCATTTTTGCTTGGCGCCAATTTTTGGATTTGGCGACAACGGGGCACCGTACACTAAGAATTTACCAATGTAGGCTGCAGCCTAGGTCCCGTACCACACACACCATAAAAAAGAACCATATTTAACTTGCGGAATTATTTTCTTTGGAAGGTTTATAATACAAATCCCAATGAACATAGTATATAACATTATTTTTATGATGGAGAAATATTCTATTTTATTTTCAGATTTGTATACTGTAAATATATTCTAAGACTTTTATGTTCTTTAAAAAAATTATATGAATTTGTGATAGTTACAATCGTTTTTTTTTCTTTCGGGAAGTCAGTTGATTTAATTTTTCTCATATTTTTACTTAAAAAGACGAGTGCAATATTTTATTCTTATTTCAATAGATTCCATAATACCATTGCACCTTGAGATGACTGGAAACTTTTGTAGCATTGCGTATTGGAAATTAATAAAAAATAGTATATCCCAATTTCATTTGTACACTAAAAAGTGATTTAATTTGCAGTTCTGGAATAAATATTTAAAAAAAGTATCCCCCCCCCGTCCTATTGTTTGGGGCACGGGCCAAACCTTTCGTTCTAGTATTTGGATGAATATTTGTAAAAAAATAATATATGTATTACTATGACTAGGATGAGATACGTTCAGTGTCACAGATTATTCTTCAAAGTGCTCTAAAAACTCGACCACAAAGTCATTAAACCACACCATCCTATAAACGCCAAACTTTCGGGAAAAAAACTGTTTGAAATAAAAAAAAAAAACTGTTGTGAACATTCAAAACTATCCATATATTTGTTTTAGCGATAACGATAATCAAACACAAACGATAATCAGTTCGAAAAACTATATGTAGGTATTCCCTTGAAAAATCGTCGCCGAATATTTCGACGATCGAAATTGCACCTGCAAAAAAAAAAAACCCTGGTTTTTATTCCTATCTATTCACATATTGAAATTATCCTCTGCTTTTTTTCTTTGCCAATGTACAAACGATTATTTGTCCACAATATTTAATATCGGCACCAGGTCATACACAGGGTCATTGAAACAATTTTATATTAATATTCAACAGTGAATATTATTCACAATTTGATGTCGAGATTAAATGTATGAAGATTTACAATCAAATTTGCAATGGCAAAACTTTTTTGGCAAAACTGACGAAACTTTCGGTTGTTGCCCCCTCTCTATTTTAATATAGCACTTTTTAAAAATCAAATATAAGTCAAGTGTTTTATTGCATTACCAAACCAAGGACCTTCTCACAGTCGCCAATAGTTCTTTGTGAAGCTCTAGTGCGACGTTATTTAAACATTCCCAATCAAATCAAGGACAAATTTCGTACTTCTTCCCTCCAATTTCTACACGTTGAAGGCATTTAATGTACAAGTAAATGCGTCTATCGCAAGTACTCAAACAAGGTTAGGTCGTCATTCCGTGTACAGTCACTGTAAGTAGTGTTTAAATAGCTGCTGAAAGTAAAACCACAAATTTCTTTTAGACTATTTTGCAAACGTTTTGTGGGGGCCTCCGCGGCCGAGCGGTTAAAGGCGTCAACTGGGATTACGAAGATTCGTGGTTCGATGCCAGGCGATGCACTTGACAAAGAAAAGTAAAATGTAGTGGTCTTGTGATCGGAGGGTTGCCAGCTTCGCTACAAAATACTAGAAAAGTCGTCCAGAACATCCGCAAAAATTAACGGCGTGTATACGGGACTGGTGCACGATAAATCTGATCGGGGTCCAAAGTCCCGACGTCTATTGAAGGCGTTAGGTGCCAGTTCAGGTGTTTCCTCGTCATCTGACCATAGTTCTAAAATAACGAGGTACATGTATGAATGTATGTGTGTTCCTGGGTCTTTCCTTCGAGATAGACCACGAGCCGTCGCCAATAGCCCATTGTGCAGCTCCAGTGCGACGTTAATTAACCAAACCAAACGGTTTGTACATGTATACATATATTTGTTAGTTTTTCAGTTTTCTGATTAACTATATTGAATTAAATGAACAGTTTAGTTGTTCTCTGTCGAAATTAATATGCCTTTATTATATTTTTCTATTATTACAAATGTGATTAAGTAATTTAGTGTCTGTTCATGGCATAGAATGTGATAATGAAATATATTAAAATTGTAAATTCGGAAAAAAGGTTTTCTGCGCCATCGTTTCCAGTCAGTTTTTTATGAACTGAGAATAGCATTTTTTAAAAGGTTTTATTTTAATTAAAGCAAGTGGCGAATATTTCTCCAATAACACATTAAATGGCATGCACTGTATTTGATGAAATCAATGTAGTACACATTTTGAAGACGTCGGAGATAGTTTGAAAATGAAGGTTCAGATATGGAACCAAATTATACAGAAGTTCTAACTAGAATATTTTTATTTGTTATAAATCTTTATTAAAAAAAATCAATCGCTACGAAATGTCAGTAACAGTAAAAACATAGTTGGGATTTTTTTTTTGCCAACTTTCATTGGTCACACCTATTATTAATTTATATATAAGTCAAAAGTAGGGGACTTTAAATGCTATCTTCAACTTAAGAAAATATGGGACAAAAACAAAATCCATTTTCCTTTAAATACTTTACTGTGTACACTTAAGATAACGCAAAATAATGAGTATAATATGCTATATTTTTTATACTTTTTATTCCAATAGTAGGAAGGGTTGTCAAAAATGTTAACCCCCCCCCCCCCCCCATCACCACACCACACACATATACACTCTAACAAACAAAAAAACTTCGTTCCTCGTGATCTTGACCCTTTACTTTTAGCACCCAATCGTCTCCACTGGTGGTTCATATTTTCCCACTCTTGCATTAGGTGAGCGAAAGTGGTGTGCCAGCTCAGGTGTTGCCGATGTCATTTAACTACGACTCACAATGACAAAACTGTGTTCCCGTATACCCGAACCGTCGCTCATAGTTTATTCTGTAACTTTAGTGCGACGGTAATTTAAATAAACATTTTTGATATAGACTTGAAATTGCCATATTAAGTAATTAATATGGTAATTAATACCGATTAACAAAATAATGAGTATGGTTTGTTCACCAGCGGAAACATCGCTAATAGGAGGAAGATATACAATATGTTATGTCTGATTCCGCGTATGCTCCACATCGGCTCTCCGTACATGCTTTGCTTTCGTCCTAGATCTTACACGCGCCCTCGTCAAATTTCCTTTGAAGACAGTTGTGCTTTGTTTAACGGTGTTATAGCATCATAATGTATCACCTTAAAAGATTAAAAGAGTAACACGTTGTTAGATGGTTTTAAAAATGTTTCGTGTCAAAATCACATTTTATTTTTCTACTCAAGGTTCTTCAAAACGTATAAAAAACCATAACATTTAAATTCGAAATTTTAAAATACAAGTCAAGTATTTTCATATTTTTTTGAGTCTGCAGAAAAACAGTTAATTGCAAGTAATCTAAATGAAAAAACAAGTAATCGAAATTAATAAATAAATAAAAAATAAATGTAACAAACAATTTAGTAAAATTCATAACTTAATAAACGAGGAAATTTTTTTTAAATAGATGAAATAAACATGTAAATATACATGTACGATAAAAAAAACACCACAAAAGTTTTCAAAGTGAAATTTTATATAATCGGTGGGACCAAATTTGTAAATTTTTCAGGGATTTCTAGTGTTGGAAAAGCGTAAGATGGTGTTTCTTTCCTGACTTCTCTATCACTACACACACCCTTTATAACTGGTTTTAAAGACGTTTCATGACAAAGCCACATTTTATTTAGCTCGGAAAACCTCAATTCGTTTAAACGCACTCAAAATCCGATTCGAAGTTTTCAATTAATATCTTCATTTTTTTAATCTGCATAACAATAGCTAAAGGCTACAAATATAAATAAGCAATAAAATGAATTTAATTTATTAATCAATAAATGGTACACAATTAAGTGAAACAAACTTCATAAAAAGAGATAAAAAATAATGGAATAAACGAAATAAAAATTCTAAAAAAATAAAACACCAAACACCACAAAATAGTTTGAAGTCAAATTGATAAGAAAATAAAAATATTTCATACATAAATGAAAAGAAAACTGTTGTATATTGAGAGTTAATGGCAATTGGCTTTCAAAATATAGAATAAAACATCAAAAGCCAATCATCATTACGCGCGTTTCGGGATGTTCTATTTTCTTGAAATGAGTGAGAAACGTAATTATTCAATTTGCACGTTTTAAACCGTGCAAAGTTGCAATATTACAATATTTATAAGCGAAATAAATGACACTTTGTTTTTCATCTGGCGACATTTTTATTTATTTGACGACATTTTGGCGATATTTAGTTATCATCCAATCAGAATGCGTCTCATAGGTTACTAATATTAAAAATTTCACTCTTTCAATCTTGAAATATTGCTTTGTTAATCCAGATTCCGACGCAATATTTCCGAAGCCTGTTCATGCATTCAACCCTTCTCGGACTATTGTGGTCCAGAATTTCCTGTCTGAGGCCGAATCTCACGTGCAAAGCTTTGTCGCCATGTTCGGCATAGTCGAGATCTGCGACCTCATCAAGGAGGACGCTCCCTCGTGCCTGGCCGTGGTTCAGTACAAGTTCAAAAGGTCTGCAGCCGACGCGTTGCTGGCTATGCCATATTGTCAGGTAAAATACCCTTAAACCTCTTTTTCACGCACAGGAAATACCGGTATCGACACCGGTGCTAAATTACACAATGTCGAACAATACACAATGTCGGACCGATGCAATACGCAATGTCGGTCCGATACAATACGCAATGTCGGACGGGACTACGTGAAAAAAAATTCTAATTTGATAACATTGACTCTGTTCGGTGACGTCACCGGAGAACCGGAGTTTATTGGAAATTGCATTGCTATTTAATTTATTTTTCGAGTACCATACCCGTGCGATAATTATTGCAAAGAACACCCCTTCCCCCCCCCCCCCCCCCACACACACCGTACACTCATTCGTTATCTTCGAGCATGGATCCTTCAGAGTAGAGAAAACATACATTTGTAATCTCGTTAACGTCAAAGTGAGGCCAACATGTATGGCCTCGGACACGTGGTTAATGACGTCACTCCATTCATACATTTTCTCTGTTACACATTTTCCAATTCATCAGTCAATCGCGAGCGTTTTTTCATTTATAAATTTTGAAAAGAAGTCACGTGTCTGAGGCCATTCGGTCGAAGATGTGTGGTTTCACGATTATGACGTCATATTCGCTCTACTGCAGACCATTCATACTCGAAGGTCTATACATGGCAGCATTATCAATAGTTTGTTAAAAAAAAAAACATTTAAATGAATTATTTTTAACTCATTTAAAAAAAAAAAAACGTTGATATTTATAAGATAAAAGTAGGATTCGTCACTGGTCCATGAAATTCTCTTTCTTTTGATATCTTATGTGTTAAGATTTATTGATTTTAATATAATGGGATCTTTAATAAAAGGGATCTTTGCGACCGAAATAATATATGATTTACAAACATAATTTTTTTTTTAAATATCACTATGTTTGGGATTAATTTTTTCATCATATTTAGCAGAAATTAAATAATTTCTTGTTGCTTAGTGACACTTTAATTTTTCAATAAAAACATGTATTGTATCGAATTGCAATTAATATCTTGTGCATTCTTGGAAAAGAAAACGCTGATAAACAGAAAACATGCAGCAAACGAGGAAAGATCCATTCATAATTTTTGTCTAGTTCATTCATAAAAATATCCTGTACTTCATGAATTGACAGATTTACTATTATTTCCAAATCACAAGTCAATCGCGAGCGTTTTTTCCTTCATAAATTTTGAAAAGAAGTCACGTGCCTGAGGCCATTCGGTCTGAGATGTTGGTTTCACGATTATGACGTCATATTCGCTCTACTACAGTTCATTCATGCTCGAAGCCTAATACCCGGTTCGTTTTGTTGGACGTGTAAACGAGGCTCCTGATCTTTCAACCGTCTTTTCGATCAGGTTCGCGGCAGCAATCTGGTGGTGAACCTCCTGTGGAACGGCCCCTACGAGCACATCGGCAGCATTACCCAGAGCGTGCACCGGTCCTTCAAGGAGTGCGCCGAGAAGCGCGTGGTGTGCATCGGCCACCTGCCCAGGGTCATCACGGGGGACGCCATCCGGAGGAGGTGCGAGAAGTACGGGCGCGTGGAGAGCGTGCAGGTGCAGCCCCAGGACCAAGGGGCGTTTGCCTACGTGGTCTTTCATTCGGCGTTCTCTGCGGCTGTGGCCAATTATTGTCTGAGGAACAGTTCTACTAGCAATGCTGCCCTCATGTTGGGATACAGGTTGGAAAATTAAAATAATGGTCTTGATTAAATTTTAAATGCTGTTAATTTTGCGGGACAGATCTTACCCGGATAATCGAATATCCGGATAATCGGATACTTCACAAAACAAAGGTTATTTTATAGTAAAAAAACGAATTTTGCTTTAGCGTGTAATTCAATGTAATGACTATTAAAAGCAATATCATTTACCGATAAAAAAACTATTAAAATGTGGATTTCGCTATTTTTTTTTCCTCAAAGCAACTCGGATAATTAGCGATCCGCTTTGTTTGATCCGAATAACTGGAGTACGGATCATTGGAGTAAATATATGTTAGTGAAAATTAAATGTACTACGCTCAGCACAAAATATTCAGTTATCTAATTTAAGTACCAACTATTGCCCATACGATTCCCGAGATCATATTCTTCAACATTTCTATTACAAATAATTTCAACTGACATCCCCTTATTTCCATAGCGAGAACGGGAGTCCAGTCCTCCTGGGTCCGGTCCGAGTCCGGCCCCTTGACCAGTACACCATCCCCTTGACGGCCTTCGACGTCCGGTGCATCTGCACCCGCTTCCTGGAGTACTCACGGACGAAGGGGCTCTTCACGAACCTGCAGCGAAAGCAGCCCATACACCACTTTTTCCGGCCGGGGGTGCCGGACTACTGCGTCCGGATCCCGACCACGCAGGTGAAGGGGGTGTCTCTGTTCCTGGAGATTCTGCTGTTTGAGGGGGACTTCTTGAGAAATGCTGACGATATATCGGAGATGGCTTACCAGCTGTGTCAGAACAAGTATCTGTTTAGGTATTTTATTTATTGTGTAATTTATACCATGGAATCAATGACAGTTTTGACGGTGTAACGCCTTCGAAATCATGTTCGTTTTTACTTCTCGTATACCCATGTAGATGAAATTTGGCCAAGTGGTTTATTTTTCCTCAAATAGAAAAATATAAGGTATTTGTTGAACTTTTCGATGAAATACCCATTCTGTGCAAGGAGTTAAAATAAAATTTAAAGATGTGGGTGTAAGAAAGAACTAGACTGCTCTAGTTTTCAAAACTGTTCTAGAAGGACTAAATACAATCAACGTTTCTTGCATGCTATAATACAAAAATACAGCTTCATTCCTTTATATCTCTATAGCCATTTCTTAGAGCTGCATGGTTCTTGCACCAATCGATAAAGATTTTTTTCCCTCGTAGGAATAAATGGCACAGTGTAAATCAGAAAAAAGTAGAGCTGTATGGTTCTTGTGTCTACGTCTGCAATTCACATACCACTAACTATAATACCTCATATATACACAGGAAGATGAAAATGGGCAGAGCTGTTTTTTATATATTAAAAAGAAAAAAATAAGCTATTTGTATTTCTCAAGCTGAGACACCAATTATTCTTTATACGTTTTTTTTAAAATGTGCTTTAAACAAGAACACGTTTTAAAAGCAAAATGGGCGTCATTTGCTTGTATACGTTAAAAGAAAAAAAAACTTGTTCTAAAATCGCATGAGGAACAAATTAAATTAGTTTATTCTAATAATAATCTGCAGAAATAAACATTCGTTCGGTAGTTCTAATTTAAATCAAAATATAATTGTATTAATGTATACCACATTTGATTGGAATTTCTTTGATTACTGACAATGAATTTGACTCATTTCAATTCCTTAACCTAATTTATAATAAAGAAATTTATGTGAACTTTGTAAAAAAATTTAATCAATAAATTTCCACTCGAATACCCTGTTAAGTTTGACGTTACATGCCTTAACTACGTTGGCCGTTTTGATTGTCGCAGCCTACCTAATTTTAATAATCGAGAAAATTATAATAATAAACATAATATTAAAAATTAATTGCATAATGCGAATAAATCAATGTTAAAATAACATTAATTATAATCACTAAGTTTTATTAGGGATTTAAATACTATAATAAAAATTGTAGTAAAATATTTTGGATAGTTGTTATAATTAAAATATCATGCACGTTTTTATATTAAAAATTAATGCAATTTCCTTAAGATAACAATGATTTATAATTTTTATTTAATCTCTGTATCACAAGATGGCAGCACGAACGAAAACAATCAGAGAAGACAATTTTGGTTCGTGGCACAGCGTGAGAGTTTTGGTGTTTCACCTAGAACTATGCAATACATGATTTGAGGATTTTAATTCAATAGTTGTAAATATAGTATACATTTAATTTAAGGGATGTTTAATGTTTATATTATTGAATAAATTATATTTTACGATTTCAGTCAGGTTGAATAGGATGAGTTTTATATTTACTATAAACTATTATTTTACTTTTAATTATTTGTAGTTGGTTTCTTCTTGCAGATAAACAGAACTTTTTACATAACTAAGTTGTGGACGAATAATGTAAAAACAATCTATACAGTCAAAATAACACTTTTCACAATATTAAAAGAAAACTTTCGAATTCGATAACAGACTCTATACTGTGTTAGATAAATTAAAGTTATAACTAAACTTTTATCGGTAAACTTTGTATTACATATATAGCCATTTATAAGTTAATTCAAAATTTATAGATTTTTTTTTTGCAAGGAAATTCGCTTTAGCCCTCACAGAAGCATCCTAGGTTTCCGAGGCACGCGATAACTAAAAAATGATCCTACTCGTATCCCTTAATGTTCAAACTCAATTGAAGACGTGCGTGCAACAACATTGCATCTCCAGTCTTCAAGCATACCCTGACACCTTCTGGTACTCCCTTCGAGCAGTCGATTATGGTGCTTACACGCAATCCTACGAGCAGTAGAATTTAGCAAATAAGGTTGCCAAATAAATGTTTTTGTCACCAAATGTCCCATTTGGCTACCGTGTCGTACTACGAACTGACCACCATGGTTATGAAGGTACTTGGATAAATTAATTTGCATTACTTATAAAATCAATACACAGGAAAGGGTTGACTTTAACTCGACCACTTCGGTACTTTATTACACAATATTTTACATTTCAGTTTGCGTTGACGTCTAACGAATCCGATCCCAAAAACTTTCCAGGTTCACCGTGGACTTCGGCCTGCACAAGCCCATCATGACGTACGACGACGGCATCACCCGCGCCAACCAGCACTTCCTCAGCTGGAACTCCTTCCTCGTCCTGGACCTGCAGATCTGCTTCCCATGGGACTGCCCGGTCCCGGAACCCAGACTCGAGCCCCGGATCCAAGGGATGAACCACGTCTACAGCGACCTGGACCGCAGGGCCTTCGAGGAGGACGGAGGGGCGTCGTCGTGGTTCGGGGTCGCCCTGAGGCACTCCACCACCAGCTTGACGCCCATGGGTTCGATACCCGAAGAGACGCAGCATCGGAACAAGATCAAGTTTCTCATTGCGGAGGGTCTGCCGATCGTGAGACTGGCCGGGTCTTGTGAGGATATTAACACATACCAGCTTCCGATTCACGTGTTCTCGGAGGTACAGGCTAATCTGAAGACTAATTGATTTACTATACTCGGAGACAACCTAAGTTGAGCTTAAAGCAATTGGTTATCATAGCTTCCGCTTCAGGTTCAACTTAGGTTGTCCCCGAGTATAGATTTCTAAGTTTATTTTGATTGATATAATCGCCTAACGTTTGTTCAGTGATGGATTTTTGATAGTTTGAACCAACGTGGGGCCCGAATAGCTTATTACTTCCGAATCTATAGGTTTTCGGTATTGGGGAAATTATAAAAAAGATCGTTTGATTTTAGTGTCCGTTGTTTGTATTGTTAATTTAGAGATTATTTGTGTTTGAAATATTGCATGTATTAAATTGTTTAGCACTATGAAAATAAATTACTGTGGTATTTTTTTTTTGTGTTTGTAGGTAGAATTACATATGTTGTATTATATTCCGGTTTAATAAGTTATTTATCTAAGGATCGTTTTTCAAATGGGTTAAAACAGAATTGGATTTAAAAGGGATAATATGTTCCCTGATTATTAAAATAAAATTTGAAATTGTCCTCTTGAAAATATGATTCTTTTAAGGGGATATAGGGCACATTTGACTTTTCTTTAAATTTGCAGCTATCATTATAATTTATTTTCTACCTTGCGTGCAAAGCATATTAACATAATGACATGGTCAAACATTTAAAAAAAACTTTAATTTTTTCTTTTAAAAAATAATAATTTACAAAAAGTGACCTTTCTTAATTTTGATAAAAATCAATAATATATTTTCAGAAAAGCTATATTTTGCCTTTTATGAACAAAATAATGTATTTATCAAATTGTCTTATAGATTTTCGTTATTTGCTAAAGAATTTTTGTGAAAAATATCTGGAAAAAAAATCACTCATTTCACTGGTTAAACTATTTTTTAAAAAAAATACCAAAAAACATATAATTTATATATGACTAATCCCTCAAGACAAATTAAAGTGATATGTTTGAAATTGCACTGTAGAAATTGGGAACAGTTTACTCAAATATATCTGAACTTATATCAATTACACTTGATGAAACGCGAAAAAAGTTATAGCTGATAAAAATGAGTTCAAGTTACTTATTATTATTTCTACAAAAGCTCGATTTCAAATAAAATGAACTATTTTTGAAAACAATAATATATTTTTGGATATTTTTGATGATAATGTGTCCCATACTCCGCTTAACTAAAGTAGAAATAGGTTCCTCAGGGAAGGAAAATGAAAGTTGTTGAATGTATATATATACGTTTTTTTTATTCTTTATATTGTAAATGACAACGTTTTGCAATTTTGATTTATCCTTATTGAATGCATGCCATAAAATGAACTAGTTACAAGTTTTATATGTTACTTTGGATAAAATGAATTATATCAGTTATAAAAATATTTTATTTTTACAATTTTACTTTCTTGTTATTTTACAGTAGCCATAACTTTACAGTTATTGCATATGAATTAAGATGATCTTGTCACTGGGCATCCATGTATATTTCAAATTACGTCATTTTACTGCATTGATTATTATAAAATTATCATTTTGGTCAGCAAATCACTTAAATAAAACTATTGGGTACAAAATCTCGAACCATAAAATTTGTTTTTGTATGGCCACAACAATAAATTATAAATATGTTCTTAGTAAAAAGTTAGGAAATACTCTTCTTTATATTAAACGTTTTTATTTTTATAATAGTATAGATTATAATTTTAATATTTTTGACAAACAGTACTATGTACTGGGTAAAATAAATAAATAAATAGGTATGTGTTTTCACTATATTTTGTTTTTCTCAAGTTCTAATTGGTCACGTTACAAACTTCATCGTGCTGCCATCTATATTTTCTAAAGTAAACTATCCATTGAGTTCATATTTTACATTCTTTATGTATTATGGAAAATGTCACAATTTTTTTTTTATAATCTGGTTGTTATTGAGTTTAAATGTGCTTAAAATATTAATGAGATATAGTGTATATATTGAAGAACAAAATAATAAAATAAGTTTTGTGGAAATATTTTAAACGTGGCTCCTTCGAAAATAACAGGATATCTTAAATAAATGACGGCCAAAAATTATTCAAATAGCAACGTCCACTTTTGCATATCCTATCTTTCCTTTAAAAATGAGTAATTTATAACTCATTTAAATTTTTAATGAAATCGAAAATATGACGGAAAAAATTGGTTACAGAGAAAAACTTCTTCAACATACCCTGAACATATCCCACAGTTGTAATTAGCACCGTCTTTTGCTTTAAATTCAAGTTTTTAAATTTATTTTGCATTAATTGCTTGCCATTGTGTCTCTCAAATTCAGATTAAAGTGATAATGGGCACTTCGAAAAGTGATTTCGAAATTATTTCTGAATTTTTACTGAAATACCTTCATAATCCAGTTTATTTTTTTATACCGTTCTTCGAATTCATTCGTTCATTTAGCTAAAGTAAACTGAAATTTAACTACGATAACTGAAATGTGTGCCCACCAAGAATGGATAATAAAATGTATAGACATAGATTTTCAATGATAGGTTTCGTTGTCATTGAAGAGAAATCTATTATACATCAGTCTCAAAAACTCGTGATTTCTTAAGTATTTGCGAATTATCTGAATGTCTATAAACTGGCTGTGTAGAATTGTGATAACTTCACCCTTGGAAAATCAAAAATTTCGTAAACAAAAATAACATAAATAGATATAGTTTCAAGACATAAATACTATACATAATTATATACATAATTTTGATTTTTCTGCACATGTTGGTGTTGTGATTAAAAAAAAAATTACCAATATTTTTAATTCAGTTTTACATGTTTTTTTTAAAGTTTTTTTATGGGGAATCCGGCATGATCATTGTAAACCGTCCCTTTTTATTGAAAAATATTGGCGACCAACTACAGGCTCAACAAGGGTGGTCCATCTAGGATCTCCTAACTATCCCCCAATGCATATCTAACTTCTTCTTAAAATCCGTTACTCCTTTACAATTAACGATATTTACTTGCAAGTTGTTCCATTTGTCTATTACCCTATTATAGATATAGTGTTTTCTCCTTTCCCGATTAAAATGGGATGTGTTTAATTTAATACCATGACCTCTCGTTCTATCACTCATATTAAAATCTAAACCTTCCACATCCCCATATCCAATAAATTCGAACAGTTGAATCAAATCTTCCCTAACCCTCCTCTTTTCCAGAGTATACAGATTCAAATTTCTTAATATTCATAATTCTCAAAGACCAAACTTGATTGACTGAATTGATTGCATGAAAATACAATATAAATTTAAATTTGTGATTAACTGAATCAAAATAAAATAGCAAGAATTTGAAACGAATAAATATGGATGATTATAGCATGCAAACATACTATGGTTTAATTTTAGTAAACTAATAGCAATAGTTATTTTACCCATTATTTAAACTATTAACGATTCACAAAGATAAAACTAGAAAAGTATACTCTTATAAAAGATTGGGTGATGATAAATAATTTACATATTCACCAGCGTAATACAGGGCCACATTAAGAAATCGCAAAAGTTTTTCGAGTTTAGATTACCATTATGCATTAGCTATTTTTAAATTTAGACGCTTTAATTTTTTATAAGATTTTATGGATTCTTAAATTTTTTTGAAGTATTTTTGAATCGAAGCCATAATTTCTAAAACTCTTGTTTGGAATCGCAAATTGAAATTTTAATGAAATGAAACTCTAGTATAATTTATTGACTATTTTGAACGATTTCCTAGTATTTTAGTAGCGAAGCTGGCAACCCTCCGATCATAAGATCACTACTCTTTTTCCATCGCGCGGATTCGAACTAGCAATCCTCTGGTTACTAGCTGAACGCCTTTATCCACTGGGCGTAAGCATATTAGGACAGTTTACTGTTTGAAATATTCGATTCAGTATGCTTGGAATATTTAAGTTTTACTTCTTCAATAAAGAAATGTTTGGACACGGTGATAAATAATGTCTTGATTTACGAGGGATTATATGAATCTTGAATTCCTGCCTATTACTTACTAGTCTTTCCTTGGGTTTTAGCAGATATAATCATCAACTACAAGTTCAACAATTACAACGTTACAGTTTGATGCATGACTGATTCCGCCCAATGATGAAGGCCCAGTTTGTATTAATCTCGATACAAATTCACTGCTCGATACATCTAAACCTAGGTAATGCATGTTGCTTCTCTCGCACCGAGCTTTGAAGTGCTGTAATCCATAAACTGCTTGATCATCAGATTGTTCCCTGTATCTACGGGTATGCAGGCTGCATGCTTAACCCGCCGAGGGGGTTAATCTGCCCCTATGATCAGAGTTAGAGGATGAATAGACCACGGGGAATTCGAAATTCCCAGTGGGACTTGGTGTGCGGGGTGTGAAGAAATTAGTGGTATATTATGTCGTTATTTATTGATATATTTTATGCTTGATTCGCTTGGAATCTTTTTTGGTTTTGTTCCAATATTGTCCTCAATATATATTGGTTTGGTTAATTAACTTCTCACTAGAGCTGCACAGTGGGCTATTGGTAACGGTTCGGGGACGGGAACTCAATATATATTGAATTTATTATATTTATTAAGAACAGTGTATCGGAGTACAAATGATTGGCTTATTTTATAAGGGAAATCATGAGCCAGCCGATTTGGTTTGGTTTTTGTTAATTAACGTCGCACTAGAGCTGCACAGTGGGCTATTGGCGACGGTTCGGGGTCTATCTCGAAGGAAAGACCCGGGAACACATACACATTCACACACACATTCATACATGCACCTCGTTATTTTAGAACCATGGTCAGATGACGAGGAAACACCTGAATTGGCACCCAACGCCTTCAATAGACGTCAGGACTTTGGACCCCGATCAGATTTATCGTGCACCAGTCCCGTATACACGCCAGTATAATTTGTTGGATATTCTGGACGACTATCTAGTATTTTTGTAGCGAAGTGTATTTCTTAAGGAGTGTGTATCGGTGTACAAAATGATTGGCTTATGCTATAAGTGAATTCCAGAACCAAGATTCCATGAAACATCTGAAGTTGGTTGAATTAACGGTTTGGCTAATTAACGTAGCACTAGTGCTTCACAATGGGATATTGGCGCCTGCTCGGGACCTATCTTGAAGGAAAGACCCGGTCGGTTGGTTTGTTAAGTTTTAGTGGCGCAAGGGCCAGTTTTGGCCAAGGAAAGACCCCGAAACAATACCTCGTATTTTTGAATAATGATCAGATGATGAGGACAACACCTGAGCGGGCACTTGACGCAACCTCAATAGGCATCAGGACATTGGACCCCGATTACATAAAACGTTCACCGGTCCCGTATACACGCGGGCCCCGGTAGCCCAGTGGATAAATACGTTCAGCTGGTAATTGGAGGATTGCTGGTTCGGGCCTGCGTAATGTACTTGAAAAAAAAAAAAAAAAGTAGTGACCTTGCGATCGGGAAGTTGCCAGCTTCGCTACAAAAATACTAGAAAGTCGTTCAGAACGTCCAACAAATTATGCCGGCGTATATACGAAAATTGTGCACAATAAATCTGATCAGGGTCCAAAGTCCTGACACTTATTGAAGGCGAGGGTGCCAGCTCAGGTGTTGTTTTCGTCATCTGTCCATGGTTAAGAAATACAAGGCATCATTCTCCAGTATTTTCTTCAAGATTGTCGTCATCTGACCATGGTTCTAAAATAACGAGGGGCACGTATGTATGAATGTGTGTGTGAATGTGTATGTGTTCCCTGGTCTTTTCTTCGAGATTGATCCCGAACCGTGGCCAATAGCCCACTGTGCAGCTCTAGTGCGACGTTAATTAACCAAACAAACCAAAAATCTTCAACAGTGGCCAAAAACCGTGGCCAATAGCCCTTTGTGCAGCTCTAGTGCGACATCAACTAACCAAACCAAATCCGTAAACATACCGTAGAAATTGGAGGTAAATTCGTTGTTGAATTAACGGCGCACTAGAACTGCACATTGGGCTATCGGCGACGGTTCGAGGTCTCTCTCGAAAGAAAGACACGGAAAAAGTGCCTCGTATTTTTCGACCATAGCCATCTGTAGTGGTTTATTGCACACTGGGAGACATTATTGCATTCAGTTTGGTTAAATTAATCAACGTCGAACTAGAGCTGCACAGTGGGCTATGGGCGACAGTTCGAGGTCTATCTCGAAGGAAAGACCCGGGAATGAAGCCTCGTATTTTTGAACCATGGTCGAATGACGTTATTGCGTTCACACTGCAGACCATAAGTCTTTTTCTTTTATTTAATGAGAAGTTTGATGTCCAATCTGATATGTCTCGTAACATCGGTGGGTCTTTCCTTTGAGATAGGCCCGAAACTGTCGCCACTAGCCCACTGTGAAGCTCTAGTGCGACGTTAATTATTCAAACGTAACGTCGGTCCTTGTACTTGTTTTGAACGGGTGCGTTGAATTATTGGTAGAAATTTTTGGAGATTGCCATCATGGTAGTCATGGCATTATTTACAGCATCCATCCAGCAATTGCATAAATATTCCAATCATAATACACATCATCTTGATGTATATTACTAATACAGTGTTAAGGCATTATTACAGCAGTGAAGCGATGAACTATAACCGACAGTTGCGGGAATAAATATTTTGTTTCCTTGGAATTACAATGCTCCTGATCAAGCTGCATGTTTTGGAATGATTTACCTTTACGCCTGTGCTCAAGATGGCCGTATGCGAAACATCTGATAAAAAGTAAGTTAATTTTATATATATTTCGAATATGTGTCAGTGAAAAGTAAATATATAACAAAGCTCAAACTGGCTGTTTGGAAAATCGGCAAACGTTTAATCGCAGGATTACGATTTCGATCCTCGCCAGCCAATATCGTCATGTAGAGGGTCTAATGTATGTTAAAGCTACTTTTGCCCCGGATATTCTAACGTTGGTTTTAGTGTGGAAGGTGGGAGACGGGGCATCGGTACCGGGTCTTTCCTTCGAGATAGACGTCGCCAATAGCCCAATATTCAGCTCTAGTACAACCTTAATTCCATCAACCGACCTATTTTTTAAAGATCACATGCTTCAGATGCCCATTTACAGCATCAATATTTATGCTAAATGACCTAACAAATAGACCCCCTCCTCTTTCCTAAATCAAAACGCGCGGACGCAAGCGTGAAGTATTTACCCTCACCGTCGGTTACATGCAAAATAAATGTTTCCGTCGACTTAATTGAATATTGCACAATGGCCGAGACGTGACTGATGTCGAAAAGGGGTTTTTGTTGATGCATGACCCAACAAAGGGGGATCATAAATTAAGCCGTCCTGTGTGGGTGTGTGGCGTCAGCTGCTCGGAGCGTTAAGCTAATTTGTCCCCTTCCCAAGGAATCGGAAGATATTGGGGTGATTGATTAGAATAATCTCGCATCTCAACCTCCGCAAGTGGGAAAGGGACGCTTAAAGATCGAGGTAGCTTTTTTTCGGTCTGCGATATGTTTGGTATTTCGAAGCATACTTCGTCGCCTCAGAGCAACAGAAAAAAAAAAAAAACATCTAAAAAAAAAAATGAGTGTTCGGTTTTGCTAATATTATCAAATGTGCCTTTATTTAGTGGAACACTCGGACATTTTTATGTCTTCTTTGAAATCCCTGAACTACAGCCTTAGATAGTCAGCATTGAAAAAACGGCAAATTTTAAAATCAATTTTATAGGCAACTCGGTAAATTCCTAGTGTACGGTGCATCGTTTTCGCCAAGTTCAAAAATTGGCGCCAAGGCCAAAAATGAAGTTTTTTTTTGTCGCCAAATTAAAAAAAGGTTGCCGTACATCATGATATTGCTAAGGAAGTCATGACATAGGGTTGCCAAACTATAAAATTTATCGCCCACCAATTGTCGCCAAATCGCATTTGGCGGGGGTACCGTACACTAGGAATTAACCGGCAACTCTGTTTTTGCTCATATCCTACTGTTGCCCTGAGGCGACGATATAGTAGAACCTCATAATGAAATAACAGGGGCTAAAGGTTGTTCGTTTGAATTAATGTCCGTCCGATTTGTAACGGATAATTCTTATAGTGGTCTAATGCAACTGCATGCACATCAAGGAAATACAGAAGTTACTAGTAAAAAGTGTTTATTATACAGCAAATAAGTACAGCCTTCAACATAGTTTGGATTGAAAACGATGTGTACGCATGAACTTATTTATATTTAGGACAAGAATGAATGTCATGGTTAATTTCAATTGATTGCACTAATTGGTTAAAAAATATTGTCTGATGAGTTTGTTTGTTGCTTATGTCTTCAGCTAATAAGTAGCAAAGGTGCCGTAAGTGTGCAGAACAAGGACAAGTATTTTTAATTACAAATTTGTCATTATATTGCACCACAGAACGATAGATGTTCAATCGCTTGCTTTGAAACATGTCTAAATAGAGCGTTTAACTCAAATGTAAATTTGATGATTGAGGAAAAATTATACGGATTTTGTTCACATTTCGAAGATTTGAAAAAAATAGTCGTGAATTGGAAAATAAGTATAAAAGGAAAACTTTTACGTGGTTTTGTATAGACTGTCACCCTTGCTCTAAAATGACATCTTCAAATCCCTAAATTGAATATGCTTAACTACGAGTATGATTATTATTTCTGTTTACGAGACGCAAACTAAATACGGTTTGCACTTTTGCCCTTGTACCTTTAATTGAGTTGTATATTTGGTTTAACTGCAAATTGCTTTAACTATTTTTTTTCTAATGCAGGCTTTATTATTAGCTTTTACAAAATTGTTTATTTTTAAGATATTTTAAAATTTTACTTCAAACCATTTTATTTAAAAACACAATAAAAATGAAGTATTTTATTTTAAAATTGGGTATATTGCTAGGAATCCTGGTGTTCGGAGACACTAGGACGAGACAACACGCCAATATGCGTCAGTGACCTAACATCACTTTCTATACACGGGTTTAACGCTACAAACGTAATATAGAACTGCTGCCAAAGTTATTGTTACCCATCTTTTGGCGAATGTTTCTACTACAGTGTTAAATAAAAGTAGAAGCCTTATAAATCAAATATTAAACTATGTTTTAATTAGCTTAGTTAATAAAGATTTCATTGTATTTCCCTATGACTATCATCAGGATCAAGTATGTTATATTTTGCATGCTTAAATTATTAATAATTATTTTAATAACTATTTGTACACTTACTTACAATTATTCAGTAACAGTACTGTCGAAAATATATTTTATAAATATAATTTTTTAATAAATCATAATTAGTTTAAAAATATTTGTCTGATGCATATTAGGCATGTTTTTAATTATAAATGTACTAAGAAATTTGAAAAAAATAGTTTTGGATTATAACTATTGATATTTCCGCATAAATCACGGATATTTTTACTTTGTCTAATTTTTTTTTGAACGTTTAAGTTTATAAATAAAGTATGTTCTGTGATTTATTTATAAAATGCAACTGTATATTTTAATATTCTGCAATTACATTTTTTGAAAAATTCTTTATTTTTATGTTTCAATTTCAAGGACATTTTTATATAGCATCTGAAATTTTCTGATCAAGATGCTCAACATTCACTCTATACAGTAATTCTTATCCAATATACTTTAACGATGTAAAATCATAGTTGGTTTAAATATGAAACATATGTTTATACATATTAAAGCTGTTATTAACGTAAATGATAGCAACACTATCATTATATAACTTGCTGAAATTTGAATAGACGTGTCAAATAAATCAATTTTACTGACAAGTCCTTTAAATTCTAGCGCTTAATGCATAGACATTTGTGTCAATCACACGCATCTGGATAAATCGACTGGATTCGCGGATCACGGAAGGTCAGGTTGATGCGACGGATCGAATTAACGATCCGTTGTGTGGGGTGGTAATTAACAGACGATTAAGCTTTGTTGTCAGAGAAATAGAGACTAAAATTTCCCCTTTTGTGATAAAGGATATTTTTCTTTTTTCAAAGAGGCCATTTAAGCAGGATACTCTGCTTTATAAACCTTAATTTAAGGATATTTCCTATATTTTAGATGCGATACCGTAAACCGAGGTAACTTTGCGTCACTTTTTCCAGTTTGTGTTATATCAAGTGTGTGGCGCAGCTTGGCCATCTTTGGCTATTGTGCCAATAACCAACCCACCAGTTTGTGTTATTCCCGTCAAGTATTAAGCTTACTTTGCTGAGAAACTATTATACAATATGAAGTACGAACTTTCTCTATGACAACCGACATCGTAAAAACAACTTCCATCGTTGTCTCATTGGGTAACTTTGGGAGAGTAATGTTTTAGCTCAGAAATACTATTCAAAATCAATCTTTCTCGATGTTATGCATAAGTGTTTTATTTCAGACATCAGGCATAATAATAAAATACAATCATATTGCGACAGGTTTTAGCTATACTTTGCATGTGTATTTTGTGAATTAGAACGATATTTTGAAAATAATTAGGTTTGAAAATAACTGGATTATCAAGAAGGTTAGTACCATTTTAACTCTAATTGAATTACTAGAAAGGGAATTTGGTTTTTCAACTTTGTAAATGTGACGTTGGCCAATTTTGCCAATTAATTTTGTCAATTTTGCCAATTAATTTAGTCAAATTTGCCAATTTGTTCAGGCAGGTTGATCTTTTGGACTATTTCGCTGTTTGAATAATACAGTTTTTTGGGCTTTGCTGGACATTTTCAGTTCAAGCGGAATTCTTCATGGCAGCTACGAATATCCCGTCATTGTTTATTTATTTCAATGATACATATTGTGTAAGTTCACCCTTGTATTTCACCAGAACGTAGTCTCAAACTGCAGGTTCAGTAGAAAACTTTAAGGTTATGGGCTTGGCATTAATAGAGCAAATTGCTCTTCTAAGTCGTGTTACCAAGAGTATTGTCTATATTGCCGTGGTGTACCAAGTTCACGTTTAGATTCCTCAGCATGGTTAGTCAGCTTGGATTACGAAAACAAAGTAGGAAAAATACAGTAAGACACGTTAGGCCAACTTTGGGGCAGTTCCGATGTTACCCGACTGTGTGCTGAAAATGTGCAATGTTCAAGTTCTAAAACAAAATTCAAATATTAAAAATATTACTATCACATGAAATAGATGACAAAGGATGTACTTTTCAGAACTAAGATGCTCCGCCAACCTCTAGAGGATTGTTGCAATGATCCGGGGGTTGGCGGAGCGTCATTGAAAAATATCATCTGACCATAGCTAAAAAATACTAGGATAATGGTAACGGATATTTTCTTCTTGTAGATTCCGAACAGTCGCCAATAGTCTTTTGTGTAGATTTATAGCGATGTTAATTCTACCAACAAACCCTAACCGTAGTCAATAGCTATTATATGACGTTAATTCAACTAATACCGGTAATTCAAATAAAATACAGAAAAACTGCCTTCCTCTAAAAAGTTGAGTTTTTTAACATGCCAAAAGTAACTTTATCACTCACTACCATTCGCAAATTGTTCCAATTTATACAAGCACATTTATTTTTAGCGTCAATATCAAAAGTGATAATTTATAATAACATATTTTAGCTCATACATTTTAAAGAATCCTGCAATAAAAATTAGAAATGTGCTTTTCGAAAATCTCTTGTAAAGAGTTTATTCAAAACTGTGAATTTTGTTAAACAATATTAACATTCAGTATTATAATGGTTCAATTTTGTGTAGTTAAATAGTTTTTGGAGTTTATTAAAAATGTTTAGAGTCCATTCATGAATTTAAATATTTTATAATATATTTTTTCTAAGAACATATTATTTTAGTCTGTACAAAAGCCACTAATGGTCAAAAATCAAAATTGCTATTTGAATGCATCTAGAAAATTAAAGAAAAGAACATTTAATTTTTTCAGTTTTCAGTATGTAATTCAATTTATATTTTCCTACATTGAACAGATCATTTTTATAATTTCGATATGTCATTAAATTTAAAATTTGCATCGATGCATCAATCTTTATAGATTTTTTTAAATAGCTATTCAGTTAAAAATAATTCCATTCGAGTTACTCAAATAAGATTGATATCCACACAAAATATGAAACTCTTCGCGGGAATGACTTTTATTTTATCAATCCTATCTATCTTATTAAATTTTCTTCGTAATTTAAAAAAAATTGCATTATTTTTCAAGAAATACGCTCTTTGTCTTCGATTCCTCAATCATAAAGAAAGAATAAACTAAACATAAAAGTAATTAAAACTAAACAACAAAAAGAAAATGGAGCACTGAAGAGTGCAGTCAGTAAAAAAAATATATTTAAAATAAAAGAAAGCTTTGGTGTTTCCCTCCTATCAAAATACTTTCGAATATCTTTCCATCTTTTTGAAGATGCGCGTAAGATTTTTTCTCCTCAAAATATTAAAGAATTTTTTTAAAAGTAGAAATAATATAAATCTCTGGTATCATGGGTATTTATTATTAGAGCATCGTAACAGATTTAACTTTCAACTTTCATTTTTCGCATTTAAAAAAAACTGTTTCCATTTTATGAAGTAAATTTAAAATGACACAAAAGCAGTAATATGTAATGGAGAAAAAAAGACCAATCAGTATAAAAACTGTATACTAACAATAGCCAGCAACCTTGGTTCTATAATCGAAAAGTAAACTTCTAACAATTTTCTTTCCTGAAATCTGCAGATCAGTGCTTACTTACAGTCTTTTAAGAATCAAGGAATTCATTTTCTAAAAGTAAAAATTCTCCGATAACATTTTTATTCCGTCATATGAGTTTTATATTTCAAATGCAGTTTTTGTATTTTATTTCCTTTTATAAGATTACTCGAAAAGGAATAGGTAAATCATTTAAGATTTTTTTTTAAAGCTTGTTTTTTATAAAACTATTTTTAGTTCTTTTGCATGGCGCGGGGGATATTTAATCCGAAAATAAACTTTTAAAGAATGCTGCTTTATAAACATATGCATACATATTATAAAAAAAACGAGCCAGGTATAGATTTTTATAAACATACGTAATATTAGAAGAAATGAAATACACATGGAAAGTTTAGAAAGTTATTCTCAGTTGAAAAATATTTGAAAAAATATGAGAATTCCTGTTGTAGTAAATTCAGTGAATTAATACATACTGCGGGTCTGTTAGAAAGTGATTGACGTAAAAGTATCGATCGACGAAAACTGTTCATGACAAATATAATATTAGTTGATTTATTGTTCTGTGTAAATATTTATTTGAATTAACATCACCCTACATTGTTAAAAATTATTACGACCTTGCACCAAACTTTGGCACTCATTTAGCTGCAAACAACATTTGGTGCTGAGTTTCACCATTTTACGGTGCTACCATGGATGGATTATAGATGAATCGTTGCTCCAAAACTCATAACTTTGCATAAACTAAAAGAAAAATACTATTGTAGTAGTAGTAGTATTTTTGTAGCGATAATGGTAACTCTCCGATCGCAAGATGACAACTTGTCACCGATCGGGCTCGAACTAGAAATCCTCTGATCCATAGCAGAACGCCTTTATCCACTAGGCCATGGAGACACGTGTGCGTCATTGTCTTTATTGAAGGTGTTTGTTGATGTAGGGACAGCGAAAATGTTGGTTGCAGCTAAAGAGGTGGAACCAATTATCAGTGAAACCTCCGTTTTTCTCTGATAAAAAAATTTGGGTTCTACCTAGATTACACCATAATGAGGTGTAGAACTCTGTTTTGCACCAAGATATGGTACACCGTCGAACTGAAATTTTTAACAGTGTAGCTTCATATGATCATAGTTCAATATAACAAAGAACAAAGGTGTAATTGGGTATTTCCTTTGGGTTGGTTGGTTTTGTTAATTAACGTCGCAATAGAGCTGCATAGTGGGCTATTGGCAACGGTTCGGGGTCAATCTCGAAGGAAAGACCCGGGAACACATACACATTCATACACACATTCATACATGCACCTCGTTATTTTAGAACCATGGGCAGATGACGAGGAAACACCTGAATTGGCACCCAACGCCTTCAATAGACGTCGGGACTTTGGACCCCGATCAGATTTATCGTGCACCAGTCCCGTATACACGCCGTTAATTGTTGCGGATGTTCTGGACGACTTTTCTAGTATTTTGTAGTGAAGCTGGCAACCCTCCGATCGCAAGATCAGTACTTTTTTACTTTTCTATGCCATGTCCAGTTCACGGATTCAAACCACCAATCCTCTGATTAGTAGCCGAACGCCTTAACAACTGGGGCTATATTTCCTTTGGGATAGACTGCAAACCCTCGCCAATATCTAATTGTGTAGTTTTAGTGCGACGATAAAGCTGGAGAACATGCTCTCTTGATTTATTTCCCTAGCGGTCGCGCTTGACGTCCGGGACACTGGATTGGTTGGTTTAAGTGCATCTTACTGCATCTACATATTGGCGAGAACGCAAGGTGAGTGGCAGGGCGAATATGTAGTCCGTTCAGTCAACATTCACTTCGTTTCTCGCCTTGCCGTTGGTAGCCAGGGAAGAGAGCGGAGAAGCCCTGTAAGTTCCAGAATATGAAGCAGCAATCTGTATCCCGAGAACCATTGCGGCAGAGGGCTTCTTTTGTGCAGTACTGCGCATGTGCTACGAGACGCGAGGCGCGTGCTTTCAGTTTCCAACGAGTGACACATGATTTAAAAAAAAAAACATTTATTGCAATGACATGCTATCATCCACCATTGTCTACGACGACGTCTGTTTTCAGTGTTTTCACGATTAATATCTACATAATTGTCAACATTCAGCATTCGCAGTGCTGAACTTCCTCGCAGTGCTGACCTTACCCTAGGGGGACATGCGCGATACTAACCGCGGGGCCTTTAAGTTTGAAGTTTTGAAATACGTCTATCCCCCCCCCCCTTTATAAAATAAAAGTATTTTAATCAGATTTCAATTTTGTAGTTGTGTAGTGGAATTCAGGCTGCAGAATCCATATTTTATGCAGAATCTACAGAGACACGATCCATAGCAAAATGCATACTAAACATGTATGTCTTATGATACATAAGTAATCACAAATTAAACAAAAATGTGAAAGGATTAAAAATAAATGTGAATCAATCATTATCCACTAATATATTTTTGTCTTTCCTCTAAAGCGGGGGATGTGCACTGTATAAAAATTATATACTTAAAAATGAGTACCTGGACATACTCGTTTTTCTTTCAGTACAATTGCATCGTAAATGAGCGATGACGTACTAAAATTTAAGTGACCATACTTTCTCAAACATGAACATTTGATTTAATATTTCTAATCTCGGCTTCCTTTCAAGCCATCTTAACAAGGCGACCTGACAAACTTAAAATAGTTGTTCGGAAGATGGTTTCCCACATTATTTGATGACGATTGCTTAAATGGAAACTGAGTTATTACAACTCCATTATCTTACTTCCCATTCTTTTGGAACACTTCTTTTTAACATTTATTCTGTTTATAACTTATTCATGCCCCCTTCGTAATTTAACGGATAAGGCACTGGACTGCGATGGCTAATGATCTGGGTTCGATTCCCGGTATGTACTGGTTGTAATTGTTTATATTTATTGAAATTGATTTATGAAGACAGCCAATGGGTACATATATTTTTCAAAATTCAAATTCGCAGCCATTATAAGCATCGAAAATACTCAAAAATGAGTACATTTTACATATTTTCGAGAACCTATTTTTAGCAGTGCACTCTTAGAAATTTTTTTTTCAAGTTTCATAGAACATTATGTAACTCCGATTAAAATGTGTTTGCTTCAAACAATGTGGAAGAATAATGATGATAGAACTTCAGTCCACAGATTGTTTTCGCTGTTTACTTACGAGATGAGGTAATTCTGAAAGATAAACACAAATGAAACAATGCTTTATTTGATTGCCACTTATTAGTGTTATTGGCCAATTTATTACAATCGTTACGTCACATTCCATGTGATATATCAATGCTGCTGTTCTTCGATCGCTAAATGAAGATAATAATAAGAAAGTGTAATCTTGGTGGCTTTTGTATTGGTGACGTAGGTGTAATTCGCAGGTATTGATTGCAAGTTGTTTGAAAAGACTAATGAAGCGCGCTCTTTTATTGCCCGTTAACCTAACATAAATACATTTTTGTCCCCATAATTATATTCAAATAACATTATTCAGAAGGGTATTGCATCAGTTTTTTTGCGCCTTATTTTATTAGTTTTTGTTCGTTTGAATTAAGATTAAAACTTTTATTAGCATAATTCCAGTAACTGGTTTTTCAGAAGGATTTTATTCCCAAATGAAATATAAAAATCAAAGTTTGCGAAATTATTTTTTGAAGTACCTACGAAAAGAAATATTGTTTATTTATACTGTTCGCTTTAATCCCTTTTATGAAAGAAAATAAAGTCTTGGAAAGGTGGTTTGGGTTGTTTTGTGAAGAACTGTATTTTAAATAGTTTTTCGTATTGTATTATTTTAATATGTGGTTTGTTATTTTATGGTTTACTTCTTTAGTGGTTTATTTATTAGACTATTAAAACTTTTTAATGATTTTAATGATTTATTTATATTTTTATAGCAGGATTTTCTCAATTTAATTTTTGTGGTTAAATATAAAAAATCAAGTGGATGAGTGAGTTTTATAATTAAGAGATTCCATTGGAATCTAATTTAAAAATTTTGCTATTTAATCTATCTATTCAAATGCATTTATTATGTTTGCTTTACCTATCTGAATTGAACCTGATCACAAATTGGTGGGCGGTGGTCATTACTTGGCATTTTAACTACCATCTATCTATCCTAATCCATCTATTCAAATGCATTTTTTATGTTTGCTTTACCTATCTGAATTGAACCTGATCACAAATTGGTGGGCGGTGGTCATTACTTGGCATTTTAACTACCATCTATCTATCCTAATCCATCTATTCAAATGCATTTATTATGTTTGCTTTACCTATCTGAATTGAACCTGATCACAAATTGGTGGGCGGTGGTCATTACTTGGCATTTTAACTATCATCTATCTATCCTAATCCATCTATTCAAATGCATTTATTATGTTTGCTCTGAATTGAACCTGATCACAAATTGGTGGGTCATTGCTTGGAATTTTAACTACACATTATTTTTACTATAATTAAAATGTTTTATTTATTTCAAATAAAGCTGTGTGACTCATTTTAAAACATTAGAGAAGTAAGTGGGCATATTTTTTTATTTCGCCAATACAGCTAATTGAGATAGAGCTAAGCAATTGCGCATACCCAACAGTTTTCGACAACCTATTATATTCCATTTACTATTCTTTTAAAAAACGCATGTTAAATAGCACTACTAAGAAACACACAACCCCTCTCTTTAGAGGAGGTATCCCTCAGTAATGTTTTACCCTCTTCGATCGGTATTCGTGCTATTATTCCGCTTTCGTTTTTCTTTTCCCAGTGTGTTTCATTACAACTGTTCCAGTTTCTTGGTGCATCTAATAGAAGTGTCAGAGCCCCGAGTTACGCCATCGATCAAACCGATGGCTTCCTGGCGATGAAAAATCCCGCAAAGAAAGTAAAGATAGCCCCTCTTTGTTTTTCCACGTCAAAACCCTCTCATCCCTAGTTATCCATCAAACCCTGGGACCCCCCGTTGTCTCCGCCTTGACTTTGGGTGTGTGTGCAGATCGAAATAGTTTTCGGGGATTTCTCTCCTTTTTAATAGAATTATAGATGTGCCGCGGTTTTCTTTCAACTGGAAGAAAGTTCTCTTTTTTTTTTTAGAATGTTTACGAGAAGTTATGGAATAAAAATGTTGGAAAGTTGTAAGAAAATAAGTTTGTTTCAAGAACAAGATGTTTCATTCTTCGAAGATCAAAACATATTTCAGTTGCAGTATTATACATAAATGGAACTGTCATTCATAAAAAATAATGTCATTTATACATAAGATTGCATTCATAATAGGACTGTCAATCATAAAGGAGATTACCATTCATAATGGGACTGTCATTCATAAATGGGACTGTCATTCATACATGGGACTGTCATTCATACATAAGATTGCATTCATAATAGGACTGTCAATCATAAAGGAGATTACCATTCATTATGGGACTGTCATTCATAAATGGGACTGTCATTCATAAATTGGACTGTCATTCATAATAGAGATTACCATTCATAATGGGACTGTCATTACCAAATGGGACTGCCATTCCTAAATGGGACTGTCATTACCAAATGGGACTGCCATTCCTAAATGGGACTGCCATTACCAAATGGGACTGCTATTACCAAATGGGACTGCCATTACTAAATAAAACTGCCATTACTAAATAAAACTGCAATTACTAAATAAAACTGCCATTACCAAATAAAATTGACATTCCTAAATGGGACTGTCTTTCACAATGGAACTGTCTTTCACAATGGAACTGTCTTTCACAATGGAACTGTCTTTCACAATGGAACTGTCTTTCACAATGGAACTGTCTTTCACAATGGAACTGTCTTTCACAATGGAACTGTCTTTCACAATGGATCTGTCTTTCACAATGGATCTGTCTTTCATAATGGAACTATCATTCAAAGTGGGACTGCTTTTAATAAATGGGACTGCTTTTAATAAATGGGACTGTAATTTATAAATGGAACTGCCATTCCTAAATGGAACTGCCATTCCTAAATGGAACTGCCATTCCTAAATGAAACTGCCATTCCTAAATGGAACTGCCATTCCTAAATGGAACTGCCATTTCCTAAATGAAACTGCCATTCCTAAATGAGACTGTCATTTATAAATGGGACTGTCATTTATAAATTACTGTCATTTATAAATTACTATCATTTATAAATGGGACTGTCATTTATAAATTACTATCTATATATATAAATGCGAAAAACCCACTCATCACTCATCACTAATTCTCCAACTTCCCGTATACCTATGAAGATGAATCTATATATATAAATTCGAAAAACCCACTCATCACTCATCACTAATTCTCCAACTTCCCGTATACCTATGAAGATGAAATTTGGCAAATTTGTTCCTTATACCTTAAATAGGAAAAGTAAGCTATTTTTGTTCCGATCGAACGGATTTAAGGGGTTGTAAAACCCCTTTTTCGAAACTTCTCCATAGGATTAACATGGAGAACATGTAACAATGCAAAATATAAAATTTAGACAATGGAAATTTTTAATATTATGTAACGTACGAGGAGCATTCTGATTGGCTGATGACTAAATATCGCCAAAATGTCGCCAAATAACTAAAAACTGTCGCCAAATAACTAAAAACTGTCGCCAAATTAATAAACTTCGCCAAATAAATTAAAATTTCACCGAATGAATAAAACATTTCGCCAAATTAATAAAATATCGCCAAATGAACTAAAATATGATCATATATGTAAAAATAATATAAAAACCGGCCCGTCGCACCGGGGGGGATTTAACTGTGAAAAAGAAAACAAAACGAAAAATGCTACGACCAAAAGTGCAAGATCTGGTAGGTAGAAGCCACTCTGTAACGTAATAATTGGTTCATGAATACTTTGGACCCCACGTGGTAGGAAGGTCAGAGGGAGAGTGTATAAATGGTCAATCTGATTGACGCGGCCTACCTTCCTCTACTCCATGTTATGTCATTTATCCACGAAGGCTGATTTTCCATAGAATTATTGGAGTGGAAGTGTATACTGCCTGTCACCAAGGGTGACATTTTCCTTCATGCGGTATAAAGATCAGAGGGTAAAATGGGTTAACAAACGACCTGATCGACGTGACTCACTTTCCTATACCATGGTAGGTCATTTATAGCCCATAACACGATTCCCTTGGGAGTAATGTGAACGAAATAGCCTGCAGTTAAGGGCGACATTCCCTTAACGGTCAGCGGCGGAATGGGTTAATAATCGGCTTGATCGATGCGGCCTACCTTTCTTTATATGAAGGTATGCCTATACGAGTAGTTATGTGGCGGAATCGAAAACTGTTGTTATAGACTCTGCCCCCACGTGGTACAAGTGTCAGAGGGGGATTTGTCACTTCCCAGTGACCCCAGGTTATATTAGATGAGTGATTATGCCGCAATAATAACATAACTAAGAATAGAACTGATCTAGACTTTAATCAACAATTTCCTTGAATACACTTAATTCAGTACACGTCAAAACCATTAAAACAAGTTAAATTGGGTGGCAAAAAGGGAGGAAGTCTTACCCGGATTTGTACATTCCATCGCAACTCTCGTCATTCTCTCTCGGGCCTGGCGTTATAACAAACTCCTCTGCATTCCGTCTCCTGGCATCCGTTCACTATCGCTCTCAGGTCTTCTCTAACAAAACCCTCTCGCAAAACCCCCAGTCAACAACTTTATAAATACACCCCCTAGATCGCCATACGCTAAGATGTCCGAATGCTTTAGTGGGCACTCAGGCCTCCGATTTGTTTAACCCGAAGTCATTCACTCCATTGGTCAAAAGTCCCCCACGAGAGTAGCCACGCCTAAGACTATGCAAATTTCTGCACGCTTCTTCCCCGCTCTTGGGGTCGTCTCCAAGTTTACAAGAGGCAGGGTACCTCCCCTCATTGCATTAGGGAAAAGCATAGGTCACGAATGTGACATCACATTCCCCCTTTAAATTTTCAAAGCTAGACTCCCCCTCCAATTTCACCACCACAACTAATAAAGCAAAATACAATTATATCTGAAAAAAAAACACAATGAGTCAACACTTAGCAATTAATACAATTGAACAGTAGATTGAGCTGACAGTTAACGTAGAAACACTTCCTTTTTCCACAAACACACATTTCTGGACCACTTTTACATTAATTATTTCTTCGTAGGTCGTAAACTCCCATCTCACCTAAATTCATCAAATCGTTCGTGCCTCATATTCTCGTATTCCTCTAGATAAAAGTTCGAATACGTCCAGAAATGTCCGTTGTGGCCTGATTGGAAAAAGTCAGGTTCAATCGCGAAAATGTTCGTAATTGTTCGATTTGTGAATTTCTGAAAAGCGTTCAGTTTCTCTTTCCTCCGAGAATAATCACCTGCTTTTCAAGTTTTTTTGGCATGTCCCACATAAAAGTTTGTTATGTGTGCCCTACAGCGAATAATGGATTATTAGCACAGTTTTTGCTCACTAATTATCTGTGAATTGTAGATTTAGCACCGTTAATACTCACTAATTGTGTGTGAGTTATATTTTTAGCACAGTTTATACTCACTAATTGTCTATGAGATGTAGATTTAGCACAGTTTATACTCACTAATTGTGTGTGAGTTGTAGATTTAGCACAGTTTATACTCACTAATTGTGTGTGAGTTGTAGATTTTCATCTGTGAAGTGGGCTTTTTCTTCAATGAAGTTGGCTTTCCTTCTGTGAAGTTGGATCTTTTCCATCTTTGAAGTGGGATTTTCTCTGTGAAGTGGGCTTTTTTTTTTTTTGTGAAGTTGGCTTTTTCCTCTGTGAAGTTGGCTTTCCATCAGTGACTTCTGAAGTGGAATTTTCATTTGTGAAGTGGGCCCTTTTTTTCTTTCTCTCTGCGAAGTTGGCTTTCCATCAGTGACTTCTGAAGTGGAACTTTTCATCTGTGAAGTTGGCTTTCCATCAGTAACTTCTGAAGTGGAACTCTCATCTGTGAAGTGGCATTTTCATCTGTGAAGTGGGCCCTTTTTTTCTTTCTCTCTGCGAAGTTGGCTTTCCCTCAGTGACTTCTGAAGTGGAACTTTTCATCTGTGAAGTTGGCTTTCCATCAGTAACTTCTGAAGTGGAACTCTCATCTGTGAAGTGGCATTTTCATCTGTGAAGTTGGCTTTCCATCAGTGACTTCTGAAGTGGAACTCTCATCTGTGAAGTGGCCTGTGCGATGATTATACTGGTAACCCTTCTCCTCGGATCTTGAATGGCAACGACCCCTCGTTCGCTGAATTATCTGGATTTATTCTCTGCTCCGATGCCTGAAATACCTTGGGAAACCGGTGACTTGCATCCTTCTATCTTGCTTCTATTATCGGTTGAGTGTCGTCTAAGCAGCCGAACCTTGCTTCTGTTGTATAAACTTTGATGGGTCCTTGCCTGCAAGTTTCCATCTCTGCTTCTCCAACGGGACTTCCAGAATTTGCGCAGATTCCTTCCGTCTGTTTGAAGATGGCTCCAAACGGCTATATTGACTAACTTCATTCAACATAATATTATAGGATACAGACTTCGCCAATTTACCACCAAGTAAAATTAAATCTATCTCACTAAGTTTAAAATTAAACTACAATAACTCTAACTTCAAATAATTAAATTAAAGCAACAAGCAAATAAACTAATTCCTCAAATAATTAAATTAATGCCTCAAACAATTAAATTAATTCCTCAAACACCTAACCTAATTTCCTATCCACACTTTTACTATTCCCTAATAAGACTCCAGTAACCAGCAATTAATCTACACAAACAACTTAATAAGGTCTTAATTCCCCAGAACCCAAAGAAAATACACTCCCTTAATTTCCTATCAATAAGAAACAGCCAGTACCCTTCCAGTCAGTTTTATCCATCGTTTAAATCCGAAAAACATAATTCCTCCAAAACCACAGTCAATTAAATTTTGACAATAGCCACGCCATTTTACACTACCACATCATGCCCGAACAAGAACAAAACCAATTTTGCCCGTTAATTATTGTAAAGCCGAAAAAAAATGCACCAAAACTCCCAGTACATGATTCACACCCGTTTCCAATTCTCCCGTCGAAATTCGCACCGAAAAAAAAAAAACACCCTTCCTGCTAGCCCCCTTTGCTTTTCACTTTTCTCACAGCCGCCGAAGAAACCCGTCCAAAGAAAAACACTATCTCGCTTGTATACTCTCTTTCTTCTTCTGGGGACAATGAAGGCTCTTCGCGTTGGACCCCCCCCCCGGGTAAGTGGCGCGTTCCCACGATGACCCTCTTCGGACATTGCGTCTCCAGTCATCCAAGTCCCCCTTATTTTCCAAGAAAAACCTCCTTTCTCTCTCTCCAATCCGCCCGTAATCCTAGCGGTTCGCCTTGTAACTACTCAGTTTGAGCTTAGATTTGTTCCAGAAGGTGATAGTCACGCGTTCCCGGTCATTTGGATTACATCATCATACATATCCTTTTATGTCGCGCGATTTCGCAAATCGTACGACTTTGTTTCACCAGAAATATTGATGTTTCGGGTGTTGGTGCTTGAAAATTTTTTTAATCTCTGTGTTGATAATTTCAGTCTACATATATGTGCTATTTTAATTCTCAAAGGATCGGAAATCTGTTGTATTTGCACTAGATTATCGGAAATAACTCTGATTATTTTGAAAGGTCCGTTAAACTTCTTATTGAATTTAGAATTATTTTGTAGAAAAACTGTGTCCCCTATTTTTAAAAGGTCTCTTTTCGCCGATTTGTTCCGGGCATACGCTGCCTGTCGGTCTTGTGCCTTATTTATATTCTCTGTAGCAATCTTTTTTATTTCCGTCATTTTATCAATCATCGCCGAAGTGTAAGCGGGATAACTCATCATTTCTTCCGTACTGACGGTGGCCTTCATTCTGTCAAAAACGGGAAAAATATCTCTCGAAAAAAATAACATGTTGGGGGAAAATCTCGTAGCCAAATGTTTTGAAGAGTTATAAAATGACTTGTGGAGTGCTATAGCAAACTCTAAATTCTTGCCTTCCTCTGTTAATGCTAGGATCGTAGTCTTCAGTTCATAATTTATAGATTCCGCCTTGCCATTTAGAAAAGCAGTATAGGCTGGGATATGGAATATTTTTATCCCTAAATATTCGTTCAGAATGTGAAATGCCTGCGAAATGTAAGCCGATCCGTTGTCGGTTAAAATGGACTCCGGAACACCGTAAGTGGTCACATATTTTAGTAAACAATCGGCTACCGGTTGGGCCCCTATGCTTGTTAATCTGAATAACTCTAAATGTCTAGAAAAGTTATCAATCACTGACAAGACAAATTCTCCACTTTTTAACGGTCCAATTATATCGGTGCTTAAAGAAGTTCCTACCATTTTTGGAATTTCAGCTTTACCGTGAGGTAATATCTTCTGAAAATTACGCTTTAATTTCAAGCAAGTTTCACAGGACGATACGTAATTAGCGATGTCCGAACGTAGATCTTTCCAATGATACCTTGATCTCAAAAATTCAAAAACTTTCTGTGTGCCCATATGTGTATAATGAGCTTGTTTTACAGCTTCAAGGTGTAATTTTTCTGGCAAAACAATTGTGTCAAATTCCTCCAATTCACCTTTTCTTTTAATCTGTCTTTTGTATAGCCTGAATTTTCCTGTACGTTTCTAGGTTGATTATTGATACCGAACTACCGCTATCAAGTAGACAAATGAATTCCACAGAATCAGCCTTTACTTTAATTACAGGGAGTTTGACACTATTTTTATTCTGACTCGTTACGTTTCCGGCGATATCTCTCGCTGTCCGAGTTCAATATTATCACTACAGGAGACGGTTCTTATTGTCGACCTCTCCTGCCGTGCCCTAAAAAATCCCGGTTACCGTTATTGCCTCTGAATGGAGCGTGTCCGTTCGCCCTTCCTCTGTTTTGGCCGCGATATCCCCTAGCTCTTGAATTGAAGTTTTCCGGCGGGCCTTCCCAGTTTCTCCTCTCAAACTCTGATTCGTCTCTTTGCCATCTTCGAAATCCAGCCCCCCGGGTTTGACCTCCTCTATTTTGAAATCCCCCTCTGTGAAAGCCCTGGTCGTCGCTTTTCCTTTGGTACTGTTGAGCGGCAAAAGTGTATTCCTTGTACACTTCGCAATTTATTAAAATGTGGGAGTTTTCCCCACATGCCAAACAGAATATTGCAGGTCTCTGTTGTTCTATTCTCATTCTGTTAAACTGCTCCTCTAAATTTTCGGGTTTTATTTCTGCCTGCCGGGCGTGCATAGAATTTATTTTAAATGAATTGGCCTGTAAAATACCGAACGATTCCATAGCTGTTTGAGCTGAAATAGCCGCATCTAATGCCTGTTGAAAGGTGACCGGATTCGCCCTTAAAACTTCCCTCTGTAATTCCACAATTAAACCCCCGATAAATTTTGACACCTTTAATTTGTCTAATACCTGCTGTGTTTGAGCATTGGGTATTTCGCCGTCCCTGGCTAAATAATCATTTGCCAATACCGTCAATCTTTGAGCATAGTTTTTTACCGATTCCCCTTCGCGCATCTCGCAACTCGAAAATTTTAACTGTCTGGAAGTAAGGTTTTCCTCTTCCGAAAAATGATTCATTATCGCTCCTTTTACCTCCTCATAATTTACACTCTCTAGTAAGTTGGGATCTGATGTGATGAGTCTAATGGCGTTGCCCTTTAATTTACTACGCAGAATTGTGACTTTTTCAATTTCGCTCCATTGTGAAAGGTTAGCGATATTTTCAAACTGGCTGAAAAAGAACCTGCATTCATTCTTATCCCCGTCAAAAGTGTTAGAAAGAAGTGCGAGCCCATTTAAATTGCTATTTTGCATCGGGATCGGGTCCGCTTGTCTAGCGTTTCTTCTCGCCATAATTAAATTTAATCAATTCCCGTTTACTTAAAACCCTCAGTTAATTAATTCCTTATGACCATTAGTAATCAACTAAATTTTATGGTCACGACACCAAATAATGTCACTTCCCAGTGACCCCAGGTTATATTAGATGAGTGATTATGCCGCAATAATAACATAACTAAGAATAGAACTGATCTAGACTTTAATCAACAATTTCCTTGAATACACTTAATTCAGTACACGTCAAAACCATTAAAACAAGTTAAATTGGGTGGCAAAAAGGGAGGAAGTCTTACCCGGATTTGTACATTCCATCGCAACTCTCGTCATTCTCTCTCGGGCCTGGCGTTATAACAAACTCCTCTGCATTCCGTCTCCTGGCATCCGTTCACTATCGCTCTCAGGTCTTCTCTAAAAAACCCCTCTCGCAAAACCCCCAGTCAACAACTTTATAAATACACCCCCTAGATCGCCATACGCTAAGATGTCCGAATGCTTTAGTGGGCACTCAGGCCTCCGAGGACCTTGGCAATAAAATTTCGTTTCAAATTAGTACTTTTAATACTGTGGTTTCCCCTCATGGGTCACAAATTAAGAATATTGTTTATTTCGCTGTATATAAATATTGTATCTGTATCAATTTTGTAATTTATTTCCTTCCCGTGCGTAGAACGGGTATGTCAGCTAGTCTATATTTATAAATGCGAAAAACCCACTCATCACTCATCACTAATTCTCCAACTTCCCGTATACCTATGAAGATGAAATTTGGCAAATTTGTTCCTTATACCTTAAATAGGAAAAGTAAGCTATTTTTGTTCCGATCGAACGGATTTAAGGGGTTGTAAAACCCCTTTTTCGAAACTTCTCCATAGGATTAACATGGAGAACATGTAACAATGCAAAATATAAAATTTAAACAATGGAAATTTTTAATATTATGTAACGTACGAGGAGCATTCTGATTGGCTGATGACTAAATATCGCCAAAATGTCGCCAAATAACTAAAAACTGTTGCCAAATAACTAAAAACTGTCGCCAAATTAATAAACTTCGCCAAATAAATTAAAATTTCACCGAATGAATAAAACATTTCGCCAAATTAATAAAATATCGCCAAATGAACTAAAATATGATCATATATGTAAAAATAATATAAAAACCGGCCCGTCGCAGCGGGGGGGATTTAACTGTGAAAAAGAAAACAAAACGAAAAATGCTACGACCAAAAGTGCAAGCCATACGAAAAATATATTATCAAACTGAAGAGAAGTATACAGTATGAATAATATAAAGATTCAAGACAGGAAGCCCATCGCTAAATAAAAGTTTGTAATTTAGCCTCCGTGCACTCAGTTAGTTTTGTGTTATCCATTATTTATTAGTTTACCTGCCGAGAGGCCAGTTATGTTACCACTCTACCTGTGAGTGAAGTTCTGTAATCTATATATATAAAAACATCGCCAAATGAACTAAAATATGAACACATATGTAAAAATACCATAAAAATGGCGAAATTAGTGTCAAAAAATGATAAAATGTATGTCAAAATGGTGAAAATATGATTGGGTAACAGGATATTCCGTACTACATCAGCTATGAAAATTAAATTTGGCGTGGAGGTACACTTTAAGCCAAAATTGCTCACTAAGAAATGATTTTCAAAAATTCGAACTGTAAATGCCAAAAGTAAAAATCCTCGCCACTTATCCACTGACTCATTACTATTTCTTTTATTTTCTGTATACCTATGAAGATGAAATTTGGCAAATTTGTTACTTATACCTTAAATAGGAAAAGTAAGCTATTTTTGTACCGATCTAACGTATTTAAGGGAGTGTTCAATGAGACAGTGGGATTTTTTGTACGGACCGTTAGTTTTGGACAATTTGGATAGTTTTAGAATTGTTAAACTCCACATACTGATAGGGTTTACCGAACAAAGTAAAACTTCTCGAATGTTAATCAACGGGAATATCATTTATTTGTCAGCATTGTTTTATCGCCAACTTCTCCGTGTTATAAAGTTTTCAGTTCCAGCTAGAACTTGCTAATAAAATTTATTTAACTGATTACATAATATTAAAATTGTCCATTGTTTCAATTTTATATTTTACATTGTTACATGTTCTCCATGTTAATCCTATGGGAAGGTTTCTAAAAAATCGTTATTTTGGCATTTCGGGTTCGAATTTTTAAAAATCCTTTCGTAGTGCATCTCTACGGCCCAAGATGAATCTGTGCTCCAAATTTCAGCACTCTAGGTCTTTTAGATCTGTAGATACCCAAACTAACGTCGCTACAAACATCGAAAAAGGGGTTTTACAACCCCTTAAATACGTTCGATTTGAACAAAAATAGCTTACTTTTCCTATTTAAGGTATAAGTAACAAATTTGCCAAATTTCATCTTCATAGGTATACGGTAAGTTGGAGAATTAGTGATGAGTGAATGAGTGGGGATTTCGCATTTATATATATAGATACATACTTTTAAAATTGTATTCGTTTATATCCTGATAATATATAACCAAATTATACGTGCTTAAATATAATTGGACAACGGGATGTTTCGTACTACAACAACTATGAAAACAAAATTTGGCATGTAGGTACATTTCAATCCAAAATTGCCCACTAAGAAAGGATTTTCAAAAATTCGAACTGTAACTGTCAAAAGTAAAAATCCTCGACATTTATCCACTGACTAATAACTAATTCTCCAACCTACCGCATTCACAGGAACCAGGAAGATGAAATTTGACGAAGTTGTTACTATAACTTACATAGTAAAAGTAAGCTATTTTTCTATTATTCGAATTTTTTCATTTTCTTCGGAAAAACCTTTATTTTACATTAGTTTAGTATACTTCAGATTTTCTTAGAATTGTGAAATTTTGCATTCTGATACGTATTAGCATACCAACAATGGAAATGTCTAAATCAAGAATTTTGTGCAATTGGAATATTTAGAAATCGGTTGAAATTTTTTTTCACGAAACGATATTTTTGGAAAATTGTGACTGTTGTAGAATCGTGAAATTTCGCATGCATGTAGGGTTTACATACCAACAAAGGAAATCATATGAAAATCTAGATTTTAGTACGTGGAATCTTTACAAATTGGCTGAGAATGTTTTTAACGGAACATTAGTTTTTAAAACTTCGAAATTCTTTAGAATCTTAAAATTTTGCGTACTGATATGGTTTACTATAAAAACAAGGGAAAAAATCTGAAAATCTAGATTTTGGTAAAGGAACCTTTTAAAATCATTTTCGTTTTTTTCTTCTTAATATTCCTGCCAATTTCAATAACGAAATTACAAATTTTGACGTAGGTGTCTAATAAATTTTTATGGAGATAGTTATTATTATCAATTACAAGAGTTGTTTATCTTTAAACTTCTGAGCTGTTACTGTAGGTAAAAATATGGATGTTAATCAACTGGAGTGCAGTATGTATATCCACAGTATTTTACAGCCAACTTCTCCATATTATCAATTTTTCAAGTTCTTGCGGGACCTTGCTAATAAAATTTCGTTACATATTGGAACTTTTAATTCTTTGGTTCCATCTGATATGGGACAAATTAAGAATATTATTTATTTAGCTAATAATTATTGTATTTGTATCTATTTTGTAACTTATTTCTTTCCCGTGCGTAGAACGGGTATTTCAGCTAGTCATTTATAAATGGGACTGTCATTTATAAATAGGACTGTCATTTATAAATGGGGTTGTCTTGCGGCAATAATTTGAATGTATTAGACAAGAAGAACATATTTAATTTTCGTTTCATGGAGCGACATTTAACTTATTTTTATAATAATTACGAGTATACCCGTTTAAACGGATATAGCCATTTTCCTTGCGTCAGAGTATACAATATACGAACACGTTTTAGACTTCACACATAAATGTAACTGTCTTATTTGACTAATGTATAAATGCAAGTCAGCACGCACAATATAATGATAAGAAATAAACTAAAAATTAAATGTATTATAGTCTATTGATACCTTTAATTATATAAGCATTCGTTTTGAAAATACATTTTATAATTCGTTATTTTGTTACAAAAAGAATATGATTAGAATACTTACGGATACTTACTTAGATACTTTCGGAAATTATTTTAGACGAATTTATTGCAAATGTAGTCCATTGCAATAGTATTAAAAATATATGTTTATAATAATGAAATCCCTCGGGGAATAAAGTGCACATAGTTTGAAATCTTGTGAACTAACTGATAGAATGTTTACTAGATATACGATAATTATATAATATATAAATGCATTTACGATAATTCGAAAGTGTAAGAAATTTAGAAATATTTTCGTAGTGAAGCATATAAATAATCTAATAAATTGAATAAGGAATTGTGTGATAAATTTTTAACTTATTATATACGAATAGTATTCCAAATTTAATTCTGGCTGTAAGATTTCTGTCTTTTATAACTTACCGAAATATATATATTATTAGTATGCTCGAGCGATAATTTTCGCGTGAACAACCCCTCACCTATATACACACCCATTCGCTGTAAGTACAAAATATATTAGCGTATTTATTATATCCAAAGAATTATAAAAGTTTAATGACTATTTTTATTCATAGATGGCAGCATTATCAATGGTTTGTTTAAAAAACACGTTTTATTGAATTTTTTTAACGCATAAAAAAAAAACGTTGATATTTATGAGATGAACGTACGATTAGCCACTGCTCCAGAATATTCTTTTCATTTTTATGCTTCATGTGTTAAGATCCATAAGGACCGTAAAATAATATTTACTACAGAAATAATATATACTAGAATTCCCGTGTGATAATTATCGCATGCACATCCCTGCTCTACACACACCCATTCGTTAGAGCCAAAAAGTAAAAGAAAAGCATAACATCCGCCCATATAATCATCAACATCTTCTTTAAAAAAAATTCTTAAAATGAATTAACTTAAACGCACTTAAAATAAAACGTTGATATTTATGAGATGAAACTACTATTCGTCACTGATCCTTCAAATTCTATTTCTTTTGATAACCCACGTGTTAAGATTCGTTGCGTCTAAGGGGCATAAAAAGGAACTTTACTGCAAAAATAGTATATATGATACAGCTAAATTTCAATTATTACTTTACAAAAATAACACCAATAAAAAAATCTAATTTAAAACATTTTAGCAGCAAAACCCAACAAAATTGTTAAGTTTTCATTGTCTGCCCGAAATATTGTTTCAAAGCACATATATGTTAACATTTTCCAAAATGGTTTATTTTCTTCGTCAATTTATACTTTATTTAGTAGACTTAAATATATATTAGACTAACAATACACAATTGCTCGAATAAACACTTTCGTGTACCCAGTATCCATTCATTTATGAAAACACTCGTAGCCCACATCTAATCTGGATGTTATCTCTTCCGAAATGCAAATAAACTTCTCCCTTCTCGCGCAACGGAGAGATTAAAATACCCCAAGTTTCCACCGAGATTGGCAGGGCAGAGCTTAATCCCCTTAAACGGATTACCCTTCGGCCGGAGTAGATGGATCGAGATTCCGGGGATACGTGTTAGCAACTCCATCGAGTCGCAATTTCGTTGTTGAGCATCGATGGAAACAGGGTTCCGATAAAATGGACGGGTGTTGTTGGTTAGGGTATTAGTTTGGCGAGGGATTGAATGTGGGCTCTGTAGTAGTTTCTAAAACTCATAGAGTAATGATACAAATAGAGGAATAAAAATGCTGATTTCCGTGTGTCCATCATTGAAACCACGTGATAGGTGGAAATGCCACTTCATTCATGCGCCAATATTACTTGGCAGGCCTTGGCGACTTTAAGAACTAAACGAGATCGAAGTATTGTAATAGTTTTTTGTGTTTAATTTTGTATTTAAATATAGTTTTTTTTGAACGAGTGGCACAATTTAAGGGAGTTTAATAGATATATTAAGGAGATTTTTCTTACTTTGTAGTTTTGAAATAATTGCATTACGATTTTATGTAAAAAATTTACCGTAAGCGAAGTTCTTTCAATTGTTATTTTGTATACTTCAATAAGAAAATATGAACAATAAACCCTGAGAAATATAAAGAGTTTCGCTTCTTCGAGTATTGAACACAAATAAAATATTTTCGTTTCGTTAATGAAGAGGAAATATTTAGCGCACATTGTTTGAAAATAAGTAAATACATGTTAAAAAGTTGAATACGGACAGAACTCCTTATCACCAAAAAAGAAGAAAGTGCGCCAAATTTGAAACTCCTGCAGATGTCTGAACGCCAATAGTGGCAGCGCTATAACCACGTGATGTGGGTTTTTCTTTTCAATGTTGACACCGCGGCCTTATGAGAGTGTGGTATTGAAGGCGCTCTCTATTTAATATTACAACTATCTGCTAAAACTCGCCAATATACCCGTTCTTCGGTAGGGATGCCCTATACAAACAACAAAGTCAATTTCCTAATAATAATAATAATAATAAAAACCTAATAACAGTTTTTCATTTCTAAAATATTTTTGAAGCAACTGAGGATTTTAACTCAATGACGCTCGCGCGATTATGGTTATTGTGAAGTTGTTTTCACTGCGTGGCTCTTACTTCCTGGCTTTCGCTGCAGTGTATTAAAAAGTGGAGGTGAAAATTACCAGACCACACAATATATCGTGTGTTTTCTATAAAGCAGCATAATCTGTACTAGTAAAAGACGAAAGGAGATGGAACGGAGTTTAGCGTCTCAGGCACTTGTTAGTGTCTGAATATTTAAACTTGCCGGAGCTGATTTCATTGAAATAGCATCAAAGTAAGCTTACAATGATTTTTTTAAAGTTGCGCAATAGCTTAACTTAATGTGATGGTTAGCTTAGCATTTCAACTCTACGCAGATTTTTTTTCTCACATTAGACTTTTATTTCCCTTCCATTGATAGAAATTCCTTAAAAGTAAAGTGGTTAAAAAAAATACCCAAAAGTTTGGAAATAAAATTTCAGTGTACATTTTATATACAGTATTTGTACAATAATGTATATTAGATAGACTCTACGATTATCTTTAAAATCACGTATATATTTTCATGACAGCAGATCCAGGTGAAATTTAAAACATTTGTTTGTGTTGGGTCCAAAGTATCGCTACCAGGGTTCAAATAACCTAAAGTTACTGTACCTGAAAAAATGTATACTTTCACGAGTTTTAAAATTAAGTGCATTGATGGAAAAATTGGTGATCCTGGAATAAAGTGGTTTGAAAAATATACCCGAAAGTTTTAAATTAGTGCTGTGTACATTTTACATACAGTATTTGTACATTAATGCATATTAGATAGACTCTACGATAATCTTTTAAATCACTTACATATTTTCATGGCAGCAGACCCAGGAGAAATTTTAAACATTTATTTGTGTTCGGTCCAAAGTAACTCTACCAAGGTCCAAGTAACCCCAAGTTACGATACCTGAAAAAATGTGCATTTTCACGATTATCTTTTAAATCACGTATATATTTTCATGGCAGCAGCCCCAGGTAAAATGTAAAACATTTGTTTGTGTTGGGTCCAAGTAACCCCAAGTTACGATACCTGAAAAAAGGTGTATTTTCACGAATTTTAAAATTAAGTGCATTGATGGAAAAATTGGTGATCCTGGAATAAAGTGGTTTGAATAACATACCGGAAAGTTTGGAATTAGTTCAGTATACATTTTACATACAGTATTTGTACATTAATGTATATTACATAAACTACACGATTATCTTTTAAATCACGTATATATTTTCATGGCAGCAGACTCAGGAGAAATTTTAAACATTTATTTGTGTTCGGTCCAAAGTAACTCTACCAAGGTCCAAGTAACCCCAAGTTACGATACCTGAAAAAATGTGTATTTTAATGAATTTTAAAATTAAGTGCTTTGATGGAAAAGTTGGAGATCCTGGACGTAATATCACGTCCATGAAAGTTAGAGGGTTAAAATCAAATTTACGGGACCACTATTGGATTGTTTTCTATCAATTAAATAATATCGGAATGAAATCACACAATAAAATTTTAAGTTCGTTTAATCATAAAAATTAGTTATGTGTCAAATAACGGGAAGTTATAATATTAAGTTGTAATTACTGATTACCTTTCCAACGTATCATCACAATATAAAAGGAAACACCATCTTAATAATCACCATTTTAAGCTTATCAGTTACAGTAGTTTTATTTTAATAGTAAAGAATCAACATTGAGGGAGGTAGGTATTAAAAACAACTTTTTATTTTAGGAGGATTTACAGGTTCTACTTTTACTAAACAGCACCAAGTTTCCAACGAGATTAGCAACGCAGAGTTTATACCTTTTAAATGGATTTCTGTAACTAGATTTATCGAGATTCGAGGATTACGGGTTGGAAACTCGTAATTTCGTTATAAACATCAAGGTTACACTGTTACGATAAAAGGGAACAGGTATTGATGGTTAGTGTAATTGAAGTAGTTGGTTTGTGATGATTGTGTGCTCTGAAATAGTTTATACAACTAACAAAATACTCTTACTTCGCACAGAAGATGCCGAAATTTGTATCTGTAAAAATAACTAATCATATACCTTAATTAAATGAAAAAGGCCGGATGTATTATAAGTTATATTTCCGAAATTAAAATTTTCCCTGAAAAGCACTGGATATTTTGGGGGAAAAATATTGGATGCCTTCTATCATTGAAATAGCATCAACACAAGTTCAAAATGATTTTTTACATGATGCATTAGTTTAACGTAACGTGATAGTTAGCTTAACACATTTCAACTACACATTTTTCTGTCTCACATTACATATACTTTTATTTTGATTTCCATCTACTTGTAAAATAAAGTGGTTTGAAAAAACACACGAAAGTTTGGATTTAAAATTGCAGTGTACATTTTATACACAGTATTTGTGCATTGATGTATATTGGATAACCTGAACAATTATCTTTTAAATTAAATTGATATTAATAATCTGGACGTAAAATTAACTTCAATGTAACTACTAGATACATATTACTAAGTTGTAAACTATAAAGTTTATATTACCTATATATCACATATAAGGTTGCTTCAATTCTTAAAGTTCTATTATGATTCACATGTTTAAATATTTTTTTTGTGTATCTGAAGCCAATTTTCGTTTGAATACTTATAAAAAATGTCCCAATTACCCTTTGTTTGGGATCTTGTTGTATTGTGGGTAATAAGATTTTTATACCTGTATGCATTTGTACCAAATTTGTAAGATTTACACTTAAAAAATAGCTAGTTTATTGTAAAAAAAAAACCTTACTCAAGAGATGAAGAGTTATAAAAACAACGACTCAAATAAAAATAATTATAATACTAATTAAGTTTCTTTTTAAGTTATCTTTATAAAAAAAAACCGTAAGAACCAAGGTAGGGCTTCAAAAATAATAAAAAAACGTAATTTTTAATCTCTAAATAATTAAAGGTTAATGGTAGTTTTTCTCTTGAGAGATGAAGCTGAAAACTGTGCGTAAATTCCTTTCTTTTTCTAAGAAAAAACTTTGTTTGAAAAAGATATTCAGGAAATTTCAACAATGCAGAATTGAAAAAAGTGCTTCATTATATTTGGTTTGTTAGACACAGTTTTTGTCTTTGAAGAAGTTGGTATCTTCTTATGCTCTGCACTAATTAATACGGACTTCCATTTTTAATGTAGTAAAATGTAATGATTTAGTATAAACACGTAAAATACCTTCTTAGAAATGATAAATACATATCTGGGTTAAATCTTACAGCAAGAAATGAATTTAGTTCTGAAATGAAAACACAATGATATAACTTAAATTTTAAGAGTTTGGCTGGCCATCCTAAAAATGAATTTCAAAACCTATTTTGAATTGGAATAAAATTTTGGGAAATTTTAAAAACAAGTTTTAAATATACACATATTAGTATTTTGTAATTGTTGTAAAATGAGAATTTAGGATTAATATTCTTAAAGTAAAGAAAAGAAAAAGTCCTAGTTAAGAGACAGTTATTTAGATATAAATAAAATTATTGGCATACAGTTATACATATTAAATAAGTATTTTGTATTCTAATGTAGGTTGTGAGACTTGTCAGGTAGGTACAGACTTCGAGCATGGATCCCTCTTAGTAGAGAAATCATGAGATTATAATCTCGCTAACGTCAAAGTGAGGCCAACATGTATGGCCTCAGATATGTGGTTTACTACGTCATCCATTCATAATTTTTTTCTATTTCATTCGTAAAATTATCCTGTCTTCAAGAAATAACACATTTACTATTATTTCCAAATCACAAGTCAATCGCGAACGTTTTTTCATTCATAAATTTTGAAAGAAAGTCACGCGTCTGGTGCCATCAGGTATGAGATGTTTGCATCACGATGATGACGTCATATTCGCTCTATTACTATTACAGTCTATTCATTCTCGAAGGGTACAGGTAGTTAAAATGTTTCAGATTGTATGGCCCACAATAAAATCAAAATTGTTAGAAAATTGGTTAAAAAATATTACAAAAATTCAAAAAAATACATAAAACAATAAATATTCAAACACAGTTTAGTGTCCACGGAGTTTGAGATTTAGAACGAAATATTTATAATTTGTTAGTAAAATATACACATTTTTAAATTTAGAAATAATCACACTGTCGAGATACAATTTAAAAAAAAAATGATATAAAATAAAAACGTAATGTCCCGGGAAAGATTTTCCTACCTTCACAGGAAATTGCCTTTGTCAAGGTGAAACATGACAATGCCTGTCCTAACCTTCTCTCTTATGTAACCTAATATTTTCACGTGCAAACCTTTATTGTACTTTCTTTTCTACTGTTCAAGATTTTTAAATGAAGACATCTATTTTCTCGTATTTTTACAGCGTGTTAAGTGCTGGTTCTTTTAAAAAGTTTTTAAAACTGTTTCTCATTTAAACACCTTTGTATTGCTCTCTTTTAAGGATTACAGAATGAGATTCTTCAAATTAAGATGTTTAGGTAAATTACGTCTTTAAGTACAGTTTTTTTTTATGTAAGACATTTAAAAGTAGATTAAAACTTTCAGTTGCTCTTTCTTTAATGAAGAGCGTTTGCTAAAGAAATTAATTTGCTATTTGCTTCTTAATATATTTGAACATAAAATACAATTAATTTTTTGCTCTTAATAATAAATACAAAAATATTTAGAAATTAATAAACGAATATATCAATACTTTTTGCACACATTTGTGATGTTTAAATTAATATAAATATCTCAGGTTAGCCATTTGAAACTGTGTAGCGTTATTATGTTGTAAGGAAAACAAAACAACAAACGTCAAGTTTTTCTGTCTATTCAAATGCACTGTTTTTTACGTACCATATACTAAAATATAAATTTAGTGGTCAAATATAAGCTTTTAACCTCAAATTCGCAAAAAAAGTATTTCACACAGATATTCTCTAATATACTATTTGATAATATAAAAATATTGATAGAACTAAATTTCCTAGGAATTATCATTATCTGTAATATAACTTGAGTAATGTTAAATTTAAGTATGTTATTGATTGGTACTCTTATTGTAAACTGTCTTTCTGCCCGAAGCTTTTCTTAAGCTGTGTATTTATAACATTGAGCTGGTAATACTGTGTAATATATCGTTACAGAATTACATTTTTATAAATTTGTTTATGTTACTAGTTAATAATTATAAATAAATATATTTGTCAAATGAATTACGTAAATGTAATATTTTTCATATTGGTATGACATTTGGAATTAAATTAAAATTGAATGACATTATTACGTGATAAAATAATATTTAGTTTTTTATTTTTGTAAATAAAAAAATATTGGTCGTTTTATTAAAATATAAAAATACCGTGAGGTTATATTTATACAAATTATTACTGGGTAGTTTTTTTTTTATTTAGGATTGCTATTAAAAATCTGCGTCGTAATTTGTACGTTATATGGTGATATTAAAATTTGCCATAATAATGTAATACTATATTTGTTTTGCAAATATTTATTAAAATTGAGTTATGTTAATAAAAATGCAAGGGTTTTGTTATCCCTATAATATCCTTATAAAATAAATTTATATTAACTTAAGCATACAGCTTTTTAACGAAAAGAGTAATTTAAATATAAACCCAAACTGTCCATTTGTTTAAAGGACACAAGCATAATGGACATTTCGCGAGATACTTATAACCGCGGGAAGTAAAAAAACACCCCCTATTATGCGACTTTAACGAATTTTAATAAGATTGGGGTTTTTATGCACGAAAAGTAAATATTAATTTCCTGAGAATGAAAAGTGAGGTAGAGGTACTCTGAAATAAAACCCTTCTGAAAAAACTTTACCTTAGTCACGAAAGACCGAGAGAAAACAAATAAAACCCGTTTTGCGTCTAGTGTTATCGCCGGAGCTTTGTGTGTCACTCTTTTTTGGGGGGGAAAGTTTATGTTCTTATTTATAGCACGATAAAGTAGAGCGGCCTGAATGCATTTATTGCGTTTGGTGTGGAGAGTTTGATAGCCTTCAGTCCTTGCTTGGTTTGGAAAAAGCACTTCTTAGAGTTTTATCGGAAATTTCATTCTTTTTCACCAATGCGAAAGATTTGTTTGCTATTTGTATAGAAGTATGTTTGTTTTGTTTAATAGGGAAGAGTAAGTACAGGTATATCCAAGTATTGATTTTATAAACTGGGTTAGAGTAGAGTTTAAACTATTGTTTGTGGAGCGTGAAAAACAGAATTGAGCAGATCGATATACAACGATAAGGTTAATTAACCACACAATTATCAGACAAATAATTTTTTATGAAGCAATACCATTAGTAAGTTATAAGCACAAAATACTTTAATTTTGCTAAATAATATTATAATTTATATAAAATTATTAAAAGAACAAATTAAAATAAGAATTAGAAGGCCAATGCAATGTAATTTAATTCAACACATTTAATTTAAGTACTTAACATTTGTTAAAACCTTTCGTTTTAAGAAGTATTTTATTATTCATTTAAAAATAGTATAAAAGAGTTTTATAAAACAGTTTAAAGTATAAAGTATATCTGGTTTTAAAAGGAACATTAATATTTAATCATCACGTTTTATATTTTATAAAAAAAACTTATTTATACAAGTACTTAATGTTAGATTTAAATGTATGCCGGTAGTATAAAACCACTGAAAATTGCTTTTTATTCTAAGGAATTCGTATTAAAATAAATAAAGTACGACTTGATCTAACTGAAGTAGATATTCGAATACATTTTTTGGTCGTACATTTTGCCATTTTAGTTGTAAAAAAATTACTTTTGTCATCAACCTAAAACGTTTTTAAAAAATGTAGAGTACATATTATTGGCTTGGAAATAAAAACTACTGTAGCCTTTAAATTTACACTTATATTTAGGTATAATGTAGTTAAATACTTACAAGGATGTGCAGCTGTGTTTCATGATTTCTTTACGATTTTTACATTAATATTCAATGTAATTGTATTTAAGAAAATATACCATGAATTTAAGGAAGACCCGGGCCTCAAATTCTGAATAAATTACTATTTTTTTTTGGATAAAACGATGCTATGCATATTTAAAAAGGTGTATAAACTTTCAAAGCAGTAGCAAAAAAAGAGAACGTGTGTGTTTTTTACTTGTTTAAGTACTTATCATTGTCAGCTGCTTATCTACTTTTCGTCTGCAACATTCATCATTTACTCAAAATAATTGTTTTTAATTTAGTCCCTTTTAAAATGCTACGGCCTAGTAAGAAATACTCAAAACTAAACTGTTGATAGTTTTTGAAACTTTAATATTTTTTTTTTAAATGTATGATTATCTTTTTTTTAAATTAAGTTATACATTATTTGTTTACGAATTAATGAACATTAACATTTTAATATTTTTTAGGTTATGAAATAAAAAAAAGGTTTTGAAAACAATAAAACACAAATTTGCAAAAATCTATTCATACCTCTGTAGTATATATTTTGATGTTATTTAAGCAATTATTTTTAAAATTTTAAAATTTGAAGGAATAGTAGTGATAATTTTTAATAAAAACCTTATTTAGGCTCAAAAAACATTTTTTTTAAAATTTTATTTTTCACCCTATTTGATTGTTTAAAAACAGATATTCTAATAATGCAAAAAAGGGTATTTGTGAATTAATTAATAAAATTATTAGGATTTGGGGCTCTGGTCTTCTTTAATGCTACGTATACGTATGGTGGTTATATATTATATTTATGCAAAACACAAACTTGAATTCTACAAAAATGAATGCGTAATATTTAACATTAAATATTAAAATTTAAACAGTATTTAATAGCAATTATGATATCGGTGACAATAGGTACAGAAAATTTTATCTTACCCTTTGGTATTTGGGCATTCATATATATTAGTAAAGAATGCCGAGCTCGTAACACAAGTGGTTGTAGTTGTTATACTAGTCATGGTATTCATTGAAATAAATTTAGAATACTTCATGTACCTTTCAAATATGCAATGACAAAATTTTATGTTAAAAATAACAAATAATAACCCACGGAAGAGTAACTACATAATATTACTACATAGTAAGAACTTCGTTAAATCTTTTAATAAAAACATAAATAATAATTGCGTACACATTTTAAATCGGAAAAATATTTTAAGCTATTGTTTGGATATTTATCCTCTGTATTTGCCTTTTTCTTATTCTTGAATCTGAAATGTGGAATACGGTTACACTTCACTTGAAACGATATTTCTATTCCATCCATTGTTTAGTTGAAGAAGCATTGAGATTGAATGCGATACGCTTTTTGTAGTTCTGATTTCTTTATCTTCCAGGAATAAAAGCATTCCATTGCGTGGGATGCATTCAACGTATATATTGAGTACAGTTTCAATTGCCATTAACGCAAACTTCTTTTTCAGAAAAGGCTTAGTGAATGAAAAAACCCAAATAGAAAATCATTTTTACTTCTGTTTTGAAAAAAAAATTGAAACAATTATAAAACCATTTTCGAATAACGTATTTTTGAATTTTTTTCTCGTTTATATTTTTTTTTAGAATTTCATTTCGAGATTGTTTTATTATTGCAAAAAAGAAAATGTATCATTTATTGAAGTAGGATTTATATGCTTTAAATTTCAAATAAATAAATTGTAAAATTTGTGATTGGTATATATATCGCTCTAAAGCCAATATGCGTTTAATTATTTTTAGAGAAAATGAGAATCAAACTTGTTCTGTTATTAAACTTTTAAATGGGATTGACGTAACCTTTCATTTTAACAAAATGTAATTTAGCCGTTAATTATATCTCCTATATCATTACTTAAAAACTTTTTACAAAAATGGGTTTATTTCATTTATTATTTTTTTCTCTCAAATGTTCTCATATCTTTTGCAACAATTGTTTCAATTATGTATTTCAGATTAAAGATAGTTTAAATTGACTCAAATCAGCCAGAATATAATATAACTATAAGCCCTAGGGCGATGACTGCCATTGAGGGACAATGTACTTTACCGTGCCGCGTGGATGCATACAATTAGGAAGAAAGTTTGAGAAAACATTCGTCCTTGTCTATCACGTGACGTGACATAACTGTTTAAAACTGTTTTTTTTTTGTTCCTTTTGTCTCCTTTTTTTCTAAGTAAGTATGAAAAAACATTAAATGTGTAACGTTTAATGTATTTTGAAAGCCAGTAATGCGTTTTTAAATCTACGCAAACCTATGCGAAAGGACTATTTTTCTGCCTTCGCTCAAAGTGATGTAAGTTTTTTTACCTTCGCTCAAAAAGGAGTAAAGTGGTCGAAGACTCTTAGTCCTCATTCCAGTGCTTATAGTTATTCCAGTGCTTATAGTTAATCCAGTGCTTATAGTTATTCCAATGCTTATAGTTATTCCAGTGCTTAGATATTATTATAGCTCAGTGGTTGACTCTAAACATAGAAATTATTATATTCATTAAAATATACGGAAATTGCCCCCTATATATTATTAATTTAAACAAGTTTCATAACTCCCTTCTTATAATTTGCATATTAAATGTATTGGTAAGCTAATGTTGATATTCATTGGGTGCTTGATTTTGAATTGTATTACATGTGTGGGGGTCGTTTCATATGCCCTATATTCCTATTTGGGCTCGATTGATAATTTTTAACAAAAATGCAGTAAAAATAAAACGCTGGCAAAAATGCAACACCGGTGAAACAAATCATCAATCACTGCCCACATGATAACAGTTTAGATACATCAAACCTTATCCAGATGATAAAACTTCACGGGCATCAACCACTGCACATGTGGTAACATATCACGGGTATAAATCATTTGTACCTCCGTTCGACTCACTTTGAAGGGGTTTGTTGATAGATGGCCGCATTATCGACGCCTTGTTTACAACATCTTTTAAAATAGATTATTTTAAACGCTTTCAGAAAATCTGTTGATATTTATGAGATGAAACACTACGATTCGCCACTGGTTCATGAAATTCTCTTTCTTTTGACACCTCATGCGTTAAGATTCATTGCATCTAAAGGGTGTAAAAGTTATATTTATTATATAAATAATATATATGATACTATAAGATTAAAGAACAAAATGGCCGATTTTCTTACACTAAACTAAGTCTCTTAAAATTATATATATATCGCTTAAGCGTTAAATATCGAACATTCACCTTTAGACGATTTTTTATATTAAATTTGTATGTATTTTAAATTTTTAGTTTTTTATTTGTATATAGACAAAAATATATGATATTTATGGAAAAATTCAATAGTTTCTTATTAAATTATTTTCTCAGAATTTCATTTGTATATATGAAAATACGTTTAAGTATATTTTAAAGTCACTCAAATAAAATATAAAAAAATTACTATATATTTACATGACTTATCAAATATACAAATGACCTAAAATGAGAAAACACACGGATTGGTGAAACTAGTATTTAAAACAGTTAAAATTTAATTTTTTTAGTTAAATTCAATATGTATTATAATTAATCTATACAGTAAATACGACAGTTATCCTTGATGTCATTAATAATATTTGAATAGAAATTATTAATCATTCATACAGAAACAAAATCAACCCTTCTTATATTGCCTATAAGTCACTAACCGTAAAGGCAGGGTTCATTAATATTTAAATTGAGTGAAATGGAACTTCCAGATTGAAAGACAGGCAATAACCATAAAATACTTGAATAGAAACCAATCAACTTAAGAATTCTTTGGCCAATGAAGTCTTTGGTAATGGATTTGTAGGAGTTGCTTCCATCGAAATTCAAGTTTTCTAATTTTATAGATGGATAAAGCGGCTATGAATAAAAATAAAATTAAAATTCTTGTGGTTTTTCCCATTTCTCGATCAATAAGATTCCACATTCAAAGCAATATATTTTTAATAAGTTAATTTAAAGATATTCAGAAGTTTTATAAATATAGTTATTCCGAGGCTTAAAACTGTATAGATGGTGATTATGTACATGGGAAAAAACTCAATGTTAGTCGATAAAAGTTTGTAAAATATTCGCAATATGGAGGAGTTTCAAAATCTAAAGTTCTTATTTCCAATATTCGTGGTGTTTTAATTATAATGACTAATAAAATATTGTTTTAAATATTCACGATCGTATTTACATATCCGACTTTAAATGATTCGCAAAGAGATATGAGTGAAATATAGTCAACTACCAATTAAATTAAGCTTATATTATACATATATTTCAGCTGAAAATCATAAAATTATATTTAACTTTAACAGCAATTGATGCGGAATCACGTCTCCGTGGCTAATGTTCTAGGATCCTTGTCCTTAACTTTGGACCAGTATATCTCTTGTTCCAAAGGTCACTGGGTTCAAGGCACCTACCAGCTGACATCTGGGGGAGCATTCACAAAGTGCTGTGGACATGTTTTTACAATAGGTACTAATAAAATTGAATATTTAATGTATTTTTAACTATTTCTCATGATAGGAAATTTTTCATGTTATACCAGCTTTTATTGTGGTGGTGTATTAATCATCAAGATTAAAAATTATTAATCAATTAATGTATTTAAGCTCATCTAATAAAACTTTATTTGATAGTATTGTTAGACATTGGCGTATCAACATATAGCTCTACATAACATACCAAAATCGATAATTTTACCTTCTAAATATATCTGTATTCTAAGATAAGTTAGAAAAACCCAAGTATCCTCCTTCTCTTCTTTATTCCTTCTTGCGTTTGTTATTGATTTTAACGACAATATAGTGCACAAAAACTATTGTGCGAAAACCATTAACTTAATTTGGAAATCAAACTACCTTAGGAATCAAAACTGTACAATTCGACATTAAGAAAATAATTACGCTACCTTTAATTTTTTTTTAATTACAGCGAATTTGATTTTTCAGACATTGTTTATGATCCAATTCCTGTGAAATCAGATGTTTTTGTCAAAAATGAACATAAATACCTTAATATCCTATATTTTGTAATTAAAAATTGTTTAAATCCGTATTTTATTGTAAATATTTCTCTGTTAAAAATTACATACTAATACATTCATTTTAAAGTTAAATAAACAAGACCCCGGGCATATAGTTATATTTTGCAAATACATTAGGGAACATATATGAGCTGGTATCAATGAATACAAATTAACTCCTTTTCTGCATTATTTATCAAAGGAATTTTAATTAATGTATAATTTAAATTATCTTTATTGGGTATGCCTATTTTATTTTTCGAGCATTGAGTTTTGAATTTCCGTATCTTTATTGAAAAATCCTATTTAACTTTTCCTCAGTAATTTTAATGCACTTGTCAATACTTTGAAATATTTCTTAAAATAGCTCATTTACCGAGACAACCCTACAGTAAGAGATTTCACGTTTTAAATACTAATGCAATCACTTTATCAAAAGGAATTTAAATGAATGCAAAAATCCATTTCAATTTCAAATCAAAACAAGGCGATGCATTAATTAATTTGGAACAAGAGGAACTCCCATCCAAACAGCACACGAACACATCCCATCTCCTCCAATCTAATAATCCTATTTCTGAAACGCTGAATTTAAACTATTAACATCAATCGAACCTACACTTATTGCGCATTCCGGAGTGTAGGAATTAAATTAGTAAAACAACGCGAACGGCAAATAAAAGAAATTAAATTTTACAGCGAAAGCAATCTTATTCCCAACGCACTCTGTTGTAAAATAAGTTTTTGAAATTAATTTCTTACGCTATCATGGAAACTTTTGGTTTAATGTATTCTTTAAACACTGGATGACGTGTTTTGTAAATGTGTTTAGACCACGGATACAAAATGCATAAGTTAAAGAAATAATTTTCCAAAGCACTTTATTTTTATTATTTCTCCAATAAAAAATCATTATACATTATTTGGCAAATTCCTAGAGTACGGTGCCTCCTTGGCGGGATTCTGAAAATTGGCGCCAAGGCATTTGCAAAACAACGTGAAACGGTGCGAGAGAAAAAAAAAGTATGGTTGCCGTGCAACATGATATAGGGTTGCCAAACTATAAACTTTATCGCCTACCAATTGTCGCCAAATCATATTTGGCGAGGGCACCGTACACTAGGAATTAAAACATTAATTTTGTACTAAAGAAACCTTTGACGGCTAAAATACGCAACAGATCTTAGCACATGAGGTAACAAAATAAAGAGAATTTCCATGAGCAGTGGCGAATCAGACGTTCATCTTGTGAATATCAACGTTTTTTTTTTTAAATGCGTTTCAAATAAATAATTTAAATGCGTATTTTGAACTAACCATTGATAATACTGCCATCTATGAAAAAGTAGAAGCAGTATGCGTTTGGTGCTCTTTGAAGCGAAATTTTAATGCTCTTTTTGTTTGACCAATGTATGAAGGGGATCTTATTGTTAGGATGAAAAAATTGAAGGCATGACGAATTTACTGAACAATTTAGAAATTGTATGGCTGATCTGGGGATAACATGGCAAAACAACTAAACTGTTAGAGCTTTCAGATAGATTGGAATTTCTAAGGGGATTTTTAAGTTTGTGAATAATCTTGTCGTCGACGTTGGATGAAAAACCTCAATTCACGGCGACAGATCTGAAATATTCTAATTCGAGGCCTCCGTGGCCGAGTGGATTAAGACGTCAGCTGGGAATCCGAGGGTTCCCGGTTCGAACATGTGCGATGGACTAGACTAAGAATAGTAAAAAAGTATGATATTACGATCGGAGGGTTGATAAACTTCGCTACCAAAATACTAGAATGTCGTCCAGAACATCCACAAAAAATTAATGTCGTGTATACGGGACTAGTGCACGATAAATCTGATCGGGGTCCAATGTCCCGACGTCTATTGAAGGCGTTGGGTGCCAGCTCAGGTGTTGTCCTCGTCATCTGTCCATGGTTCAAAGATACAAGGCATCGTTCCCGGGTCTGTCCTTCGAGATTTAACCCGAACTATCGTCAATAGCCCACTGTGCAGCTCTAGTGCGACGTTATTTAATCAAACTATACCAAATATTCTAATTCAGTATATTTTTTCGATAGTTAATGATACCTTCACTGTTAAAATTTTTCTTTCTTGTTGGCATACAATAGTGAACTCCAACCGATTGATATAGTTTTTGTCCTATGACAAGTCTTTCAATTCTTAGTTAATTTTCATTTTTCTGTACACATACACCTTTTCATTTCTGCTGATAAAGGGAGATGCAACTATTTAAACATGTCTGAATTTTATGTATTTTCATAGCGTAGTCTTTTTACGTTGATTTTGTATTTTTATATTCTTAACTATACGCCGAGTTTTTATGTTAAATTGAACAGGTAGATACGTTAAAGTCATGAGCGACTCACTTCTATTGTCCCAATTCCATATTTAGAAATGAATCGCTTGAATTTAGTCGATAATCAGTGTTCGCTACGACTGCTGAATATCAGGCAGGAAAAAGATCAATTTTGAAAATAAACTTCTTTTTTGTTAATTTTATAACACAGTTACACCGTGTTCGTTCTTTTCCTTATAAATCCCCGTAGACCTGCGTGATAAAATTAATATTACGTTTTAGATGAAGTTAGAGAACAAACAAACTAAAGAACTACATTTTTAAACTCAAAACTGTGCTGTGGATGTGCCTATTTCGACGTCTAAGTGGAAATAATTTTTTTAGAAAGAATCGTTTAATTATCGTATTACACCGACAATCAACTTTAAAAAGGCGACACCTTCTTTTAAAGAAAAACCTATTTCATTGAAATGCTTTTATCATTCCGGTTGAAATGATTCATCAACTTCAGATTTTTAATAATTATATTTTTCGATGTTGATATTTTATGCTTGGATAAATATCTCTTGACACTTTTTACCTTTAATTTATTTGTTAACGGTCTGAATTTGAAAAGTATGTCTTAAACAGGAATAAAAATATGAAATTATTCAGCCTCACAGTAACTGTAGAAAATAAAAATTAAAACTTATTTTAAAGTCATTTTTTTTAAAATGCCGCTGTTTTAAAGAAATGATCTGTATCTTATTCCAAACTTTATTTTTTAAATTTATTGTATATCTCATTTGACATTTTAAAAAGTTTGTTTTGAAAATTAGTTATTTTTAAATATAGGGGAATCCTTTTCTAAATATACTGGAACTTTAAATTAAAAAGATGGTTTTAAGTATACCCGTATTCTTGTTTTACACAGAATAATTTAAAGGTTAATTTTAATTGTATTGAATTAATAACCTTCTTCAATTTACTAATTGCTTTACTTAAAGTGGATTAAAGTTCATAAATTATAGTTTTAAGATAATCAAGGTAAAAGTTTGAATTCTAAAACGTTTTATTGGATAATAATGCCATCTCTTAGAAAATAGCAATAGCAGGGACATGGTTCAATATGGCTATAAAAATATACGCTGTTAACAAAGTATTAATCCGCAACAAACAATATTTTTTATACTTTTAGAGTTGATCCACTTTATCTGTGAACGCTCCATATATCCAAATATGTTTACATATTTTTAAAAGTTTCACGTAATATTTACCCACAAGCTATGTCTATGAATCATGTTTCAAAACTGGTTCATGTTAGATCTGCGAAATAAAAGGAAACAAAACATTTCTGAAACGAGAAACTATTCCAACAATACTTTATCCTCTGAGAGTATATTCAATCCTCGGATATTTTTCATAGCTTGGACACTCTTGTAAATGCTCTACGGCTTTGTAGAAGTATATTCCATTTCACAATCGAATATATCGTATTTATTTACTGTAATACTTATACTGTATGATATTCAGTTAAAAAGAAGTATTCGGTTACAAACCAGACGCTTGAAGATTTAAATTATATAAATAGATTTGCGCGTGTGTGGAAAATTAAACGTATTATTTATAGTGTTATTTTATAAACTATTCTTTGGTTTAAAAAAAAAATTAAGTAAAACGGCAAAAAAAATTAACCCAAAATCCCCCCCCCCCGAATAAAAGGGGTCATTTAAGGGCCAAGACAGAAATTCGGAAAAAAAATTTAATTTTAGTTTTCTTCATAAAACGATACTATACATACTTAAGAAGGTGTGTACAAAATTTCAAAACAATAAAAGAAACATAATCTATGTTGTTTTAGATGTTTATATACCATTTATCATCTATCTACGTAGTTTTCGCCTGCAACAATGTTTTTTTACTGAAAGTATTTTTTTTTACATTTTGGTCACTTTTAAAATGCTAAGACTGTGTAACTAATTATCTTAAAACTGAACTGTTAATAGTTTTTGAAGCTCTAATATTTGTTTTATAAAGGTATGAATATCTTCTTTAAATTAAGTTATAAACTATTTTTTTACGAATTACTAAACTTAAAAATTTGAATATTTTTTAGGTTTTGAACTTAAATTAAGTTTTTGAAAACTATTAAAACCCAAATCTACAAAAGTCTGTTTATATGTCTGCAGTACATACCTTGACGTTATTTAATAAAATAAAAAACATTAAAAATTTAAGGAGGAGTAGTGTTTTTTTTTAAAAAAGTCTATTTAAGCTTAAAAAACGCAAAAAAATAACAAAAATAAATTTTAACATTTTTTTTAGGTTATTGTTCAGAAAAAGATGTTCTAATAATATAAAAAATGGTATTTCTGAATTCATTAATAAACAAATTAGGATTTGGGGCTCGGCTCTCCCTTAATGGTGAAATATATAAATTATTTTAAATGTACAACTATTTTTTTTTAAATTTTCCTTTGTACATCTATAATTTTAAACTCAGTTTTGGGGTTATAATTTTTTTTCAGAAAGATAAATACAATTATCAGTGAATCGAATCTCTTTTCTCTTGAAAGTTAGCTGTTTGTCGTTTAGACCAGTGGTTCCCAATTCATAGTTCGCTTACAACTGGTAGTCCGCGAGGGAGTCCGAAGTGATCCGTGAATCTTTTGTTTATATTTAAAAGAAACAAACATTGTTTGGGAATGTATTTATTTTTATGATAACGTATTCTAAAATTCGGAAATTCAAACGTCGCCATTGTGAATCTGTAAATATATTGTATAAATTAAATTTGCATTTTATGAAGAAAAAAAACGTAAGTTTAATCATTTTACTTGTGCCCATATTTAAAAGTGTATCTTTGAAATGTATGCACATTTTTAAACGTATTCTTTATTACCCAAGGTTATTGATGTTGGTAAAGCTATGTAATTTAAAATATCTTCTTTTATATTTGAAATTAAATAAACACACACCATTTCATTAATTTCACACGCTATCTTATCTAATTAGAGTTCATGGTAAATCGTTTTTAATTAATAAATTTATTGAAAATATAGTATTCAATATTTGAATTACATTTAATTACCTGCTTCTATTCATCCGATCTCGGTGATATTTGTTTTGTTTGTATGGGATACTTTATTATATTCAAGCATAATAGTTTATATTCGAATATTTTATTCAAGTATGCAGAAAAATTATTTTTGAAGCTCCGACACAAAATCTTATGATGATAAACCTATAGTTATTTAAACATTGATAATTAAAATTCTGAAATCCTCCAAAATAATTTAGATCTAGTTATGTTTCAACGTTTTGTTCAATATTCATTTGTAATTTATGCTTCAAAGGCTTATCGGTTATTTCAAGTAAAAATGAACATAACGTATCCTAAGTACCGTAAAACCGGGTGGAAGTTTAAAAAGCAGTTTTCCTGAAAGAAAAAAATATAATATATATTCTGTGACAATCAAATATCAATTAAATTAATTTATAATTAAATTAAGAATGGCGCATATTGTGACGTTAGCGGCAGTTTATATGCGCAGCTGTTAAAGTGTTTTCCAGGTGTCACTGATTAGAGATCCATCACAACACGTGTTTGCAAAATACGTTTCTGAATTTTTGACTCGACCTCACCCAGACTTTTATATTTTAAGATCTGTAAGTATATTTTGTTTTAAATTTTCGTTAATTTATTATAAATATTTAACTGTATATAGTTATTGTTACGAGTGAATAGAAACATTTCTTTTGTTTATCTAAGATACCTATTTTAAGATGCCAAAAATTGTAAAAACTTAACAAACATTCTTAACCTGGTGTGCGCTTTTGTCTCAACGTTTTTTTTTGTCTTGTTAAATGTTTTTAAAGAATAAAAATTTCAATTAATGAATAAATCGTCAATTAACTTGTTCTTTCAAAGGAGAAATTGTGTAACCATTTCTTGCCCTAAGGTATTTTCGTTGATACAAACTTTATAATAATATGTAGGTATCTACTCTTTTTCATGTGGATACCTTAAAAATGTTATTTCAAATCACCTAGCGCTCTATAGTATAGAGATTTCAAATCACTTTTCCTTTGAAGTCAGTCACCTAGCGAAATTTTATAACAGAAACAGAATGAAAAACTGCCGACTGCTATTATTCACGCGTACATGCGGGTGAATAAATCAGTGCAAAAATTTATTTTGTTTTGCTCTCAAACTCAAAAATTAAAATGTTTTGAGCATATCTGCTTATAACACAACCCGCCATCAAACGTTTATGGTATTCTCATAATTTTAAGTGTACAAGAAAAAGGCTTAATATGAATGTGAAGTTAAAAATTTTTATTATTCCCCGGTTTTATTGTACCAAAGCATTACATTTCATAATAAGATTTTCAAACTAATTTCTAACTAAATCAAGCTCTGCAGCATTTTAACACAATATGATTACTTATATATATTCCAACTAACCACTATCCTTATACTATAAGAACAAATTCATTCTTTCCATTGTTATAAATATGTACTGCGTTCGAGGTTACTTCTTCCATTGGGTTGCAGTAGAATCCAATCACCCACTGCAGTCCAATTACGCGAGGGAAGTGATTGGACGGCATAAAAGAATCCTCGACGACAAGAGACTGTGATTACTGAAGGAATAATTATTCGGGACGCACACTTCTTCTGGATCCGAGCTCTGTCATCGCTTCCTACCCTCGACCTCAAAGGACACGATAATGCATTTTTGTATTTATGTATTTCTTCTTTTGTTTGACTTTCAATTCTTCATTAATTGTGTAAGGAAGGAGGTACTGGTTTTTTTTCCTATTCAGAATTTTAACAGATAGAAATAGATAGCGCAGTATATCTAAGGAATGACGCTATAGAAAGTAATCGCTGTTTACGATCACGGGTAGAAGGGCTTTCATGAAACGTCATTTTAGCAGATTATAGCAATATAGATAGGTTGTCAACAAGGTTGAAAATGAAATAGCTATTTATTTTGATGGCATGGTTCTAAATCTATACCTCTTACGTAATTATCTTTGTTTCAATATTATGTTACATGCATTATCGTTTCGTTTCCTATCGAACAAGAACAAGTTTGCCAAATATGTAATTTAACATGGAGCCCTAGTGTTATTGATTATTTAAAATATATAAATGTAGATGATTTTGAGGAATTTTCACGCCCAGAAGGCAATTTTTAAAGTATATCAATATTTCGCTTCTTAAGAAAAAATAATGTTCGTCTAATTTACCAAATTTGCTATACAAGTTGCCCAAAAGTAAAAAGTTATTTTCAAAAATTCAAAAAGGAGATTGTGATTTTAATAAGTACTTTATAACTTTAATTTTAGTTTTAAATTATAATAGGAGCAAATTGTTTTTTAAGAAATACATTTAAAAAAGAAGTACGCAGAAGCAAAAGTAGCTATATCCTACGAATATAAACATGAGAGTCAGCGATAGTTAGATTTTTGAAGTGCTGGAATGTGTATGTAGCGGGTTTTACAAAAACAGTATGACAACAAAAAACATTTGCAAATAATTCATGGCGATTCAACTTGTAACGCCTTAATCCAGTTGAAAAACAATTTTTGTGAAAATTACTTATTAAGTAATAGGAAAACATACACATTTCAGAGGAAAAATATTTTTTTAATTTTTACAAAAAAAATATATTGTTTTATTAATGACTAGCAATATGGCCCGGCGCGGCGTTGCTCGTGGTCAGTTTGTGAAGTAAGAGCTGTGCGACTTTTTTAGTTAGCGTAGCCAGTCGAATATCGCTCTCTCTATACCCTGTATAAATTTATTCAATTAACTTGAGTAGTTATAGAGATATCTTAACCTATTATTTAAACAAAATTATTAATTAAATTAAAAATTATTAACGGCCTTACTTTCTATCGCGTATAAACTGATGTTTTTGTAAAATATATATAGTTTGAAATATAAAAATCCCCAAAAATTAATAATTAAAAACGCTTTTCCTGATATAAGCCTGTAATATGATGTCGTTAAAAATAATGCATTTTGCAGATAATGAAAATAAAACACTTGGTTGATGTTGTTTGAATGCCAAATTCCGTTGAATGCTTATATTATTAAAATAATTTTATATACGTTTTTTATTGAAAAAATAACCCCAGTAACAAACAAATGCAATTATTAAACTTCACATTCATTATTTTTAGTACTGATAATACAGTAACATATCGAAGCTAAAAAATATTCTATTCTTACAAATGGAAATAATTTATTGTATTTGGCGAAGTTTTTTGGGGGCCAATTGGCGACCGGTGATTTGGTGTCCGTCTTTAATAACTATTTCTAAGAAAAAAAATAATTAATTTATTTTGTAACTGTATACCCTGAAATTTTAGAGAATAGTTACATAGAAATTTTTTAAATATGCCAGCATCAATATTTACAGGCAATACTTTTCTATAAATCAAAATAATTTCAAATAATCATTTCTGAATTTCAATAAAATTATTCTGAAGTGAAACATTTCACATAAGCTACATGGAGGTATAAAAATAGAAACCCTAAGTTCACTTTTAGGAGGACCTATTCCGACGCTATAGCACTGTTCCACTTCGTAACAAATAGCACTGTTGGCATAAATGTAATAACGTTGGATAGGAAATTAAACACCGACGTTTTTAAGATCTTAAAACAAATCAATGTTCGGGGAATAGATACCCGTAGCGTCAGACGAAACTGGTGGTTTATCTTCCTCCTTCGGTTGGCGAGGGTTTAGTTAACGACCGATTCCTATAACCTGCTGCCTAATAAATGTGCTTTTCTTTAATGAAAAATCACAATAATAGAAGGCAGCCAGAATTGTCAAAAAATATTTTTGGTCGCCAAGGTGATTTTTAACAATACTGTTACGAAGGGAAGATCGAGTTGTAAATTTCCCATATGAGTAATGTTAGAGAAAATAGAAAAAGCTCTATAACTTTTAAACGGTTGCAGATATCCACCTGAAACAAAGTGCAGATTTTAAACTGGGACCATATTGTTAAAATGGAGCAAGTTTCATAAAAATCCGTGTAGTAGTGTTTGAGTTAAATCCGGACAGACGGACAGACAGACGGACAGACAGACGGACAGACATACAGACATACAGAAAAAAAAATTAAATGCGATATTCTGAATCAGCGTATTCTAATTCGTGAAGAAAACTCAAAATGAGAGGGTTTGTTCGATTCCACTGACAGACACTCCATTCTTATATATAAGTATTGATAATTAACATTTGGCAGTTTTTTTCAATTTATACCAAAAAAAGCTAAAAGTGCATATGGCTGCTTTTACATCTGGGCTAATCATGTACTTGTAATATATATTTCCAATAAATGACTAAAACAATCATTTAAAGGAGAATCGAGACAGACATTCGGAAAAAATTGTAAATTTTATTTTTCTTCGAAAAACGATGCTATACATACTTAAGAAAGTGTGTACAAAATTTTAAAACAATAAAAGGAACAGAACATATGTTTTTTTAGATGTTTATATACAATTTATCATCTTTCTGCACACTTTTCGCCTGCGACAATCGTCAATTACTCAAAATATATATATTTTTTACATTTTGGTCACGTTTAAAATGAGGCTTTATAACTAATTAACTTAAAACTAAACTGTTAATAGTTTTTGAAGCTCTAATACTTGTTTTATAACCGTATGAATATATTTATTAAATTAAGTTATAAATCATTTTTTTGCGAATTATTAAACATAAACGTTTGAATATTTTTTTAGGTTTTGAAATTAAAATAAGTTTTTGAAAACTATTAAAAAAAATCTGCAAATTTCTATTCATATGTCTGTAGTACATACCTTGTCGTTATTTAATCAATTAAAAAAAATTAAAATATTAAAAATTGATGTAGGAGTAGTGTTTTTTAAAAAAGTATATTTAAGCTTAAAAAACGGTAAAAAAAAATATTTTTGAATATTGTTCAGATGAAAATGTTCTAATAACATAAAAAAAATTGTGTTTCTGAGTTCATTAATAAACAAATTAGGATTTGGGTCTCCCTTAATGGAGGGACGTATACTTCAACGGTTTCTCCGGAAATATGACCAAATACCTAATTTCCAATACTATTCATCCCTAGTTATATCGTGCCTTTTATTCTTTCCCCTCCTCTCTTCCCAAAATGAATTAAACCAAATTACATTTCCGATCACCTCATTACCTTACTTAATTTACATTCTGGTGCTACTCAACACACACACACACAAAGTCAAGTAACTTTATTTTGTTAGTGTCCATTTAAAAGGTAGATTTATCAAGCTAATTACTAGTCTCTGAGTTGAGTGTGTGTTTCACGAACGTTGGATTTGCTTCATTAAAATATAAAATTAACGAAAACACGTGAGAAAATAATTCCGAGGGAATGTCTGCTTCCAATTATAAGTTATCAATCGAATTCTTTCACGGATATGTTTAAATAATTCAAGATATTAAGTGTACCAAATTATATTAAGCCAGGGATCAGATGTACGAGCTCGATAAACAGGGGAAGGAGGGGGGGCCTTAATGACTCTTTAAATATATTTACTTGCATTACTCTATTTAAAGCACATGGCGGATACAAACGTGTATATCTGTTCGAGTATCTAAAGTTTTTTCAGTTGTCTACATAATATAAAAATTGATAAAAAATCTCTTTTTTGAAATAATTTTCAAAATTTAAAGCATTAGAAGGAATTTAGAAAACCGTCACTACTGATATAATAAAAAAAAATATTTTTGTATAAAAAAGAATGTGTTGTAAATATGCATTAAACTTTCTTAAAGCGAAAACAACCTACATATCCGAAATTTTAATTATCCGTCAGGTGGATAATATGGTGAATAAATTGATAAAGTGCAATGTTGTATGAATTTTTAAACTAATTTAATTGAGTAAATTATGTTATTTACTCTTGTTTTGCACACTGTTTGCCGATTGAGGTCCATGTGCTCCATACACATATATATGAGAAATTTTTTCCTTGTTTTCTTAGGCATGCGACACACCGTTTCTAAGCCCCTTGTTCTTAGAAAAGGTCGCGTCGTCGAAAGGGTGGTCTTAGAAAAGGTAAACCATTCATCATACGCATAAACAGTTTCACGCAATTTCCGTAACCTATCCGTCTCAGCATCTTTACTTGGGTTCTGCGCAATAAAAACTACAACAAATAAATATACGCTAAATTCTGAGTCATGGTATCGCATATCCACGTAATGCAATTCCAAGGCACTGGACTTTTCCCACTTCAAGTATGTGGTCTTGAACTCGGCTACACAAAGTTTCGTCCATTTTCGAACAAATATAAATATAAATGTAAATATAAATATAAATAATCTTTTTTATGATATTCCCAGGCTTTCTTGCTCGCGAGTTAGTATATATTATTGTTACTTGCTTATTTACTATTTAATTAAAATTTTTGTTTTGTTTACATTCTGAATATTATAAAATACCACTTTTGGTAAATAATTGATGTGAATTAGGATATTTATAAATGTTACAATCTTTGTAAATGTTTGTTACACACTTTTTTAAAAAAAAATCAGCTTAAGAATATTGATTAAATTTATTTTTATTTTGAATTTATTCATTTAAAAATTATATATAATTCTAGTTTTGATAAAAAAAAATAAAGTATTATACACTATGTATTATGTGTATGTAAAAGAGGCTGTGAAAATGATAGTGATGTAAGTCAAATGCGTCATTTTGTTTAAACTTGAAGTTTTACTAATACTGGTTATTACGATTTATTTTGATATTGAAACAAGTGATGTTATTTTTATGCGCCTTAAGTAAGAGCTATTCGGCTGAAGTAATGTTTTAACCATTTTTTCCTTGAAAGAATTTCAGTGTAGATTATTTAGTTATGACATTAATTAAATACTAGCATTCACTGTGTGACAGTGTGCTGTCACACGTTGCAATTTTTACATAGGGATCTGACCTATTTTGTACTTTGTGCAATTTGGTCAGATGGCTAGACTGACGGTCGCCGGTTTTTATTACTGTGTTACATTGTGGGAGAGTTTCGTCACTGAGCCATTTTTTACAACCACGCCAGGATTGGCCAGGAGGGGTGACCAGGAAGGGCGGAGCGTATTCCAAGTGGTGGGTTTGGTAATTTATGTACAATTGCAACCCCCCACCCCAAGACACCACCGTGGGAAATTCAAGGTTTCCCACATTGACTTTCAACTCTGCCTTTGCCCAAGAGATACGGGTAAATTTTTGCTCCATCGTCTCCCGTCCTCATGTCCATCTCCGGAAAAGTCCCAATGCCATGAGACCAGACGGCAGCGCTCCCATTTCGTACCAACGCCACTGATGCCAGGACACCAGACGAGCCCCTGGAGAAGGAAAGGTCCTGATGCCAGGACACCAGACATCAGCATCCACATTTCATGGTAACGCCCCTGGTAGCCGGTCATCTACACCCCAAACAACCAGCTAATCGCCTCAGACGGAACTCTCCCCAACCGGTACACGTGAGTCAGTATCACATTATTGCACATAACCCCCCCAACCATAAGTTTTCTCCTATATAATTTAATGTGTCAATAAAGCACCGTTTTAAAAGTAAATTATTGGTATGTATGTATTTTTTCCAAGACGACATTATTCATAAAGATACAAAAAAATAACACAACGCAATCCAAAAAATGTACTAGCCAATTTACCGCCACGACAGATGGTGCCTCGTGACCAGTCTCTGAATTATTTTTTATTAAATTTGAGCTTATTTGGAAATTATTGCAATGTTTGGCAATTAAAAAAAAAATGAATGATGTTGTATTGGAAATTATATATGGTAAATGGTAATAATAAGTAACGAAATACCTCCATGCAATTTATCTGGTTAAATATATTGTGTGTTGATTGTTGTGCATGTATTTGAATATTTGTATCAGACTAGTTATATATAAGAAATATGGCTCCAAGAAAAAATAGGAACAATACGCCCGCTAGAGACGAATCTTCCGAAGACGAAGAGTTAATTGTTGGTAGTGCAAAAAGTGGCGCGAAGTTGAATGGGATAACTTTAATTTCTAATTTTGACGGACAAAAAGACGAAGTCAGATTCTACTTCGATCAATTTGAAGAAATTTCTAAATTAGCCAAATGGGAAGAACAAACTAAAATTACAGTACTTAAGAGCAAATTAAAAGGGAAGGCGCTTAAATTTCTGATTTCTGATCCTGCATTATCTGGAGCAAAGAACTTTAAAAAAATAAAAAATGCCTTCATCGAGTATTTTTCGGAGGAAACAGATATTAATGCCAAACAATTCAAATTTAACAACATTCAGATGAGAGATGGCGAACGAATTAAGGATTTATCACACAGGATTGTATTAGCAGCCAACGATTACCTGGGGGGATCAGCAGCTATTTCAGAAGAGACTAAACAAATGTTAGACAAACTTCAGCTTTCAAAATTTATAAACGCCCTATCACCGGAATTGCAAATCGAAGTAATTAAAAGTGGCCCGAAGTCATTCTCTGACGCAATTAAAACAGCCTCGAATTTACAAACAGCACTAGATTCAATTGCACAAATCAAATTAAACAATTTACTTACGGATCACAACAAAGTATTTGAACGCTCTGAATATAATGTGGAAAAACAGTTATCGGAGTTAAGGGAATATATTAATAATCTAAGTATGGATTTTGCCAGAAAGGCAAAATTGGAAAAACCCTCTAAATACTGCATTGCATGTGGGGATACAAATCATTATTTTGCGGAATGTGAGACGTATAGGAATATTAAAATAGCTGCCGAGCGCACTAACGATAGCGAGATTGAGCAAAAAAGCGGATATGGAAATTTTAATCGAAAACAATATCCTTCGAATGAATTCAATCGCAATTCTTTTGGTAGGGGAAATTTTAGACAACAATTTGCGGAAAATCGAAATACACGGAATTTTGCAAGACAAAATTACGACGAGAATAGAACGGACAGGGGAAATTTTTCCGAGCGAGAATTTTCGGAAAGTCGAAATGGACGAAATTTTAATAGGCAAAATGATAGGGGTCAACAAACTGATGTGAATCAAATACGCGCTAATAATATAAATTCGGAAAGAAATCAGGGAACAAATGGCGATTCTGAGGTAACTAGACATGTGTCGTTTAATGAACAAGATCTAGTGGCGTCACCTCAAGTGAATACTTTGGTTGCTACAGTTAAAGGGAATGATTTGGCAAGTAATTCAGATATTTGCGATTTACCAATTATAACTGTAGAGGCGGGAGAAATTAAATTCTCTTCATTGATCGATTCTGGGAGCTCGTGTTCATTTTTAGAGGCAGAAGTATTTAATGAAATCAAAAAAACGCAAAAAGTATCAATAATACCCCAAAATATTTCAATTAAAACTGTGACCGGAGAATTAGTCAACTATGAATGTTCTTCAAAAGTACGGATTAAAATGGGAAATAAATTTATTATGCATACATTTTTTGTCATAAGAGACAAAATTGGTGAGTATCAAGCGATTTTTGGAACGGATTTATTAAAGAGATATCAAACGGAAATCAATTTTGGTAAGAGCTACTTAAAATTTGAGGGTGAAATTATACATTTACAAAAGAAAGCAAGCGTTGCTCAAGGTGTTTGTAATAATATGACTCTTATACCTGGTTCACTAAAACGAAAACTAATTTTACAAAGCGGTCAGAGTAAATCTGTCGAGATAAAATTAAGACAAGATATCAGTAAAGATATGGAAGTATTTTTCCAACCCAAGCGTTTGAAATCTAATATCGAAATTATACCAAATATGGATAAATCGGATAATAAGCAAATCACAGCTACTATTGTAAATTTGGAGGGGAAACCAATTATACTTGGAAGGCGGATGAAAATTTGTGATATGATTTTACGTAATAAATTTCAAAGCGATATTAATAAAAATAATATAGGCAAAGATGAAATCAAAATTGCTCATGGGTCAGGTAAAAATGATATCGGGTATCAGGTGGATTCCCAAACTAGTCGGAAAGTGAATACAGCGCTATGCAAGGTAACAGAAATGGGAGTAAGTAACTGTGGAGTTTTACCTCAGATTGAAAATTCAGTCAAGCGTACTAGTGAAAGTTGCATAGATAAATGTCCAGCAGCTGGTAATATACAAATTTTACAAAATGGTAAAATTTTAGAAAAGTATAGAGTTTATACTACAAGATTAAAAAAAATTGAGAAGCGTAAAATCCATTTGGATTAATTTGAAGGTGTGAGAGTTTTGTATACTGTTGTATAATAAATAACTCAGGTAACATGGTGTTATGTAATACAGCATAAACAAATAAATAAACAGTATGCAATTGAGGTATTCAACAAAAATATGAATGAAATAAGGTAAGTTGTGTGGAAAGTCATACAATTGTGTTCAAAATCAATGAATAAAATATTGTATGTAAGTATAACATAAAATAATGTGTACAAAAAAAATGCATAGGGTAATTTGTGGAAAATACATAAAATAATTTGTGTAATTAGGTAATTTTGTGTAAAGACATAAAATTGTATTGGGATAAAAAAAAAAGTATCTGGCATTCAATAATAAAATAAAAAAAAAAAAGAGGGAAAAATTTCACCCATTTGTAGACGACCGGCTGTGAGACATTTCCTAGGAGCGCCTTTTTTTTTTTTTTGTTGTTGTTCTGTTGACTGAACCCCCGGGAGGGGGGGAGACGAGTTTCGATGCCTATTTTGGAGGCTAGCCGCTCTGTAGTAGGGGAGAGCAGAAAAGAGGGGTCACCGGTTTTGACCCGTCGACGTTTTAGGGTTGCAGGAAAGAGGCGCGCTTTGCATCGTTGAGTTGGCATGTAAAATAAATTGGCGATTATTATGGGAAAATAAGGAAAATGGTTGTCAATTATTAAATGCACATAAGATTTTTCCAATGGGTAGAAATAGGTGTTGATTGCTGAAATAAAGGGATTAGACATTATTTTAATGTAGAACATTTGTTCTGCCGGGTAGAGGTTCTACGGGCAACAATTGAAAATTTATCTCTTGGCGTCGATTTAAATATGTATAAACCGAGTCATAGTTAGGTAAACTATTACAAGATTAAATGGTTATGCATTGCAATGAGTTAGATATTCTCAGAATTAATTTCAGGGATCAATTAATTGTTTATATACAGGAAAAGAGAAAATTTTCCTTTTACAAAATTGGCGTTTGGCGCCAATTTGGCGACAAAATTTTCTGTGCGAGCACTTGGTGATTAGTCGAATTAAAAACACGTTCGCGGAAACAATTCATATTAATTTATGGCAAATCATTCAATTTACAATGAAATTTGAAGGAAAAAAAGCGGAGTGATACGAAACCTTACCTGTGCTTTTAATGGAAAAACGGTCTGACGATTTGAGTGCCACATGGTCCTTAGTCGGAGTTCGGGAAATGCGTAAACAATCGAGGGACCGAGCCCCTTTTCACTTCTCTTCGAAGGGGGGAAAGTGTGTTTTGTTGGCTAATTATTGTTGGGGTGAAAAGTCCGAGGGTTCGGTTGAATAGGGAACGTCCTTGGTGGGACAGTTTTTTTTTTTTTTTTTGCAGGGGTTTCTTAAGCTATGATGTCGAGAGTATGGGAGAATGCAGACGATGCGATGGTTCTGTTTGGAAGCTCGCTCGTTTAGAGTGTGGCGTTTGTGTAAACGATTGAGACGTTACGTATCATTTCCGTGTGAATTGAAATTTGAATAATTAAAAGCGTCTTGATTATTATTGATTGATATTGTGTAGAATTAGATAATGATTGTTTCTATATATGTGTTGTAATGATATAAAAAAAAAAGAGAGGAAAAATGTGTGTGACATGTTTACAGTATAACATATTTAATTAAAAATCTGTTAAGAATCAATGAATTATGTGTGATTGAAGAGACTATCAAACATGATTTTGTGTATAATTGAATAATTATATATATAGGATTTTAACTAGTAATGCAATTAAATGTGACGAGTTAGCGTAAATATAGGAGCGCATAGAAAAGTATTTTGCGACTCATTTCGCATGGAGATATTTTGTGTTTTAAAGTGTATAACTGTATTAATTAGTGTACTTTAATTTTAATTTTGGTGCTATTAATTGGAAACTAATATGACACTTTTATAAGGAAAATCGTACTTTATACAGACAATACGAACTTTTAGAAATATAAACTTTTGGGGATATGTGTGATTTTGACTAAGTGGTATGACTGACTTTTTATAACTTTCCATTGAGATTTCCAGAAGATAAAAAGAAAACCGAAGGATGTCCATACAAATGTTTAAAGAACTTTTAACAGGACAATTTTCTACATACAAGTACCATTAACAGGTAATGCGAGAACTCAGGTTTTCGCGGGAAAAGTTAAAGACTTTCCTACGCAATTTGCCTTGATACAAGGAGGTTTAAGACCTTCATTACAAATTAACATTCTGGAACAATTATATAATGAATAAATGTAAAATAAGGTTCAAGACCAAATTTTATAATTTGAGGGTTACCAAGTATGTCAGTTGTGATTATGAAATGTAAAATAAGGTTCAAGACCAAATTTTATAATTTGAGGGTTACCAAGTATGTCAGTTGTGATTATGAAATGTAAATAAGGTTCAAGACCAAAATTTATAAATGTTAAAAATTACCAACCCAAATTTGTTATATGTAAAAATTGTATTTTAATGTGTTTTTAATTATTTTTTTTTAATTAGTGGAAGGGGGGTACTGTGACAGTGTGCTGTCACACGTTGCAATTTTTACATAGGGATCTGACCTATTTTGTACTTTGTGCAATTTGGTCAGATGGCTAGACTGACGGTCGCCGGTTTTTATTACTGTGTTACATTGTGGGAGAGTTTCGTCACTGAGCCATTTTTTACAACCACGCCAGGATTGGCCAGGAGGGGTGACCAGGAAGGGCGGAGCGTATTCCAAGTGGTGGGTTTGGTAATTTATGTACAATTGCAACCCCCCACCCCAAGACACCACCGTGGGAAATTCAAGGTTTCCCACATTGACTTTCAACTCTGCCTTTGCCCAAGAGATACGGGTAAATTTTTGCTCCATCGTCTCCCGTCCTCATGTCCATCTCCGGAAAAGTCCCAATGCCATGAGACCAGACGGCAGCGCTCCCATTTCGTACCAACGCCACTGATGCCAGGACACCAGACGAGCCCCTGGAGAAGGAAAGGTCCTGATGCCAGGACACCAGACATCAGCATCCACATTTCATGGTAACGCCCCTGGTAGCCGGTCATCTACACCCCAAACAACCAGCTAATCGCCTCAGACGGAACTCTCCCCAACCGGTACACGTGAGTCAGTATCACATTATTGCACATAACCCCCCCAACCATAAGTTTTCTCCTATATAATTTAATGTGTCAATAAAGCACCGTTTTAAAAGTAAATTATTGGTATGTATGTATTTTTTCCAAGACGACATTATTCATAAAGATACAAAAAAATAACACAACGCAATCCAAAAAATGTACTAGCCAATTTACCGCCACGACACACTGCCCTCGCCACAAACGCACATTGGGGTGAAATATATTAGCGAATATTTTAGGGCTAAAAAAATTAATTGTGTGCCCACAGATGGCTGTATTACCAGCAGCTAGTTTAAAACAATCCATTAAAATAAATAAATTATTTTAAATGCATTTAAAAAAACTGTTAATATTTATAAGATGAAAGTACGATTCGTCAAAGATCCATGACATTTTCTTTCTTTTGATATCTCATGTGTTAAGATGTGTTGAGTTAAGGGCGTAGTATTTTTGGGGTGTAAAATGAATCTTTACTACATAAATAATATATATGATGATTAAAAAAAGAATCTCAGGGCCTCAAATGTTTGTGTCATTAGACATAAAGCTGTAGAGTGGTGTAACAATGGTAAAAATTGCTTAAATGGATAGTAAAAGAAGTTCATAATGTAGCGCAAAGTTTGTAATGAGGTCAAATGAATTAAGGCTTAATGAGTTTAACTAAAATATTTTGAGAGAGCTGCGACCGAAGGGATCGATCAAGCATTTGGTATGAGAGAAACTTCCTAGCACCTTAGTGCTGGTTTGCTAAATTTAAATGCGGGAATATGAAGCTGTAAAATGAGACTTGTGGCTCTCCCAACTATTGATTCGTAGGAATTCAGGAATATCGTTGAAGCAGATCCTTGGCGAACGGAACGAGAAATGATATAAATATTACTAGTGCAATATTTAACTGGTCCCCGGTACTTGGCGATAACGTAGAAGGACTGAATGCATGTTGAAGGGTGCCAAATATAATCAAGCGACCCGGTCTGGTTCTTCAAAGAAGTCCGAGGGAAAAAAATATTTCGCAATGCATTTTAACAATTGAGGGGTTTGATGTAAAACGGAGGTAGCTACAATTATTCTAGTTTGCAGAAAACCGTAAAAAACGTTTGAAAATTCAAAATTCCAAGTTGTGTGAAGATATTCTTTTTGATCAATCTTCTTAATTGTTCCTACATATTATGACAGTATTTTCACTCAAAAATATATCTTCCAGATGCGTTGCACATGCTGGATTGTTGGAGCTACCTCTTTCTTGCAACCAAATAGATGCTCTGTCCACCTCTATAAAAAATATTTCATAAAAAAAAATACAATTTATAATAATATTATTTTATTTAAAGAAAACTTCAATTGAAATATAGCATACAACTTGGGTTTTTTACAATTACAATCTTGGGTTAAAAACAGAAAATTTAATTTTTTATCATCACACTCCCCCTCTGTAACGTCCGGCTCATCTGTTGCGTTGTCATCTATTGAGTAACGTGAGAACTAACGGTTGGAGCTACATATTTCTGACACCAAACGAACAAGTTGTTTTTTACCACAAGATTGTACATGTAACTCCAAATTCCCTTAAGTTGCACCTACATCCTTTTTGCAGCAAACCCTTCAATTGATGAAACGTAGATGTTGTACGATAAACGTATACGTATGGATCAAAGTCTTGTCTAAAATTTAAACATGTTTCTTGACAAGGAATACTTTACCAATGATATATAATTTAGAGAGAGATTTTCAGGAAGATATTCAAATCTAACTCTCTGTACTGAGAAGGCAACGTTTACTGTATGTTGGACCACTGCCGATATCACAGTCTCAGAAATAACGTTTGTTTAGCATTCTGAGATAGTCAAGGTCAATTTCGTAAATTTTCACAATCGTTCGTCATTGAATTCCGTGACTTTGTAAAAAAAATAAGAATCCCAAATTTTTAACGAAAATAATTTACCCCGATTCCTTTTCAGTGCTATTGGTTCATTTGGTTTAAATTTCAATTCTTATTATTATAATTATTACTTTAAAAAATTCTAATTTTAGTTTTATTATTTTTCTTTCATAACATTTGCTACATTTGAATTCCAATTTAACAATAGTTTATTATTTCAATCTTTAAATTAATCATTGCCTTGTGTTTTACTGTATATTTTTATCTCTATGCTTCATGCAGCTTTAGCTGTGCTTCACATTTGATTTTCTATACATTTGTTTATTAAAATATATATTTTATTGTCTATTATCCTATTAAAAATATATGAAGCAAAATAAACTTTACAATATAAAAAATCATTAAAATTAAGTTACGAACTTCAAAATAATTTCAATCAATTTCAAATATGGAAAACTATGTATAGTACCTAATAAAATTTTTAATCAACTGTTTATTCCATGTCTCTGCATTACCCCCAAGGAATTATACAAACCAAATTGATATTTTCAAACAAATTTAGTGCTTATTAATTCTTAAAATCGCTTTTAACCAGTAAAATATTTAAATCGAAGCAATGCAAAATATACTTTTAGAAGGTTTATAATTAAATTCCAAAAATCACTTACCCCCAAAACCCTAATTAATATTTAATTAGTTTTCAAAAGTTTCAATATAATATATGTATCCTTAAATCCACGACTTTAAAAAGAAAGTTAATGATATTCAAAAATTCTTGCAATTGGAGGTTTGATCTTCGAAAGCGAAAGACTTTGCAATTCAAATGATTCTTGCTCATAATTCCTTGGCGATTCCTCCAGCAGTTTTCCCTGGAACAAAATAGAATCTTCAGAGTTTAACTGAGAATGGAAATTAACCTCTACTCGGCTAAACATTGGAATTTGTTTTGAGGAAAATTGGAGGTGATTTGTACACAAGCGTAAAATATTTTATATTCTCTAATATATGCTGCAATGTAATGTCTTCAAGAAATCAAATGAAATAAATAAGCATTGGTGTATACGTCTAACCGATTTTTATCCCTTTGTAATATAATTTATGGAAGCGCCCATTTTTATATGACATTTAATTCTTTGATCAATAATTTGCAATAATCAATGTATAATTGGCTTCCATAACATTTGAATATTTTAATTAAGAATGTTTTACTTAATCTTGTTTCTAAAATATTGTTTGCGAAAATATTTAGACTATAATATTTTACTTTAAGTTAAACACAATTCTTAAAAAAATAATTATTTTCTCTTTAAACGCATATTTACCAAGTAAACTGTTGGAGTTTAAGATTTAAATAATAAAGGCACGTCAAATCAACATGCCGAAGTAGTAAAACTCCTTTATTGAACACATGCCAGCATATATATATATACTCAATCAATAATTATAAATTAGCATAAATAAAGAAAACGTTAAAAATAAATAACGGTTACAGTTTATACTTCTTGAACGACAATCAATTATCAAATCAAATTTTAAATCAAATGAAGCTCAAACATAAACGCGCTGACTGATTTATTTGTTATAAACTATTAATTTGTTCACGTAATCTAAGTTAACGAAAAGTTGCCCTTTCTGTAACCTATTTCCTTAACGGGGGGGAGGGGACTGGCGCTTTGGGAGGTAAGGCCTAAGCATTGTGGAAGGACGGAGGGTATGGCCTAAGTGTTCCTAAAGCATCGTGGAAGGACGACTTGTCTGCAATAAGAGACGTGTAACTGTCTGACGGACGAATCATTAACAATCCTTCCTCAAAGCAGGCAGATTAGCAGATGGGGGGAGGGTCACTTGAGGGGTTGAAAAACTGAAAATCCAAGCTGAAGACGATGTGTAGAAACCACGTAATTAACTTATCTGCTGCAAACACTATATTTCAGACCTCCCATGCTTTAACCCTTTGCATTCTAAGAACTCTTTGCGTTTTCCGTTATTTCTACGGAACAGTTATTCATCCTTATGTTATTTTCCAAAGAATTTGTTATGCTTATAGAAAAAAGAAACCTAATCTGTTTTGGATCTGCAAAAGAACCAGTTGAAAAAAACGTCGATGTTTTTTAAACACAATATCATGCTGTTCTTGTTTATTTTAAAGAACAGGGAACCAAAAGAACGAGTCGTTATGTTGTTGCCTGAGCGGCGCCAACGAAGTGCAAAGAGTTAAAAATGATTAGCCCCCCCCTAGTCAAAATTGTCCCACGCCCATGGCTAAACCTGTAAAATCTATGGGCCAGATGTGGTCCCAGCCCACACGTAAAGGTCATTGTATCTTCCAACGAAATCAATCTAGTTTTAAATTATTGAATATTTATAGACAAAATTGAACATTTCGATTTAAAATGAGTTTATAAATGAATTGGTTTAGAAATCCGATTTTTTTTACGAGAAAACTCTTTTTAATGGTTTTTGTTTATGATTTTTCAACTATATTTCTGTATCCCAAAATATCAAGAATGACTAGTTAAATTAATTATTCTATGAACGTTAATTTGACATTTTGCAAAAAGCTGTAATATTTAAAATAAACTCTCAAAATTAAATTAAACGGCACGCCAACAGCAATTGTTTAGTTATGAGTTTAGTTTAATATAAATATTTATTCATTTGCCGAATTTTACTGCGTTTAAATCTTGCTTTTTATCATGAAAAGCCCGACGAAAGTAAATAATCCTTAAAAGTATTCTCAAACGGAAAAAAAAAATGTTGACAACATTTAATAAAAAGAAAAATCATTTGCCGTTAGAAGCCTTTGCAAGATCATTTGCCATTAGAATAAAAGTAACCGATTCGGTAAGGATATTTTGAAAGTGTGTCATTTTTCTTCAGAAGATGTGATTAATGGAAACAAAGTGAAAGTTTTCTTTACTAAACGTACCTATTTCTTAACAAAGAACTCTTAGTAAACAAAAAATAATAATCTGTGACATTTTCTATTTTCCATGTCTCAAAATAGCTATTTTTCATTTCAAAATATCTCGGAGCAAAAAAATTGCAGTTAAGAATATTTATCAATGTCTTTTGAAGTTCACGGCTTTTAAATAAATGGTATTTGGTGGAGAATTAACATGGAAAACTTTTCTAAAATATCTTCATTACTTTTATTGAAAAATTAAATATTATATTGAGAAAAATTAGCGCTTATAGAATATCTCTCAGAATAAATATAAAAATGAAAAAAGTAACAGTTTGGAAGAATTTTTTTTTTTTTTATATTCTAATCGTAATATATGATTTTATAAATAATAAAAGATAAATAAAATTTCAAAATTTTATTTTTCAGTACATATGTTGTATATTGTACTATGTAATTTAATTGCAAAAATATTTCACACAAGTATCCTAATTAATTTATAAGCACAATATAAAGTTGACAAAATTAATAAAAAATGGTTTATTATATTAAATGATAACAAATAATATATTTGATGATAATGATATTAGTAAATTTTATATATCGTACCAAAAAAATAATCATATTTACTAAATATGTTTTCAAGAGTTTCTTAGAATTATGTAAATAGTGATATTTTTTTATATTAGAAAGACTGTTAATACAGTTTTTTTCTGTTTTCTCCATTTGTGATTTATCACAATACAAATGAACTTTATGACTATCAAACAAAAACGATAAAAACATGTTAATACAAACTGTCATGTCGATCTTTAGAAAAATCAAAACCTTTATTTAATTTTCCGAAAAATCGATCTAATTATATACTAAAGTAGTCCGTACTTTCAATGAAATGTTTGAGTAGGTATAAAACCAACACGATGATAGGATCAGCAACTTACTGTGGAATAAAATCATTTTAAGATTCGAGCTTGTACCAATTGGTATTACGACTAACCAATACGTAACCATTAAATTATTGTTTTCCTTTATTAGTATAACTTTTAATTTTTTCGAATTATACGTTTGGTTCCATTCTTCTTTAAACCAGATGTTCTTGTCCTTGTCCAATAATGTAATCAACAACTATCTTATGGGCAGAAGTATTTTTACTTCAGATCTAAAAATATTTTAAATGATCCGCAGAAAAAAAAATGATAATTGAGAGCTAACCCCAAACATGGAAATGAATTTTGTAATTAAAAAAAATCCTTAAGCCACTTTAGATGGCAACTTCTTTCTGAGATAACCATACATTTAATCATCTGATTAATCACCAAATTGGCGATTTCTTCTGGGCATAAGCATTGTCTCTCCACAAAAAATTTAAAATCAATAACAAGAAAAAGTTACCCAAGTACCCATCTTTTGTAAGAAATATATTTAAAAACATGTTTGATCTGGAAAAGATTTGCATAAAAAAATTGAAGCACAATCTAAAGAAAAAAAATAGGGTTCTACACACGCGCTAAAACACTTTACTACATCGTTAAAATCTAAATGTTTCCCACACTGCCGAATAACATCTACAATAAAGCATTGAATAACATATTGCGGAACGAAGTGTTTTTAATAGCGCTTTTATACAACAAATACTGTTTTCTAAGTAAACCGTAAACTTCTTTATTGCTTTAAATCAAATACTACCACAAAGAAAAGTACTCCTCGGGTTTTTTAATAGTCATGTTCTTCAATGGAAGGAAAAATAAAATATTTAATATTCCATTTTTTTCTCATAAAAAGTATATATCTACAATTTGGTGTTAATATACATCACATTCACATTTGTTTCTGTAAATGTAAATGCACTAATAAATAAAATACGACTTACTGCATTAAGAGCTTTTACGTTCCTCAATAAATACGCCATATTAAGTTCAATTGAAACCCTGTTATATTCTTTTATATTCCAAAGTTTGACGGAAAAGTTCAAACTACCTCAATTTAATACCATTTCTTTTGAATAATAAAGTTTTAAAAAGAGGTTCCGGTAAAGAGGTACATATAAAGCGAAATGGTCCGTAAAAAAATTTCATTGTAATTATAATATAACAAGAGCCACAAAACAGCGTTGACACGTTGTATTTATTTCACTAACTCAAAAGTTGTTCTAGGAATGAGGCTCAACGTATATAAAACAGCGTGTTGAGTTTCGTTTGAAATCCAAAATATGCTATACAATTTAGTTTGACATTACACGCTTTAAACCTTGAGACCGTCTTGGTAGACACATCCAACCTGTATTTTTAGAAGTAATTGTAAATGTAATTTTTTATTTTATTATATAATTAAAACTTCCTAAAATAAATTTAAACGTTGATCTATTAATGCTGCACTGCTTAGATAATATTATTTAGTGAGTTATGTTTTGCACAGCATATATAGTATTTCTGTAGTCTTTTGCACTTCTTACACACTACGAATCTTAATAAGTGAAACCCTCAAAAGAAATTATTATCTCGGAGCAGCGATAAATCGCTCTTCCATCTTATCATCAACTTTTTGTTTATAAATACGTTTAAAAGAATTATTGCGTAAATAAACATATTTGAAATATTTCCAAGGTATATTAATAGTGTGCCTTTATTGCTTTGGTGAAAGCTCATGGAAGTTTGGGACAATGGACCGTTGATTTGAATCTCGATGGAGGACCCTAATAAAAAGTCCGTCATGGGTTCACTAGTCATATAACTATTTTGTATATTATTTCCATATTATATATATCTTTTACAGCTCTTATATGCGGAGAAACTTAACAAATAATGTGTAAAAAGAAAAATAATTTCTCCAGGGCACTGATGAGTACTTTCATCTCAATAATATCAAATATGTGCTTTAAAATGCGTTAAAAATATTCCAAAAATAAACATATTTAATAAAATGTTTAAAAGGTTCAGTTAGGACGTGTCGTTGTTGCTTGGATAGCATCGTGTAGGATTTCCATGTAATAATTCGCGGGTTTAATGAGGGACACTCAAATTTATCGCCTCGGGTTTCCTAGGAACATGGAAAGAAACAGCTGGTATTACATTATTTTTGAAATGTAATAACTATTACCCTCTGCTAAACTATTATTAAAAATATTATTTGTTAAGTAATTTCAAACCATTTTGTTAAGTAATTAATGCATCAAACTCTTAAGAAATAGCAAATAGATAAAAGGATAATAACATCTTATCATAGCCCCTTTCCATCAGTTCCCAATATATATATAACTTGCAATGCTTATCCGCAAGTGCATATCCCATCAAAACACGATCCCCACACTTACGACACCCCCATCTCGGCCACAGACTCCCCACACGTGTCCCTAATTGCCCTCCCGGAATGCTGTCTCCCAATATAAAAACCCCCTCCAAACCCAAAGATCGATACAAGATGGACGTTGGAAATACCCCCCCCCCCCCCCCCGCTGATGATGACGGACACAGGAAAAGGAGTGCCCCAGAGTCAGATACCCACTCCCCCCAGCCCCGAGCGACAAATACTCGTTGAACAGTAAACAATCTTCTGATAAAGTACACAGATCCAGGGTGACTTCCCTGAGTCTAATATAAGCCTCGTCCCTCTATCCTAAGGAGCCTTTTTTTGCTTGTATCTGCCTCGGGAAATACAAGAGGGGATATAAAGATCTACAAAGAATCGGGAGCTAATGTTGTGGTTGGTAGGGACCGTGGCGGATCGTATTTACTCATTTTGAATGATTTACTTAGTTGTGTTGAACTAGGAGAAATGTCTGTGTGTTTTCTTTTGAAAATGGACTTATAGAATGGGGGTTCTGAAAAAGTAAATATATCGGACTTGGGGTTTATTGAGGTATTACACACACCTTAGCTTTTGATGAGTGTGTGCCGATTTTTTGGTTTATGAATTAGTTATTGTGGATGATGTAAGAAACGTCGATGCTGTAGGTAGGCTTATATTTGAGGCATATTGTTTTGTTGACATTTGGAGTTAAATTTTATTATTTTATTTTTTTTATTACTGAAAAAACGCATTTAAGGTATGGTTAAGGAAATATTGATAGTCTTATATTCCAGTAAAAAGTAGGTATCAAAAGTTTGACCAATATTGGTTAAACTAGATATTTATTTTATAAATAGATCCTAGTTTAAGATAAAAACTCGTCTTATAGAACATTGCGTTAAGAATTTTAAAATACAAATACAACGTTAAAATACGCAAAATCAATCAAATCTAGACATGTTTCGAGAAATACATCTCCCTTCAGCAGATCCTACTTTACCTTTATAAAATAAATATATTATAAAATTTATAATTTTAACTTCACTTTTAAATGTCTTTTACATAAATATAATTAAAAAAATAAAGCTTACATAATTTGTTACAGTACATTGATCATTGATCTAATATATAATATATTTATACTAATAAAATATTTGTACTAAATTAAAACCCATTTTGTAGAAATAGGTCTAATACAAACCATTTTTTAATCGTGTTTAATGATTATATAAATATGTCTTGCGTTGTGAATATAAACAATAAGAACAAATAAAAATTATTTATTGTCAAGATATTTTACAATCATTGCTTTTGCTTTCTTTTAAGAAATATATTGCTGAACCAAGTATCAAAAATATCTTTTCTCTACGAGCTGCTGTCAATTTAGGGTGAAAAAAAAACCATTTTCCATCTTCTCTTAATGCAGCTGCTTTCTTAAAGTAATTTTGGACAGGTGCACCACGAGACTTCGATCGCGTTAAAAGTATCGTTTCAGTGCGCCTCTCCAAAATTCTTGCTGATTTATGCAGAAATGGCGTCATTGAATGCAAAAGAAAAAAGGGACACTCGCATTGCCGCTCAAAGTTAATGTGAGAGGACTTCAATTAGTTTTGCAAGCGCAGACGTTAAAACGTTATCAATCTTTTTTTAAAGAGTAAATTTCTTTTTACTTCACAGGAGAAAAAGCTTTAAAAATACTCATTAATGTAATAAACAATCCTTAACAAAAGTTAAATCAGTTCAATAATTTTGTGAAAGCACCGGATTTTTGTTGTTAAACACTTTTATTTAAATTATTAAAACTGTCAAAGCCGTTCGATTATTGTCGATTGAACCCTCCATGAACAATACATATGTTCATTTGGACGAAATATATAAGCGGATCTTTTATGTCCAAAAAAAAGGTTAATAGTTTGCTCATAGGTGGCAGCATTATTAACGGCTTGTTTAAAAAGACATTTAAAATGAATTATTTTAAATACATTTAAAAAAAAAAAAACAGTTTATATTTATGAGATTAAATTACGCTTCTTCACTGGTTCATTAAATTCTCTTTCTTTTGTTTCTTCATGCTTTAAGATCGTTACCTCTATGGGGCGTAAAAGAGATTTTTACTACATAATATATATATATATATATATATATATATATATATATATATATATATATATATTACTATTGTTGTGTTGGGAACTTCGTAGCGTACATAAATATACACCCCTCAAATATGCCATATTGTGTTAAAATTAGATATACATACAGAAAATTAATGCAATGCAATTTAGTTTTAATAAATTATTATAAGAAATTAATGCTTATGAATAATTAATCTTGTTCATATTCAGGATTTGTATGGCGACAAGTTTGGATCTCGCACATTTTTAGACTCAATGCGTTAAGAATGTGTAAATTAAACCATATATTTCTTCAAAAAAATAATCTTTTCGTTTCCATTTAAGTATTAAACGAAAGGTTATTTTTTAGTATTTAGTCGCCCAATTTCAAAACGTCTTTTGTTCACTTTGGAGAACTGAGGCTATCACATTTTAAAATCAATTTTTCTTCGCATTACCATTTACTTCTTCACCTGGGATTAGGCAAAGTATGTTATTTCACACATTTAACAACATATTTTGCTTAATTCTGGGAAAATAAATTAAATTTAATATGAAACAAAAAATATTTAAAAATGTGATGGGCTGAGTTCTCTAAAGTCGCCAAGATAAGTTTCGGTATTGGGCTACTCCTGTACAATATTATTTACTAAAAGTTAAATTTATTGATGATAATTTTAGATTGAAGATAAAACTAATTCACTGTACAGAGCAAAAGTATTGACGTTCAATGTTCATGCATGGCGCGCTTATTGACATTGTCATGAATTGTCCTTGAATCATACTGATCAGCATTTAGAAGTTCATTATTTAAACATATATGTATAATTTATGTATTTTAAACTAAAAATATAACATACTTATTTTGTGAATATAACAATATATAACATTTATATTTAATTTATTGTTGCCTGAACTACCAATTTTGAAACGTTATGAAGAATGAGTTTTGATGTAATGCCAGGAAAAAAATATATCAGTTAGTTTAAAATCATCAAATTACTGGTTTGGTTTGGTTAATAGCGTCGCACTAGAGCTGCACAGTGGGGTATTGGCGACGGTGCGTGGCCTATCTCAAAGGAAAGGCCCGGGAACGATGCCTCGTATTTTTTAACCATGGTCAGATGACGAGGACAACACCTGAGCTGGCACCCAACGCCTTCAATAGACGTCGGGACTTTGGACCCCGATTAACATTTATCGTGCACCAGTCCCGTATACACGCCGTTATTTTTTGTGGATTTTCTGGAAAACATTCTAGTATTTTGGTAGCGAAGTTGGCAACCCTACGATCGCAATATCACTATTTTTTACTATTCTTTAGTCTAGTCCATCGCAAGGTTTTGAACCGGCGACCCTTGGATTCCCAGCTGACGCCTAATCCACTCGGTAACGATCAAATTTCTGATTGGATTATAAAATATGTAAGATTTCAATATAAACAGATTCATTCAATCATGTTTACCCAATCATATTTAATATTGTACATTTAAACCGATCGTGGAAGCAGTTTCCTGAAGTAAAACAATTTATTTTTCTATTCACATAACAATTTTCAAAATATATTAAGAAATAATACTTATTATTTAGTTATTTTTTTAACTAGCTTATTTCTTTTTGTACTTTATTATGAATTTTTTTTAATAATATTTATATAACATATTTTATATCAAAGTATTTTGTTATGTACACTTATAAAAAAAGTTTTACAATATGATCGCAAATATCTAAGTTAGATTTTCATTTCTTTGAGACCCAAAAAAATGAACTTTCCATTGTGTAGAATATATAAATAAATAAATATGTATACATATTGTATTTATCCATTTCATATTAGTTTTTGTTCCTTACATTTGGTATTGAGAGTTTTCTGGGAATTACATTAGTATGATTAAATCAAAAAGATGGAATCGTATGCATATAAATAAAATATCTCAATATAAATTTTCAGTTTGTAAAGATTTTATTGTTACATTATTATTATTCGAAAAAAATATATTACTTCCGAAAAAAACAGTTATAAGAATATTTAGATAATAAATATTATTAAATTTTTATTGGGTGGAACTGGGTATTAAAACTCGATTTTTTTTTATTTTCAGAAAAAACAATTTAATTTTGGGAAAAAAATATATTATAGTGTTCATTTTGTTGTTGGGAACACAATTCGTTATTTTTTATCTATTATGAGATTTATAAATATTTTTATTAATTATATTTTTTTGACATAACCTACTTTGATTCATAGAGGGTACATGTTGGGTAATTTTTGAATCGTGGAATTTTTCATGTAAATATACATTTTTAAAAACAATGTTGTAATAAAATTAGTTACTGAAATATGACGCAATCAACCATAAACTATTAAACAGTCAGTATACTTGATTATTTCGATATTCTTTTTGTTACAGCTTTCTAAAATAAGATTGTAATCCACCATTTTGAAAAATTAACCTATTGTTATTTATTATCTTTAAAAATATCTGGTAATATAATTTGTGGTTTTTATTTATTCTAGCATCCATGCTGCATTTACCTGATTTTTAGTTTTTCCACAGGACATTTTAGAACCTATTTAAAACTTCATGTTTAGGATCTAATGATTAAAACCGATGACATTCGTTTTGTTATCAAAATGTGTTTTTCTTGTCGACCGTTTGTTTAAAAAATAGGCATGCAAGTTAATTAAAATAACATATAAACAGCTTTAATTAATATTATAGTATTTAATTAGTTTTATTTATAAGCGTCCAAGTACATATTTTTGCAGAATTCTATTTTCAATTTTTTCGAAAATCGATAAACGTATCCAAGTTTCATATTCTTTAGCATTAATAATAATATTACCCAATTTTTACCCATTAAAAAAATATGCAATATAATTTTTTTCTGATTTTTTTTTTCTTATGAATATCTTTAAAGGGTTCCATTTGATACAAATCAAGAAATTCTGGTAAATAATTCGAATTTTGCAGTTTATATATAGAAAGTTTAAAGCATCAACGTGTTTCATGTTTTTTGTATACTCAAAGAAATCTACTTTTGAATTTTGAAACACAAAATAGTTTGTTTTTTTGATCTTTTTTAAACAGCAAAACTTTTAAATTAAAGAGGAATGAGAATACCTTTTGGTGATTTTTCTTGCCAACAAAACAACATTTTAGAAAATCCTTTTCACATTGATATGTAGAATGGTGCTTGATTGTGAACATATACCCTTTCAAGGTTCTGATATTCTTTTGATACCCTTCTGTATATCAATTTGTTTAAAATTATTTAGATATTTGCTAATTAATGGTATTTCAATTATTAAAATAAATATTTAGCAAATAACAAAAAAAAAAACTGCAAAGAAAGTTTTTTGAAAATGTCTTGTTTATATAATAAATAATATTAATTTCTTGAAAATATTTTATTGACATATCACAAATAATTATATTATCAAATATTAATTAAAATATTTACCATATGAATAAGTTACTTATTCTTTCACATATATGTCCACAATAAAAATTAGTTATCAATGAAATATGTTCTCTAAAAAATGTATTATTGCATCTAGGCAATGATAAATTCCTATGGAGTGTTAAAAAAATCAGGGTAATGTTAGTTTTATTTGCAAATATTAAAAAAACGTTGAATGTAAGTATATTAAATTGTTTGAGACATTTTAATGACATTTATCAAAGTAGAATTTACCCAGTGCCTTATTATGTATTCAAGAACAGTTCATTAAAATGTAATTAATTTATACTAATAATTTACTTTGTCAGTTATAATAATAATAATAATAATAATAATAATAATATAAATGTTTTCTTTAAAATTATAAAATATTTATAACGAGAGAAACAAAATATGAACAATATTTTACAATAAAACATATTTGTTATTTTGCTTATTTCTTCAATTTTTACTAAAGCTATTCTTATTTTTTGTTGCTTTCTTTATTTTAAAATCCTCAAACATGTTGTCTTATATAAATGTTCAATAGATTTTGCATTAATATTCATTTTTATGTAAGACTTATTTTTTATTTTTATGTACATCTGAAAATGTCAAACTTTTTCAAATGTATGTTATTGTTGACTTTCAAAAGGATTTGTGCCCGATGTTAAATATTAAATATATAAGAAGCTAGTTTAATAAATGTGTCAAATTTGTTTTTAAAATATTTATAAAATAAAATATGTTTTTGAATTTTATATGGCCATGTAGTATTCAATTATAAATTTAATTACAGACAAAAACATGGGTATGATTGGATCGTATATTAATTTAAATGCTTATTATTATCATAAATAATCTGATTCACTTTACAATATATTAAATATGAACTAAGCATATATTTAAAATAATTTCATTTAAAACGACATGAAAACACAAAAAACTGAAAATATATATTTTTTTATTAATAGAATAAGACATTGAGAACAAGATTACAATAATTAAAGTAAACAATAATCTACATGTAGAGAAAAATGAAAAAAATATCGAATATTATTAATAAGCATTTTGTAAATATTTTTCATTTTCAATGAGACGGCTTTGTTCTGGATCCTGCTTTAGTTCTGGATTTTAGTTAATCATAAATATGTACGTTGAAAGTAAATATTTACCACTCGTTTTTTCATGAAGGAAACCTTGGATCTCCAAACCATTTTCACATTAATTAAGCATGCGTGTTGTTTAATTAATTTTTTCTTTAACTTTTTAAGGTAATTCATAGTTACATCATTAAATTCGCATTTTGAAAGTTTCAAGGGGATATTTTATTTTTCCCCCGAAGAATTGATATATACTTTTAAATTTAAATTGTTACATATGTAACTTGGATTAAATTTTTCTCTTTTAATCTCCTTTTTAAATTTTTGAAGTATAATTTTTTTTTTTAATTTCATTTTTTATTCGTTGACTACTATTAAATACTGAAATTTACCAAAAGAGAGGAAGTTGCTGAAATAAAATTGATAATATTTTCAATTATTATTCATTAATTTTTAAATATCATTTAAAAGTAATTTGTAATGTTACGATACACCATTGGTTAATAGTAATTGTTGATACGTTATAAAGAAATATTCACAAGAAAAATAAATTTGGCTGATTTTTATAAAATCTGAGGATACAGAAGTTAATAATTAACAATAGAAAAATTTTTAATGATACAATTATTAATTAAGATAGAAACTCGTCTTACGGAAACATTGTGTTAAGAATATTAAAATACAAATACAACGTTAAAATACGCAATAATCATCCAAAAGATCTGGACATGTGTCGGGAGATACATCTTCCTTCATCAGCAGAAAAAGATTTTTTTTTTTTCATTTTTTTTCTGCTGAGTGAAGGAAGATGTATCTCCCGAAACATGTCCAGATCTCTTGGATGATTTTTGCGTATTTTAACGTTGTATTTGTATTTTAATACAATTATTAATTGTTTATAATTTTAAGATGCAATTTACAAAACTGAAGCTCACGTGATTTTTGCATTTGTAAAATTATTTTCACTGCTTGGATATTTAAATTTATTTTCCTGGGCATGCTCATTTATATTATTTTTTATTAAGTGTAATGATAATCTAATTAGCTCGTAAGTTGTACTTCTGACCTTCAAATTAAAAAAAAAAATAATGTAAAATGGAGTACTTTTAGGAATTCAAAACTTTGTGAATTGTCTGAAAAACTGGCGATCCTGTCACGTGGTATCACGTCCAAGAGCTTCAAGTGTGGGGGGGGGATATAAAATCTATAAAGTTAAAAGAAGTATTATTAAAGGGGAGAGTATTATATATAAAATTTAAATTAAATCCTTATGAAAGGAAAAAACTTTATACAGTTATAATTTTCTTTTGAGCGCTGGGAGGTCATTGGAAAACAAAATAAAGCTAATTCATTTGAGAAGTTGCGATAATAAATAAATTTCAGCAAGAAAAACTCCAGAGTGTGAAACTATTTATTGCCTAAATTAAACCCTCATTAAACAGAATTCGCAAGTACATCCCCGAGATTTACTAGTTAGAACCCAAACCGTGAAGAAGAATTATTTCGCAATGCGACAAGAAAGAAAGGCGCAAGGGAAGGAAATAATAAGACGTAAAACAGGGGCATATGCGTGTAAAAGAGAGTAAATTCGTCTGTAAAAAGAAACGGAAAAAACAAGTTGGCAAGAATCTGTGGCGCTTTTACGACCAGTAAAAAGTCTTCAGGAGGAAGCACATTCTTTGTTATAATGAGGAAGTAAAATGCAAGTTTTTTTTTCTCTCTAATGTGGGAACACACTGCTTTTTTCTGGCTCTGGCAAGATGCCGTCTTACTTCTAAGACCACCGTTAAAATGCCTGTATCATTAGGGAGAACTGACTTTTATAAAGTGAATTAACGTGATAAAGTTTTCAATTTGTAGAAATCTCTATATCAACTTTATTAGGTACCTTTCATTTTTACTCTAATTGCACAAGTGATTATTAGTAAATTGAACATTTTTTTATAAGTTGAAAACTTTTAATTATAAGAAACCCGCTATTGACAGGTGGCAACAGCACCGGATTTATACGATCTAAAATTATAGAATTATTTTGGCTATACAAAGTTTCAATACATGGAGAATGATGAACGTTAAATCTGTCGAAGATCGAAATTTTCTCGCATTTTCACCCATAACTACCTTTTTAGTTATAATGATTTTTTGTATTGATTCTGTGAGGGATGGTTATACCAAGTTCTACTGAACAATTACATTTACAGACTCACGATTGCTTTAGTTCACGTGATAACATTTCATAAATGGGGAAAATTATTATTTCACTCTGTTGTCTGACTCACTGGGATATGATGTCCACTCATTTAGGGGTCACTTCAAATTCTTGAAATCTACTGTTAAGCCAAATATTAATTTTTCTTTGGCATGGAATTAGCGTTTCTACGCAGAATAGAAAACGTTTCGGGTTTCAGACATCATAAGAACTGTCCATCGTCAACATACTAATTATTAACTTTCCAAAAAAAAAAATTACAAAAGGAAGGGTTTTACCCATTCATTGACGCTGATACAATAAAAATGGCACTGGCATAAATTTGGTCTTGAATAAAAGGAAACTTAACTGCAATGCGTGTTAATTCTTAAAAATAAAACTGAACATGTACCGATTGTGGAAGGAGTCCCATGGAATAATATAGGACATATTGTTTATCTTACTTTTATTTATCTTACATTTGGCTGGGTAATTGAGGTCCCCAATACTTACTTCTCCAATCTAGTAGAGTGCCGTTTAACGTTAAAATCCTTCTACCTGTGCTCCAACACAGGCAAATCCATCTTTTTTTCTTTACAATTAATTATAACGAGAAAATTTTTAATTGAACAACCATAATTTTTACAGGAGTACACAGGCGTTTATTAATTTCAATTAGGTAGTTTTTATTGTAACTATTTAAAATGGGTGATTGATTGTATAAATATAAAATTTTATCACCACCCGAGAACCAATATCCTTAATTGTCTTTTTATTTGAATATTGACCATGGTTCAAAAATACGAGGCATCGTTCCCAGGTCTTTCCTTCGAGATAGGCCCCGAACCATCGCCAATAGCCCGCTGTGCAGCTCTAGTGCGACGTTAATTAACCTAATCAAATCAAATCTTTTATTTGAATATATCTTAGGACACCCACCGTTTTCCAACTGAATATAATGTTTGATAGTTAGAAATCTATATTTTGAATAAATATTCGAAAACAATTTAAAACAGTTAAATATATTTTGCCATCAAATTTCTAATTTCAATAAATTAAAAAAGAATATTTTTCTTGTATAAAAATTAGTTTATTTTCTATTTAATACGATAATGTGGAGTAAAATAAGGCATGGGGTAAATTGTTTTTAAAACTAAATATAAAATTACACATTGTTAAACGTATGTTTTGATTTTGTTCTTTTATAAGAAAAAATTACTTCTTTTAACGGAGTATATTTCAGCAAAAAAAAAATTCTGGTTTATTTAATTCCAGTTCAAGATTAGTATGAGTATACAAAAACATTTTTTATATAAAACTTCTATATAAAAACTAGAAAAAGTGAATTATTTGCCAATATTCTTTGGTTTTGTATGAAATAGAAACCTTTTAATAATTTGTTATTAAAAAAAAATAGAATTAAAAAAATAGCTTTTTGTCAAAGTTTTAAAAAGTGGAAAAAATGGATTTAAAAAAAAAACGCTAAAGAACTCGGCAAAAGTGTAATTATTTTACAAAAATATAAATTTCGAAGCTTATAAACTACAAGAGTTATTCCAGAGTTTGCCCCTATTTATATGTTAATATAATAAAGTTACATAGCTTTTTTTTTTCAATAAATGTCGACTAAAGAACACATTTCTAAAAATAAAGGGTAGACTTTCTTACTTGTTGGAAATAAAACGTAAGAAAAACTTATTAGAAGTAAAACATAATACTTTAAGGGGGACCCGAGCCCCAAAATCCGGAAAAATTGCTAATTTTTTTTCTTCATAAAACGATGCTAAACAAACTTGAGAAGGTGTATACAAAATTTCAAAACAGTAAAAGAAACAGAACATATGTTTTTTTACATGTTTATATGCCATTTATAATCCTTCTACATACTGTTCGTCTGCAACAATCGTCATTTACTCAAAATATTTTTTTAAATTTTGGTCACGTTTAAAATGCTAAGGCTTTGTAAATAATTAACTTAAAACTAAACTATTAATAGTTTTTGAAGCTCTAATATTTGTTTTATAAACGTATGTATAGCTTTTTTAAATTAAGTTATAAATTATTTTTTTACAAATTATTATACTTAAAAGTTTGAATATATTTTGGGTTTTGAACTTAAAATAAGTTTTTAAAAACAATTAAAACACAAATCTGCAAAAGTCTATACATACGATTGTAGTGTGTACTTTGATGTTATTTAATCAATTAAAAAAATTTAAAAACATTAAAAATTTAAAAAGGAGTAGTGTTTTTAAAAAACGTCTTTTTAAGCTTAAAAAATTCCAAAAATATCAAAAATAATTTTTTAAAACATATTTTTGTTTTTGATTATTGTTTAGAAAAAGATGTTCTAATAATATAAAAAAATTGGTATTTCTGAATTCATTAATAAACAAATTAGGAGCAAATTAACTGAAAAAATTAATACTGAGCAGATTCACGAATCAAAGTAAATGGAAATTATACTGGCCATGTTCTTTTTCTAAAGATAATAATTAACAAAAAAGTAGATTTTTCAAAATGGTGGGTAAAACATAAGCTGTCACTAAAAGAATTCTATAAAAATCAATTTTACTGAGTTTTTTTAAGAATTGGAGAAGGTTATTTATTCAATTTTATTCAAATTACTAATTAAAATGGTTTTGTAATGCCTTTAATGCGATAAACTCCATGAATACCACAAAAATACCTTTTTACGATATCTATGAATCAATGTTGGTAACCTTAAAAATATCATTATTAAAAAATATTTAAACATTTAGAATTAAATAAATATATACGATTATGTTTATTACGTGAACTCGAGTTTTAAAATAATCTATTTCTTCCCACTTCACACTATTTTGCACTTTTATAGTGTAAAAGAGTATTTTTTAAATAAGTTTTACAATATTTTTTTTATTTAGATATATTTATTTCAAGCCTGGTTTTACATCAGAAAAATGTATCTTCATTTAATTCTATGTTTTGCATTTAGAAATGTTAAGCTACATCTAAAAATAAAATCTTATCTTGTTTATGTTCCTTTTCTAAAAATCTTGCTGGTGCTGTTTAGTTGAGACTATTATTTTTAGAATGAGGCTTATATAAATACAATGAAATCTTTGTTACGTATTAATAGAAAATTCTTAAGGGCGTTTTGAGAGTTTGATTTTTTTTATCATAATACGTATTTGTTTTATATATTATACCACTTTCTAATAGAAGTATATCAAACTTGAAAAACGCAGTTGTTTACTTTAATCGAAAAGGTTGTATTATTTAAAGATTTCTATTAGAGTATTAAATGTCATAACAACATTACGTTGAACCTTAATGCTTCAGTTATATTATTAATGTTTTTAAAAGCAAATATTGTGTTAAAGGATTTTAAGAAGAAAAAAATATATAACAGTCAAAAAATAAAATTGCCGTATATGTGAATTAATTCTTCCACTTTCTTGTGTAATCGTCTAGATAGTTTTTATACATGCTATAAAATTATAAAATATAACTTCAATAACCTTTTATTGAACTACCTATTGTTATTTTAAAACGCTTTTACTTTTAGATTTTGATCACCATTTACTTAAAAGAAACATTCGAATAAAAAACATTCTACTTTAGCCTTCCAAGAACTTATAATGAGTTTAATTTGAAAAAATATTCTTATTAAATATACTTAATTGTAATAAGTAATTTATATAATATTTGAACAAAGCTGTCTAAAAAGTGAGGGGGTACAGTATATATATAAAAATAAATAAATGTTTAACAGATTGTTGAGCTTATATTCAAGAAAATAGTACTGTTGCTTCGATAAGAAGTAATGAAGCTTATTACATTATATTACTATGTAATTTAAATATACGTATTTTAACCCTTTGCACTCCAAGAACTCTTTGGTTTTCCGTTCTTTCTATGGAACAGTTATTCATCCTTATGTTCTTTTTAAAGAATTTCTTATGCTTATAGAAAAAATAAACCTAATATGTTTTGGATCTGCAAAAGAACGAGTTGAAAAAAATATCGATGTTTTTTAAGCACAAGATCATGTTGTTCTCGAAAGAATAGGGAACCAAAAGAACGAGTCGTTATGTTGTCGCCTGAGCGGTGCCAACGTAGTGCAAAGGGTTAAGACTTTTGTGTCGAACTATGGCCTGTAAGGTTTGTATATTTAAAAAATATTATAATTGGATAAATTAAGGCAACTTTAACAACTTATTTATCCACATTTCGAAATATCATAATTATGAATTATTTTAAGCTTCTTTTGAAGTGAGCGTGTAAGATGCTCAAGTCTTTTGTTTTCGGTATTTTTTTCCACACAGTTGTTTCTCTTTAAATACCACTAAAGACTATGGAAGTTTATTTCGATTCCTAAATATACTTACATTTCCAATAAAATTTTATTGTATTTCATTTATTATTCGTCATAACAACCTATAATTAATGAAAATACATAATACATATAATGAAGCACATATATTAAAAAAAATTGGTAAGGTTATTTTGCTATTTCGTATAATTAAAACTGAAAATTCATAAGTATCTTGTCAGTATTAAAAAAAACTATTCGTATATTATTTCAGTTGGGGGACATCTCTTCACGCTTTTCCTCCTTAGCAGCCTCGCTTGACATCTGAGACACTGAACTGGTTAGCTTCCGTCTGAGACACTGGACTGGTTAGTTTCCGTCTGAGACACTGAAATGGTTTACTTCTGTCTGAGACACTGGACTGGTTATTTTCCGTCTGATACACTGGACTGGTTAGCTTCAGTCTGAGACACTGGACTGGTTAGTTTTCGTCTGAGACACTGGACTGGTTAGCTTCTGTCTGAGACACTGGACTGGTTAGCTTCTGTCTGAGACACTGGACTGATTTTTTTCCGTCTGAGACACTGGACTGGTTAGCTTCCAGCTGAGACACTGGACTGGTTATTTTCTATCTGAGACACTGGACTGGTTAGTTTCCGTCTGATACACTGGATTGGTTAGCTTCCGGCTGAAACACTGGCCTGGTTATTTTACGTCTGAGGCACTGGACTGGTTAGTTTTCGTCTGAGACACTGACTGGTTAGCTTCTGGCTGAGACACTGGCCTGGTTATTTTACGTCTGAGACACTGGACTGGTTAACTTCTGTCTGAGACACTGGACTGGTTAGTTTCCGTCTGAGACACTGGACTGGTTAGTTTCCGTCGGAGACAATGGACTGCTTAGCTTCTGTCTGAGACACTGGACTGGTTAGTTTCCGTCTGAGACACTGGACTGGTTAGCTTCTGTCTGAGACACTGGACTGGTTAGCTTCTGTCTGAGACACTGGACTGGTTAGTTTCCGTCTGAGGCACTGAATTGGTTATTTTTTGTCTGAGACACTGGATTGGTTAGTTTCCGTCTGAGACACTGGACTGGTTAGTTTCCGTCTGAGGCACTGGAACCAACCAATCATTAGAGACTGCATAAATTGTTAACGTCGATGAAAAATAATCAAATAAAGTGATTCCAATAACACAATTTAAACTTGTTTAAATGCTTTTATGCTATTTATAAAATTAATTAAATTAAAAAAATGCTTCAAACCATAAGCTTGAAATAAATTTTAGATTGTCACACTTATATTCATGATAATATAAAAACGTACATATCGTAGTTGTATACTTGTGTTTAAGACAATTCGTAGATTTTGGAGCCGTTGTCAGAAATATAATAAGCTTTTACTATCATACTCATAAAAACAAATAATTACTACAATCAAAATAGGTAATTAAATGTGCCTTTACAGCAAACATTATATGGCAAATGCAAATAAGCCCTTTGTATTTGATCGTAAAAATCTTAATACATATTAATGAATAACGCATATTAATAACTAATACATATTAATAAGTAACTAGCAAACCATAAATCGTTATTAGTACTCCTAACTCTATTCATACCATTATATTCATGATATCCATCTCCCTCATAAATCCCCATTTCGAATAAGCTAATCTTTAGTATTATATCTTCAAAAGCATCGCATTCACACAGAACTCCACTCATTCGGTCGCATTCCGCCTCGTTTACACCGGTGCCAGTATTCAACTGTCCCACGCTCGACCGAGGCCCCTGCAGGAGCGTGTAAACGCCCGCTATCACACCGCCTATCCGAACAATGGCGGTGTGAATGCTGTCAGGCGTGTGAATATGTGAGGAGGAAAGGTCATTATTCTCTTCACCCCGAGTAAACAAAGGGCGCAGCTTAACCAAATTATTCTCAAACTACCCCGGGCCAATGATCCTTTGTTATGAGACTTGATTTAAATCAGGTAACATCAACACGTCTTTCCCCAAGGTGGGTGGGATATACTTTTATGGGATCTTAAATGTGGATTAACTTAGACAAAAATAGAGATAGAGAGGAATATTTTTTTAATTGTTATTTTAGATATTCAGGTTAGCTTATCTCGCCATTTTTACGTTCATTAATTCCTTTCATTTGCGTTTTCTAAGTTTGGTCCGTTTCCTTTTATACTAGTTGTATGGTTCCGAGTTGCTGGGGAGTTCAGGTGTTTCCCCGTCATCTGACCATGGTTCTAAAATAACGAGGTGCATGTATGAATGTGTGTGTGAATGTGTATGTGTTCCCGGGTCTTTCCTTCAAGATTGACCCCGAACCGTCGCTAATAGCCCACTGTGCAGCTCTAGTGCGACGTTATTTAACAAAACCAAACCAAACCAAGTTGCTGGGAGCCCGTTAAAAATTAAAAAAATAGTTAGTTAGCCCGTTATAGTTAGTTAAAAATAGCCCGTTATAGATTAAAAAATAGTTGCCCACGTCGGGTTTTGAACCTTCAATCATTTGTTCCGAGTGTTCTAATACTGCACTGATTAATCTGTAGCTCCCCCCCCCTCCCGAGTTCGTTCCCTTCCTGATTCTTATCGTCATCACTAAGACCTTACGATTTCTATTTGGTGCAAACTTTAAAAAATAATTAAAAAAACAACTAACTAAAATTTATGGTTCTCAGTTGCATAATTAGTGGTTGAATAATATTATAATACTTATGTTAAAATTGTTAGACATTTCCATGCAGAGGAAGTCAGTATTTTGTGTGCCACAGATGGACATACATACAGCGTCTTTTTAATTTTATAATAATGTAGATCGGTAATAAATAGCCAAATCTTATTTTCTTCTTAAGTTCACACTTTTGCATTGCAGGGGACTATAATTATAATAATAATGATATGGAAAATAATAGATATATTAATTTTTTAAGAACACCATACGAAAATATTTAAATTGAAGTTATTACGTGGAGGATGGCAAAAAAATATTCTCAAGTTTGCTAGTAGCAATTTATCAAGATAAGATGGAACTGTCTTTAAAAATGGATCTTATAAAATCCTTAAAATCTCAATGCACAAAACTACTGAAATTATAAATCAATTGTACATAAATTATTTTTACATACACTAAAAGATTGGATAATTTATTAGTTTCTTTTGAGGATTTTACCGTTTATTTGTGTATGCAATGATTAATCTTCATAAATTTATTGTCAATTGTATGCTTTTGAATTATAAATAGTGAAAATAAGCATAACAACATTTGGTTTCGTCAAAAATTGATTTAAAATGTAACAATTCAAAGATTGTAATTCATAAAAAGTAAAATTCAAAAATAATTTATTTGATATTAATGTCAATATTTTCATATTTTATGCAGAATGGTAATAGTCATGTAGTCAAATAAGTTTTTAAACAGTAATGAATTATTTTTGTAATTTTTTATTTAGTGTGAGTATTTTTTTGTCCCTCACACTAGAAAATGTTTATAGCTCTTCGGTTCTCTAGAATCTCAATACACAAAATAGACGTATTTCACTCAATCAGATAGTATATTCGGATATATGGTTATTATTAAGTTAATATAAGTTATGTTATTTATTATTAGATTACACTGTTTAAGTTATATTTATTTTCCTAACCAGGATTTAAAAAATAAACATGTTCATTCAAGTTTCTGTACCATTGATATTTATTGTAAAATTAATTCCGGATAGTTAAAAATTTTATGAAGTTTTACTTAAAACGAAGAAAAAATTATATCAGAAATTGAAAGTAACCATTTATATAGCTTTTTCTAAATGCACTGACAGATGCACAGATTTACAGATTTGAAATTTCGTAAAGTAATTTCAGTTGGTGTTTCAGACGAATAAAATAGGTCAGTTTTATAAAAAATATGATGGAGAATTTAGCAATGTAATAACATAATTTCCTGAAGTTTGGGACAAAATACATTTTGAATGTTTAATTTTCGATTATAAATAAATATTTAGAATAAAATAATTTAAAAACAAAAGGAAAACCAACTTAAAAATGCACTAAACAGTAATACATTATTTTCAAAATCTACAAACAAGTTGAAGATATTGAATTAGTAAATATCAATTTTATACTCATGAAAACTTTTTGAAATCGTTTTTAACATTTAGGTATGCTTTTTGTGAATGGTACTAACTTCAAACAGTTGTATTAAGTAAAAAAATATATATTTAAATTTTTCGCGACTTGTTCGTAAAATTAAAACATATCAATAATTATTTTTTAGCGTATTTTTCTTAAATTCGTTTTTTTTTAAAGATTTTATTTTTCGCTTTTTAATATTGCACATCTCCTATCCAACACAATTTTCCCCCAAAATATTTGAATTAGAACATAAATCTTGCACGAACTTACATACAATAAATACAAAACAGTCGAATTGATTACCGGTCTCCTTTTGTGCGCTTTGGCGGTGCGTTTTACAGTTAGTTAATGTTTAAAAATTAATATATTTGATAAGCCAAACATCGAATGTTGATTACATACGAGTTATTAGTTTAACTAAAAAAATATTGGGAATAACTTTATGATCCTACCGTTAAAGGATGTCGCAGTTGAATTACGTTTACAATTTTAATGAAATTTCAATTTAATTTAAATATACAAATATCGCATAATCTGGAAAAGCAATCTCTTAAAACTTGTACAAGTTAAGGGGTAAACTAGTTAGGCGATAAGTTAAGCGATAAACTAATTAGTAATATATGAATAATTCAAAACTTGTGAATTAGATGAGTGAGGGCAATTTACATTTCTCATTTATATAAAATTAAAATCATTGCAGTTTTAATTATTATATATTTTAGGTGTATTTAATTTTTCTTATATTCAAGATGAACAAGCGAAGTCCCTGTTTTAATTCAACCTTCCAGTACTACACCTGTTTGTCTGTACATTATTTTTGGAACAAATGTGGTGTTCGATTTTCCTTACGTATATATAAATATTCACACTCTTACAAATTAAACGCAGGGTGTGGATAATACTTTTCACTACCTTAGAAACACAGTTTGAAAGCTTTAAGCCTTCTTAGAAAAAATAATTAGAAATATTATAATCGTATGATCGTTATTAGAATATAGTTGATAGCATTTTCTTAAACACTTCAAAATATATTTTGGTATAACTTAATAATCCTTTATAATATTTGGCAATTGAATGGTTTAAATCCAGCGCTATAAAACAGTTTCAGCTGTGTTTTAGTTGCCAATGAAATCATTTTCATAAATTATTTTGCATTACATTTCAAAATGTCTTTAAAGTGCAACATATTTTCCGTTATATAAGTATTAAAGAAAGCGAGGTGACTGCTGCATCATATTCTCACTCCAGCTTTTTGATACGTCGCGTGTGATTAATTTTCCCTTGAACTATCGGATTTAACTAATGACGTGGGTAAACAATAATTTTTTTTTTAAATCTTAAATTACAATTGGTCTGACATTCTCCTAAAGGTGGGTTGAAAAAAAAACTGATATCCCCTAAAAAAGTTTTAAAAAAGTAAAAATATGCTAATCCCGCTAAAAAACCTTTGAAATTATTGTCGTGGGGTAAATTGGCTAGTACATTTTTTGGATTGCGTTGTGTTATTTTTTTGTATCTTTATGAATAATGTCGTCTTGGAAAAAATACATACATACCAATAATTTACTTTTAAAACGGTGCTTTATTGACACATTAAATTATATAGGAGAAAACTTATGGTTGGGGGGGTTATGTGCAATAATGTGATACTGACTCACGTGTACCGGTTGGGGAGAGTTCCGTCTGAGGCGATTAGCTGGTTGTTTGGGGTGTAGATGACCGGCTACCAGGGGCGTTACCATGAAATGTGGATGCTGATGTCTGGTGTCCTGGCATCAGGACCTTTCCTTCTCCAGGGGCTCGTCTGGTGTCCTGGCATCAGTGGCGTTGGTACCAAATGGGAGCGCTGCCGTCTGATCTCATGGCATTGGGACTTTTCCGGAGATGGACATGAGGACGGGAGACGATGGAGCAAAAATTTACCCGTATCTCTTGGGCAAAGGCAGAGTTGTAAGTCATGTGGGAAACCTTGAATTTCCCACGGTGGTGTCTTGGGGTGGGGGGTTGCAATCCCACATAAATTATTAAACCCACCACTTGGAATTCGCTCCGCCCCTCCTGGTCACCCCTCCTGGCCAATCCTGGCGTGGTTGTAAAAAATGGCTCATTGACGAAACTCTCCCACAATGTAACACAGTAATAAAACCCGGCGACCGTCAGTCTAGCCATCTGACCAAATTGCACAAAGTACAAAATAGGTCAGATCCCTAAGTAAAAATTGCAACGTGTGACAGCACACTGTCACAATTATGGCTAAAAAAGTTGTGATATAAAAAAACAATAATCCAATTACACTAGGGGGATCAACCCTGTCGCTAGTCTTCACCCGGAAAACAACTGCGCTTTCTTTTCTTAGCTCGGTTAAAATTTTACACACACATACATTTTTACAGTTTTAGAAATTTTAGCAGCTTTAATACAGTGAAAAACACAATATAGAAAACGATAACATAAGTTCTTTCAAATAGCATCTTTATATTAGAGAAAAAAATTAAAATGCCCAAACTAGAATATAATAAAATATTTTATAAACTATTCTTTATTAAGAAGTGCACAATACAAAACATAGTTTTACATAAATCGAAAGCTTTAAACGATTAATCTAAATTTATTCAGAGCTAATGGCATTATTTTAGATGAGTTGCAGATTACACAGGAATCAGCATGTAGCTATTAAAATCAACTTAGTAATATGTATTGATCCCGTTTAAAATACCCAGCTCGAATCTGCGCCTGATATAACTAATGCCACACCACCCTTTTGTTATCAATGCCTGGTACATCACATACATTGATGCAGGATTTTTCACTTCAGACCTCTCCTGATAAGCGATAAAGTTAAATCGGTGCTATTGAAAAGCTTCAATGGCTGTTTCTGGCTTGTGGCCAAAATTGATTGGCGCGTTTTTCATGTCATGTAATGAATTAATGGGGTACTTTTTCCACACGCGTTTGAAAATCTAAATTACCTGCGATGTTTCAGATAACTTGGAAAAGTTTTAACTTTTTTTTCACCACATCTTTTTTTAAAAATTCGTTTTACATATACATTTTTTTTCATCTCTTATCTGTGAATATGGTAAACGACAAATTTGATTCTATTGAGTGATTAAATATGTAGAATTTAAAATATATTTTTATTTTAATTCTCAAAGCAGTTAACGTTATTTTGTTCTGAAAATATTTTAAAATGCATCACAAGAATTTATAAAATACAAAGAAATAATGTTTAATAAATTAGGGAAAAAAATTATGTTTTATGCTAATTTTAATATCAGAAAGTATATTTACGATTTTATATGTAAAGTGAAAGTCTAAAAAAAAAAAGAAAAAGAAATTAAGAAATATTTTTTTTCTTTTAAGTTTATACAATTTAATTGTGTTTTTATTGTTATTTAATTGTTTTACATCGTGCTGCGTACAGTTTCAAAGTCTGTCATTTATTTATATATATTTAGATTCAAACTTCACATTCCCAAAAACGTGTTAGGGGTGAATCTTAAAATTGCCAAGTCAAATATGTGTTCTTACAAATTTTTTTAGGGTTAAATTACCAAGTTTCTTTAGTCTGATAAGTTACCTATTTTTCAAGCTTGGATGGGAAAAAAATATTTTTAGATGGAAAATTGACAACTGACCAAATGTAAAATTTGCAATGATTTTCCCAACACTTTTCATGTTTAAGAATGTTGAGCCATAAGAATGTTGGTAAATTTCTTTGAATTGACAAAACCACAAACCTAGTTGGCAAATATGTGAAGTTTTGAGCTTTTTTTTTAAATTGAAACTTCTTAGTTTCTTTAAAATAAAGCCAAATGTTTCATACATTTGCCAACTATGTTTGTGATTTTCCCAAGACTACATGAATTCAACAACACTGTGTGTCTCTCCTCTACCCCCCCCCTTTAGCAAGGGCCCTGAATGTGTTCCTATAAACTATACTGTCTACTTCAAAAGAAGTTATTTAAATAACTTTGTTAATGCTGTGAAAATGGTTCAGTTACAAAATATAAGAGATAAAAAAAAACATGCAGTCGTTTTTGTTGTAATGACTCTTAACGTAAATGTTTATTCTTGTATCATCACATGTTTCCTTAAATTGGAAAAACACGCATTACCCAAAGTGTGTACATACTAGATAAAAATAAAAGGAAAAAAACAAGTTGGCTAACGTGCAAAAGGACAATTCGAATTACAGAATATAAATTAGAAAAAAAAATCGTTTGCGAAATACGCTAATCAAAGATGTGTTGTTGCTCAAAATCAATAAACTAAGGAGATAGATTAAAAGATTGCGTTCGAAATATTTTTCCCATTTCCATTTTTATTTAAACGGAATACGTAAGTTAATTCAAATATCTCGCGGAAATCATAAGTAAAAGTAATCAATAAAAGTTGATTATGGTGAAATAAAGGAGAAAAAAAAAGACGTCGTTTAGAGAATAAATTACGCAAACATTCATCAGATTGGAGTTTGCTTTACGCATCGTATAAAAAAAATCACGAATAATAATATAAATGTAATTGGAATCAATGAAAAAGCTCACATATCTAAATGTCTTGCATGTAATGATATTAAGGTTATTTCCCAACTTTAATCATTCCTTAGTCTCCTCTTCGATATTTGGTGCTGTGATGAATCTAAATAAAGAAAACTGGAATGAAATCCCGATAAAAAGGTTGGATAATGGTGTTTTGAGAGAAACAAACATTTACAGGGAGCGTAAACCATATTAAGTTCATAACATTAAATATAAACTTAATGATATAAGTATTGAGTACATAAACAATTGGATAAGTTTTGCGTGCTTCTTTTTTACTTTCGGGATCAATACAAAGTTTATTATTGTTTGTATTGTCTTATTTCAATGTATTTTCAAAATTATTCCTGATAACATATATACTTAACTAGCTGATATACCCGTTCTACGCAAGAGAAGAAGATAAGTTACAATATAGATACAAATAAATACACATAAATTTAAAGATGAACAATTTTTATAATTGTGTAATAATAACTATTATAAGAAAGGCGAAATTTTTATTTATTTTTCGACATTTCTTATTTATTTGACGATATTTTGGCAATATATAGTCATCAGCCAATCAGAATGATCCTCATAATTTTATATACTATTGAAAATGTCCATTGTTTCAATTTTATATTTTGCATTGTTACATGTTCTCCATGTAAATCCTATGAGAAGGTTTTTATTAAATCGTTATTTCGGTAGTTCGTGTTCGATTTTTTAAAAATCCTTTCGTAGTGCATTTTTGCGGCCCAAGATGAATATGTGCTCCAAAGTTTAGCACTCTAGGTCTTATAGATCTGTAGATACCCAAACTAACGTCGTTACGAACATCGAAAAAAGGGTTTTACACCCCCTTAAATACGTTCGATCGGAACAAAAATAGCTTACTTTTCCTATTTAAGGCATAAAGAACAACTTTGCAAAATTTCTTCTCCATAGGTATACGGGAAGTTGGAAAATCAGTGATGAGTGAATGAGTGGAGTTTTTCGCATTTATATATACAGCATTAAAAATATATGCATTCAAAATAAAAAAAAATGTACAAGTGTTAACATTTTAAAATGACAATTGAATAAAAAAAAATCCCAAATCCGTAGTTGAGTTCATTAAATCTGTTATTTAATTAGTTTATAAATAATAAAACTACAAATAGACCATAAAAACCAAGATACATATTTATACCTAGTGTTATTAAACCAGTGAAAATGTTTAACTGTATTAAAATAATAAAAAAAAGCAATTGCTTTTATTTATTTTCCCGTAATGAAATTTCCCCCACCTACTTAAGAAAGGGAACAGATCTAAATCTAATTTACTCTTCTGCCCACATTTACACCAAAGGCTTCTTTATTCCTTTTCCAGAAGTAGCCTTTTATATCAGTTAACAGCATTGACAACGCTGAGACTGTGATTTGTTTCTTCCTTTTATTATGTATTACGCTTGCACATTAATAAAGAAAGCGTCAAATGCATCTGTTACTCCTGCATCGCGATCTTTTTTTTTTATCTTTACTATTATTAAATAACATATACATATATTTCGGTATTTATAAATAACACAAAATCAAAAATTGCAATTGAATGCAATTTTTAATTTATTTTTTAAATTATTACTGTCGCCAAAAATTTGAACATATATGTACTGTCTTTGTGTACTTTTATGGTATTTCAATATTTTCTGCATGAAAAAATGCTTTTTATTAATTAACTGATACTATATTGTATTTCCTTCACGACTGATTGTCTCAAATAAATTTTTATATCGGTGTTGCAATTACATTTTAGTTAGAAAAATAATCTGATGTGACGATTTATATCAATCAATATTGTATGAAAGGACGTTTTTAACATTGAAATGATAATAGAAATAGTTAGAAATTAACCAATTTGATATGATAATTTTGAAACAGTACTGTAGCATAATAAGCTTACGCATTTTTACATGTGATTTTTTTTTAAAAATCAAACAGTCGTGTAATGCAGAGTTTTTTGTCACTTCCTTATCAAACACACTACGTGTGCATCTTATATATCGAAAAGAGGTTATTTAAATTGTTTTTTGACTCTTTGAACTTTAAGGGTGACCCGAGCCTCAAATTGTTAAATTGTGCATCTTAATTTGTTAAATGATGAATTCAGAAATACCATATTTTTATATTATTAGAACATCTTTTTCTAAACAATAATCAAAAACAAAAATATATTTTAAAATTTGTTTTTTATTGTTTGCGTTTTTTAAGCTTAAATATACTTTGTTTTAAAAAACACCACTCCTCTTTAGATTTTTAATGTTTTTATTTTTTTTAATTGATTAAATAACGTCAAAGTATAAACTACCCACGTATGAAAAGACTTTTGCATATTTGTGTTTTAATTGTCCTCAAAAACTTATTTTAAGTTCACAACCCAAAAAAAATTCACATTTTTAAGTTTAATAATTTAAAAAAAAAAATTACAACTTAATTTAAAAAAGCTGTGCATACGTTTATAAAACAGATATTAGAGCTTCAAAAACTATTAACAGTTTAGTTTTAAGTTAATTATTTACAAAACCTTATCATTTTAAACGTGACTACAATTAAAAATAAAATTGAGTAAATGACGATTGTTGCAGACGAAAAGTATGTAGAAATATGATAAATAGTATATAAACATCTAAAAATCATACGTTCTGTTTCTTTTTCTGTTTGAAAATTTTGTACACACCTTCTAAAATACGTTTAGCAATGTTTTATGAAGACAAAAAAAATTTAGCAATTTTTTGGGAATTAGGGCTCGGGTGCCCCTTAAGAAAATAATTTCAGCTATATATATATATATATATATATATATATATATCTACAGATACCAAGTTAAAGTTGCTTTTTAAAAACTCAATTATTACATAAATTTTTTTAGGAATTATTCATAACCCCAAATTAAGAGAATCTTTACCAAACAATTATTATATACCAAACATATAAGTAATAAACACACATATAGAATAAATTTAATAATTAATTACAAATAAAACAGTCTAAGCAGAATATTCAATTGCTTCTGCAAACTTCTTTAAAGAGAAATATAAAACTTTCTAAGTCGTTATTAATCAAATGAATTTTCGCTTTATACATTTAACTAGAAAATGTCAACATAAAACTAATTAAATAAGGGAATTCTCCACAAAGCCTGTAAGGTCGATTAATCTCTTCATTTAAATTTAAATCGTGGTTTGAAAGGTTGAGCCTTGGCTTTAGATAAATATGCCGAAGAAAACCTTACTCAATAGGAAGATTTATTTTAGGTTTTTTAAACAAAGATTTTATGTTGAATTTGGCTATTTTCTAAGTATTGCTTCTGGGCGCAACGATTTTATTTTACTAAACCAGGAGTCCAGAAAGTACCAACACTACTACCGCGCCCAAGTTTTAAAATTATGTGCACTAAATATTATTTGTGTGCACACAGAATTTATCAAGCAGAAACTACGGTCGATTAATATCTTCATTTAAATTTAAATTGTGGTTTGAAAGGTTGGGCTTTGGCTTTAGATAAATATGTTGAAGAAACCCTTACTCAATAGGGTGATTTATTTTAGGTTTTTTAAAAACTGATTTTATTTTGAAGTTGTCTATTTTCTAAGTATTGCTTCTGGGCGCTACGGTTTTATTTTACTAAGCCAGGAGTCCAGAAAGTACTAACACCACTACCGCACCCAAGTTTTAAAATTAGGTGCACTGAATATTATTTGGGTTCCCACAAGATTTATGAAGCAGAAAGTAAGGTTGATTAATCTCTTCATTTAAATTTAAAACGTGGTTTGAAAGGTTGCGCCTTGGATTTAAAAAAATGTGCCGCAGAAAACCTTACTCAATACGGTGATTTATTTTGGGTTTTTAAACACAGATTTTATGTTGAATTTGCCTATTTTCTAAGTATTTCTTCTTGGCGCTACGGTATAATTTAACTAAACCAGGAGTCCAGAAAGTACTAACACTACTACCGCGCCCAAATTTTAAAATTATGTGCACTGAATATTATTTGGGTGCACACATAATTTATGAAGTAGAATGCAACAAATGAGCTGATAATGAACAAATGATTGAACAAATGAGCTGATAATGAAACCTTTCATTTTCGGTTTAGGCATCGCTTATCTTTTAATTAAAACGCCAATGTAAATATACAGTAAACCAACCAGTATTCTTTTTGCCAACACGGGATGAGAAAAGCACACAAGAGCAAACGTGTTTCTTATTTCATTGCAACTCGTATTCGAAGTTTTATACCATGCCAACCACAGATTACTGTTAAAACCTGACTATGAAATCTTTATATAGTGCGCGAGCAAGGTGAAAACCAGATACTTACAAATGTCACAATATAAATTATGTATGATTCTATAAAACTAATAGGTAAAATAATAATTAAAAGGAAATATGAAACATAATGGAGAAGTAGCATACATATACCAAAAATCTGCATTATTTATACCCTTCTCAAGTAATTTAATGAATTCGAAACTTATAGACTAGTATCTAACCCTTAAAAAATAATTTAGTTTTAAAATATCTCCAAAAACAATAAAAATGTAAAAATCAATTATTTAACTTTACCTCGTTTTATATATTCATTTTTAAATTAGAATTAAACTTTTCAAGACATGTGAAAGCTATTTAATGCTAAATAAGTTTACAAAACGATTGTATTCCAGAAATTGCATTTTTTCCCGGTTGCAGAGTTGCATTTAAAGTGACAAATGTGCGGCAAATATAAAATTTCTAAAGATGTAGCCATTGTATTCTCATTTTTTAAAAGACTTATTTGTCGATGCAATGTTAACATCTTTTTACGAATGGCATTCTTCAAAGACTGAGCTTTGGCATTCGCAAAAGCAAATGATTTTGCCGACCAATCTTTCAAACTGATTTCTTAGGTGATTTAGGAATTTCTTTCGCAAGCGTAACTGTCTATTTCAGTAATGCCTTTATTACTCACTTTTAATGCCAACGTCAGATGTGATAGTAACAACAGGGACGAAAAAGACTGTAAAAAATTTTTATGTATTTCTGACAAAGACGTTCTCCTAAAGCTTGCTTTAAATCTGTAACAGTAATGACTATTTCAAACCAATAAGACCGACTTGCATAATGCTAATACCTTGCATGCTAATGCATTATGAAGAAATTAAATGTATCGTTGTATATTGTAATTTATTTATAGTCTATAAAACCGATGTGGGGAGAGATCGAGTTTATTTTAATAATCTTAACATTTAACAAATAAACCATTTTTTTTATATTAAAAAAATTCAAATTTCCGTTTGAAATGTTAATGTATTTTCTAGATGTAATTTTTTTATATGTTTTAAGTGTTATATAATGCGTGTGATTTATTACAATTATAGAAATAATGATCATGAAGAAGCATTTCCAAATTTTCTAAAAGCATTTTATTTATTTAAAAAAAATAGCAATGTTATTTTAATATGATACGTTAAAGGAATAATTGTATGTTCGTTAAAACGTTTTTTTAAAAAAGCATTCAAAATATTTACAAAATCCTTGTTTCGTAAATAAAAATAAAATTTGCGTGTCCTTTTGTTTTGATCCAAAGTCAATTTATGTGGTTTTAAAAATACATAAAATGTAATACTACAGTTGTACTTTAAGGTAAGTATATACAAATACATATAGTGTGGCAGCAAATATAATAAATATACAAAAGTGAGAAATCGAAAATTATCTTTTATATTTTTCATTTTTAGTTTATATTTAGTGACAATTTTAAGTGTAAATTAAATAAGTTTTAACTATGTAAATTAAGTTAATCAGACTAAGAAAGGAATACAAAAAAATAATTTTATATTATTTAAACAAATAAAACAGACGCTCTTTATTGTATGGGACTTAACCCTACCGAATTTCATTGTAAATTAACCAATCATTTAATCAACCCAAGAAAAGATTTATTCGCAAACTAATTCTTAAATTAATAAAAGCCTGCTACACACTTTCGAGGAAATTACCAAATGTCCCGTAAACTTAAAACAAACTAAACCGCCGTCGCAATTAAAATCCACTCCCCCCGAGGGAGCATCCCAGATTAATGTTATTGTGTCAAAGCCAATATTGAATAGACCTGAAAGAGAAATTAACTTTAATCCCAGAAGCAACGCAATCTCAAGTGCTTAGAGCTATTTAAAAACGAGGCGCCAGAGGGATTGACCCAAAGTTTCCTGTGAAGAAGACGCGCCATAATATTCGATATGGTGTTTGAAGAGGCATGCAAGACGTGGATTGTAATCATCTTATGCAATTTCTTGAAGCAGCAGGAACTAAATCAACACATGTAAATGCATGAGAATCCCCCAAGAGATTCGGCTATGTTTGTCTATCTCTCCTAAGCCGATATTGAGACCCGGGGAGGTTGGGGAGCTTAAGGGAAGGTCAGGAATCTGGTTGCATGAGCCAGATGGGGCTGGATTTTTTTGTGTGTGATGAAGCTGATCAAATCAGTACTTCTATTAGTTCGGGAGGAACAGGCCTTTCATTAATGATTTAAGTATTGTTAATTTATTCATGAGTATTGTGTTACCTTCGTAGAAAAGGATCCACGTTCAAAACTGACGATTCCGGGTTATGCCCGCCAAATACTTAACCCTCTAGTGCATAGGGTAGCATATATGCTACACAAGTTTAAAATGACCGCTAGTTGCATCTATTGAGTTTTATGTTAACTATTTTAGTATTGTCACGTAGAGAACCATGTGTCTAGTTCTTATAACCGCCGCTAGTTCCTTTATCTTTATAAAATAATTGTGATAAACGCAATCAGTTGCTTCTCGGTATGTTGATCTAAAACTGGCTCGTGAAAGTAAATTTTTCAAAGATTGTTTTAATACTTATAAGTATTATATGCCTCTGGATATATGTATATTGTATCTAACTATATTTTCATACTTTTTGAATTTTTTTTAGTAATTACAGATGATGTTGCATATACGCTACACAACGGTTTTAATTAATTATTTAATTAAATAGGCACTTCAGGATTTTTTTAGTATATTTTTCAGCGGTTCATGGGCCAAAAGAAAACGATATAAAAATAATTTCATTAAAAGAGAAAAAATCATGCATTAGAGGGTTAAAAATAATGACATTTGTAAGAGGCGAATTCGCAAATAAACTTTTTTGGAAAATGCCTATGATAATAGTTTATTGGGCAAAAGTCAAGTATTTTGTAGGAATTACTTTGATTTCATCATGATTTTGAATATTGATTTCTTTATGTCAATATACTGGTTAGTGATGTCAATATAATGCTGGCTGGGATGTCAATATAACATCCATATTTATCTGGTTGGACACATACAGTTGCTTATAACTCTGACTTTAAAATATGTATCTTAGGTCCTGCTCTAGTATCCATGTAGTTTGAACATTCTAACCTTTAAAAATCCAAAAATTGGTTTGTGTAAAAAAAAATCATTTCTGTATCTATGTATGAAGCAAATAAATTCAGTAGTCTTATTAGTCTTGAGGAAAATACTCTTATGAATTAAAGAAAATTTGCTGTAGTCGCAAGTAATTAAAGCAATTTCTCAAATATATTGTAGAATATACATGTTAAGTATGCTGCCTACTTGTTTTAGTAATGAACTATGTCTTCAAATGTATTTTGTGCATAGGGTTTTAACTTTATGATTGATTACGCCTTGTATATCCGTAGGTGTAGACAGTCTTCCCAACTTTAAACATAATTTTAAAATTCCTAAGAAAGACATGTTGACACATTTTTTAAAACAAAAGCGTTAGAGGAACTTTTAAAAACTATATCTGCTAAAATACTGCATTTTTAAGAAATGTCTGGAGAGGAAGTAACGTATGTCTCTTGTAGTACAGACAGACCTAATATTTCGATATTTTACTCATTCCTTAGATATTTAATAATAAACAGAGCTATTTTATATTATGCATGTGATATTCTGATCTAGTATCCCTGTATTTTAAATAGCTGAACTTATAAATGCCAATAAATATGGAAAAAAATTACCCTGTATTTAGAAGAAAAAAAATTGCAGTATCTTGGTAAAACTTTAATATATTCCAATAGTCACATATTTACTATGATGGAGTGATATCGCAGATAAACCTTTTAAGTATCAATCACAATTTTCATTGATATTAATTTAAAGAAAGTAATAATTACACAATAAATTTTTAAATTGCTACCTGTGTCTTTACCTGCATATTATTTCTTAGTACAACAAGGCTAAGAAGTGATCAACTGAAATAACACGGTTGAGTCAAAATAGTTCTGTTGGAAAGCTTTCTGCACGCTATTTGTCGTTTAAACCAAATTTATACTTAATAAAGAAAATAATTGAAATGGGGTACTGCATATAAATGTTTTTTTCCCTTGAAATATGTCTATTTTTTAATAAAATTAATCAATTGTTTTACGAGACATGCAAGGTCCAGTTAATATATAAGATCTATTGAAATACAAGCTAGTATTTTGGTATATTAAGTATTATTCAGCTGCACATAAATTCGACAAATTTTTTTTGAAAATTTATGTATTTTTTTTTTAATTTATCAACACAGGCAAACATACATACAATGTTTTATGCACTATAACGAAAAGAGAAATAATGGATACTTATATTTCACATGTTTGCATAGTTACATACATACATTTTTATTTTAAAATAATCTTTAAAATTGTCATAACATAAATACTTTATATTGCCAGAAATAAATATAGAACTTTACGTGTGCCTGTATTGTAAGTATTTTTGTATGTATAATACTAACCAAAAACTAATAGTTTAAACGTTTACATAAAAAACGGATAATGTTTCAGAAAAATGGATAGACAAAAAGTAAATACCTTTTTATCGATGATAAATACAAAAATGAGTTATTAAATTACATATGTGTACTATTTAAAAGGTACGTTATAAATAGTGTATATCTACAGCTATATATACATTATTAAGTTTTATTTAATAAAAAAATTAAATAGGTGTATGTCCATATTTTTAATAGTGGCATGCGATTTTTAAGTTTGTGTTCGATAATAATGTGATACATTTTGACATATATTATAAACAAAACTTCTTGCGCAAATATACAGTTTTTTTTACCTTATATGTGATATATAGAAAATGACCTAAAGTTAATTTGATCTTAAGAAAAAAACGATCGCATATAAAATTAATTATCGTTGTTAAATTAATAAAATGGATATTAGAAAAGACTTTGATCTAAATTTATTTAATAAATCCCGTTCACTGAAACATTAAACTCCTACCAATAAAATGCAGGGCAGTTCACGAATATTTAAAAGTTATTACCCACGAAGTAATCAAAACCAACAACATGATATACAAGGCACACAGTCTCATACTAAATATCCATATACTAGATGTAGGAGGTGATCCATGCATTACTTATTATGGGATACAATTGTGTGATATTATAGTAACGAGCCATTGTTACATTAACGCAGCTCACTTGCGTATGTGCTAAACATCAATTTAATCCCTTAGTATGTAGATTTAACCAACATCGATATCGTGTTACCCGCTAAACACGGCGAACGGCGGCGTTTGCTCTAACCGGAGCATGTTATCTCTACCGGTAAAGTGCAATTGCTTGATGTGTAACGCAATTACAAGCCCGTTTCTGTAACAATTTTATGATACTTTGGCTGCGTACTTAGATCTTTAGTTTCGAAAAGTGCGATGCAATAGCAATGTAAATTGGTTTAAAATGTAATATCAATTTATATAGGATATAATAGTCGTTGCTCTTTACAATTTGTTGGAATTGAAAAGTATTTCTTTTTCATAAAATAATTATTTATTATTTAAAAAAAATATGAAGGAATCGATATATTTTGTTATTGGTTTCATACAAGCAAGTCCTTCCTTTGTTTTGTATATGCATTGCTTAGAAATATTGATTTCTATAATATTTAGTATTGTATAATGCAATTACTGATATCTTTAACCCTCGATCACGCGCAAGGGTGTGTTTTACACTCCATGGAAAGCGATTGCATAAATATATCGTAGCTTTTATATCAAAATGGGTCAAACCAAGTGTGGCTGCTTTTAAGGTCACCTTCTGATAGGAAAATTATTTTTTTTTAATTTATGTTGAAGTTTAATATAATTTCAGTCATATGGTGTAAGACACCCCTTTTGCTTCCTAGTGTCATTTTTTTTATTGAGTTTTTCGCATTATTAACTTACATGGTGCTGCTGAAACGATTAGAAGCATTGCCGAAAGAAGTTTCCACAAATGAAAAATACATAAATGAATGTTATTTTAATTCTAAAAGTGGTTTTTGTTCTTAAAATCCGAAACTAAATATTTGGGTGTGAAACACCCCCTTTTAGCGATCTCGTACTTGCATGAATAGATGGCTTGCTCCCGGGTAAAAATAATTGTTCATTTATCCGTAATTAGATTTAATTTTAACTAAACGATATGTTTATCGTAAGAAATATACATGTTTTAATTGTAAAATTAATATTTGTTCTTAAAAATCAAAATTAAATAGTGGGATTTGAAACACACTTTGCCCTTCACCGTATGTGTTTGAGTAAAACATTATATTTAATATTTATTTTTCTTTTCAGTTGTAATGCTAGGTTGAATCTTATTTAAAAATGACAAAATTGTGTAATACTACGAATTGCATTTGTAGATGAATTGATGAATTGTGGTATGTAATAGATTGAAATTTATAACTACAACAATTCAAAAAACATTATTAATATTAATCAACAAAAAAATAATATGAATATCGTTATTATATTTGATTGATATTTAATGTATCGTAAATTCGTGTTTTTTTCTCACATACGAGTTCCATTGTCCCTCCCAGAGGCGATTATTAGAACTATTTATGGGATGAGGGATACCGCGAGCCTGAAGCAATAAGCTTGTTGCAGGTATATTGAAGTATTTTTTTTTGTGTGGAACAAAGAAATACCCCATTGCGAAAGTAACCCGTATTTACGGTACACAAAACCTTAATTACATTTAATTGATATTATTTTCTATATTAGTTTTTCGACCAACAGGGATTTATCCATATTATTGTAAAAATATTGTCAAATAAGAAATTTCATAAAATAATTTTATATTAAGAAATAACTTTATAATAATATAATAATAATTTTATATTCAGAAATAATTTTATAATAATATAATAATAATTTTATAATAATATAATAATAATTTTATAATAATATAATAATAATTTTATAATAATATAATAATAATTTTATAATAATATAATAATAATTTTATAATAATATAATAATAATTTTATAATAATATAATAATAATTTTATATTAAGAAATAATTTTATAATAATATAATAATAATTTTATATTAAGAAATAATTTTATAATAATATAATAATAATTTTATATTAAGAAATAATTTTATAATAATATAATAATAATTTTATAATAATATAATAATAATTTTATAATAATATAATAATAATTTTATAATAATATAATAATAATTTTATAATAATATAATAATAATTTTATAATAATATAATAATAATTTTATAATAATATAATAATAATTTTATAATAATATAATAATAATTTTATATTAAGAAATAATTTTATAATAATATAATAATAATTTTATATTAAGAAATAATTTTATATTAAGAAATAATTTTATAATAATATAATAATAATTTTATATAAAGAAATAATTTTATATTAAGAAATAATTTTATATTAATATAATAATAATTTTATATTAAGAAATAATTTTATAATAATATAATAATAATTTTATATTAAGAAATAATTTTATAATAATATAATAATAATTTTATATTAAGAAATAATTTTATAATAATATAATAATAATTTTATATTAAGAAATAATTTTATAATAATATAATAATAATTTTATATTAAGAAATAATTTTATAATAATAATTTTATATTAAGAAATAATTATATAATAATAATTTTATATTAAGACATAATTTTATAATAATAATTTTATATTAAGAAATAATTTTATAATAATAATTTTATATTAAGAAATAATTTTATAATAATATACTAATAATTTTATATTAAGAAATAATTTTATAATAATATACTAATAATTTTATATTAAGAAATAATTTTATATTAAGAAATAATTTTATAATATACTAATAATTTTATATTAAGAAATAATAATATAATAATAATTTTATATTAAGAAATAATTTTATAATAATATAATAATAATTTTATATTAAGAAATAATTTTATAATAATATAATAATAATTTTATATTAAGAAATACTTTTATAATAATATAATAATAATTTTATATTAAGAAATAATTTTATAATAATATAATAATAATTTTATAATAATATAATAATAATTTTATATTAAGAAATACTTTTATAATAATATAATAATAATTTTATATTAAGAAATAATTTTATAATAATATAATAATAATTTTATATTAAGAAATAATTTTATAATAATATAATAATAATTTTATATTAAGAAATAATTTTATAATAATATAATAATAATTTTATATTAAGAAATAATTTTATAATATAATAATAATTTTATATTAAGAAATAATTTTATAATAATATAATAATAATTTTATATTAAGAAATACTTAATCTAAAAGAATTTCAGATAAGTAATTTCTTTTTTCTAGAAATATAGTCCAACTCTTAAAAAAATGAGATTATCAGTAATACTAATTCTCAACATCTGAAGTTGACAAGAATTCTCAAACATCTGGAAATAGGGTTTTGCCTTGACCACTCATGAGAAAATACACGCGTTTTTTTTGGTTGAATAATTTGCTATGATATCATATCTTCTCAATATTTTGAATGCCTTTGTTTCAAGTTTCGATTTATTTTCTTTACTTGAATATTTTAAGACATATCGGATGGAAATGTCGAACAACTATTATCAGAAATAAATAAAGTCATCTATGATTAAAATTTTACTAAAACTAAATTTCTGACCATAATTTTAATTTTTAAGTATTTAATAATATTATTATAATTATTAATAATAAGTGTAATAGTAGTATTATTCATAGTATTATTATTATTAGTAGTAGTAGTATTAGTATTCATATTACTATTATTAGTATTCATATTACTATTATTAGTATTCATATTACTATTATTAGTATTCATATTACTATTATTAGTATTCATATTACTATTATTAGTATTCATAGTACTATTATTAGTATTCATATTACTATTATTAGTATTCATAGTACTATTATTAGTATTGTTATTAGCATTAGTATTCATAGTATTATTATTAGTAACATTAACCATAATATTATTATTAGTAATATTAATCATAGTATTATTTATAGTATTATTATTAGTATTTATAGTATTATTGTTATTAGTATTAGTATTCATAGTATTATTATTAGTAATGTTAATCATAGTATTATTTAAAAGTATTATTATTAGTATGTATAGTATTATTCTTATTAGTAGTAGTATTTATAGTATTATTATTATTTTTATTGTAGGAAATCAATGCCCATTTTCTCATCACTCATTCTTGTTTGTAATAGAACAACCCATGCATTTAAACCTGTAGCTTAGTGGTGGCACCATCCTATTCATGTTGAAAATTTTCATGTAATCAGTTCTGTGCCGTCCCAGCGGGTCAATCTCGTAGGCACCCACTTAAATATTCCTATCTTTAAACATTATCTTAAGTTTGAATAACCTAAAGTTTGAATATATTTCAATAATGTCTTGTCTACCTCTTGTATTCCTTTCTCTGCCAAAACACCCCAATGATTATTAGTATTTATAGTATTATTATTAGTATTTATAGTATTATTATTAGTATTTGTAGTATTATTATTAGTATTTATAGTATTATTATTAGTATTTATAGTATTATTATTAGTATTTATAGTATTATTATTAGTATTTATAGTATTATTATTAGTATTTATAGTATTATTATTAGTATTTATAGTATTATTATTAGTATTTATAGTATTATTATTAGTATTTATAGTATTATTTTTAGTATTTATAGTATTATTATTAGTATTTATAGTATTATTATTAGTATTTATAGTATTATTATTAGTATTTATAGTATTATTATTAGTATTTATAGTATTATTATTAGTATTTATAGTATTATTATTAGTATTTATAGTATTATTATTATTATTTATAGTATTATTATTAGTATTTATAGTATTATTATTAGTATTTATAGTATTATTATTAGTATTTATAGTATTATTAGTATTTATAGTATTATTATTAGTATTTATAGTACTATTATTAGTATTTATAGTACTATTATTAGTATTTATAGTATTATTAATTATTAGTATTTATAGTATGTAACCAGCGTTATTCATTTATGTTATTATCTTATATGTTTGTCCTATTATCATGTCCCCGTCACCTGTATATATTTTCATGTTCCCGTTACGTGTCTATATATTGTTCCCGTTATTACGATTGTAACGCCCTCTACATATGTTATGTCTTTCCCGCTGCGCAGGAAAGCTTCAGTCATGTAACTGCCTCTTACGGTGATGCGTATTTAAGGTTTCGTTCCTCCCCGAGATTATTGTAATGTTAGGCATATGTGATTAAAGATGTTTATGTTCAATCGTTGAGCAGTTATTTAGTCAATACGCCTTATAAATGGCTACCCAACGTGGCGCAACACTGTAAGAACAGCAATTGCATGGCTCGCTTTTTAGGTTTTCGTTCCGATTGATGAAAATGGCGAGGGCCGCCATTTTGAAGTTCGTTTCTAAACGAACTATATTTCTGTTCTTCAGGCAAGAAGGAATGTCATCGGATGTTTAAGATAAGTGTTATTTTGTTTTCTCTTCAGTGTTATAATTTTTTTAATTTGTAGGCTAGGTTAAAGTTTTGAAACGCAAAGTTTCGTTTTTCAGTATACATCCTGTTTACTGTGAGGAGACAATTTTGCATAACACGTATGCTGTGTCTCGTTTGGAGTGTTATCTCTAATGATTTAATTTTAACTAGTCTTTTGAAATTAAACCGCAATGGTTTGCTGTGTTTTGGCACTGAATTTCAAATTAAGAACCACCTTGGTTCTGTAAATACTGATTGTGCGAATCGTATTTGGTAGCATTACGAATTCAAAATTCGTACACACGGAGATAAAAAGAAAAGCAATTTTTCCCCCTCCTCTCCACATAACTGATAGTGTTTTATTTCTCATTTATTTGAAATTATTGCTGGCCTTGAAAATTCTGATTGTGGGTTTTATCTATTTTATTTTGTTCTTTTTCGGGAAAAATAAAAGAATGTTGTTTTACATGCAAACATAAAAATAAATGTGTTCTTGAGAGTGATTTAGAATAGTAGATATTTTATTGGCAGGAAGTTTTATTTGTGATAGTGCTTATTTAATTTAATTAGTGGCATTAACTAATTATTAGTTATTTAATGTTGTTTTAAAATTTATTTTGAAAGAACACTTGAATTGATTCCTCATTAAATGGAAATTGTTAATGCTATTGTTTTGATTTTATATTTAAGTACTTCATAGATTTCTAAATAATTTAAACAAAAGTGAGTCTTCTTATAAATTTGTTCAATCATGTTAAAATATATTTTGGTATTCTGGTAATCTAATATTGAAATGGTACCATAGAAATAGTGCATTTTAACTAGAGATCGGGTGTTATACAGTGTCATTTACACTTGAAAAGATTTCATACTGCACAGTGTCATTTGCTTGAATAAATGAATAGTTGGAATGATTTTATAATGGTTTACAATAAATTTATAATAGTTTAAATGATTTAATATTATTTTAACTGATATTAATTGGTTTTCTGAAAAATAATTATAGACTATTTGAGTGCTAATATTTCATGGTAGGGTAATTGTAGTGAGTTTAAGTGCATTGAACTGTGAAATAGCTCTAGGACTTTGAGGTAATTATTTTGTGTGCCTGTTATCTACTGCCATATTCTGAACTCACAAAGGAACTATTCTGAAATCCCACGATGGCTTTTCTCGCACGAGGAAAGAAGATTGACCTGGTCCGGCGGGCAATTGAACTGGACTTGGATGGTATTGATAGTCTGAAAGTTATTCAACTGAAGACGAGAATACAAGAGAGTGAAGCATATAAGGACGATTTAGAGTTTGTCCAAGCAAGGTTTGAAGAGATAATCGCTGAAAGAATAAAAGAGGAAGACCTTGAAATTAAAGATAAGAAAAGGAAGGAAGACTTTGAAGCTGAAGAAAGAAAAAGAAGACTGGAACTGGAGTACGAAGAGCGGAAAAGAAAAGACGATTACGAATTCCAACTTCAGAAGCTGAAACTCCAGGATGAGGCAACACGATCCCAAGTTCCTCTTACCCAGAACGATGGTTTTCAAGCAGCCAAACCAAGATTGGACTTGCAGACGCTGATCCAGAGATTCGATCCAGTAACGAATGACATCAGATTATACCTCGTTCTCTTCGAGCGACAAGCTCACAGAGCTGAGATTCCAAGGACTTTCTGGGCCTCTCATCTGATTGGTCTGCTGCCATATGATATTGCTCAGATCATTGCAAGAGAAGTCGAAGAAGTTGCACAAGATTATGAAAAAGTGAAACAGCTGCTTCTAAAGCGCTATAAACTCACTCCAGAGAAATTTCGTCAATTGTTCACAAAACATTCGAAATGTCAAGAAGGCACTTGGACAGATTTCGCCTTCGAACTTAGGAATTACTTTCAAGGTTGGATTACAGGTCTCGAGATAACAACTTTTGAAGAATTGTCTGATCTGATGGTTACAGACCAGATTAAACGCCGTGTTCCACAAGAAGTCAAAGAGCACTTCATCGATGACTGGACACAAATAAAGACGACTACAGATCTAGTACAAAAGCTAGATGACCACGAGACGGTTCGTCCAAACATCAGAAATGACTATACGTCGAATACCAAGAAGTGGTCCAGTCCAAGATTTAATACTGGAAACTTCAGAAAAGTGGCGCAGAATCCAAAGCCAAGGCAAAATGAAAGAAATCCTAATCCAGAGAACAAGCCTGCCATATAGTGCTATGGATGTTCCAGACCTGGTTTCATAAAGGCAAAGTGTCCGACATGCTCTCCAACGGCGAGAAATGAGAATTTCCCTGCAAATTCACTTACCATGTACACTTGCCATTCCAAGATGTCCCCTATTGCACTGATTGATATGTGCATATCCGGTGTACGAGCCAGAGTTTGCGCAGACACAGGTGCCAGCAGATCAGTCGCTGGTGAGATCCTCTACAACCTGCTGAAGAGAAAAGGAGTGGAGTTCCAGGAGACTTCAGTAACCATGACTTTGGCAAACGGTTACCAAACTACTGAAAAGGCTTGCACAGCCACGGTGTCCATTGAGATTGAAAACAAAACAATCATTCTGGATCTCCTTGCCCTTCCAAATGCAAAAGGAAATCGAACTCTCTTAGGAACAGACTTCCTAGAAAAGTCGGAAATTGTTCTCGACATAAGAAACAAAAGGTGGACTTTTTGTGACAACCCTCGCCGAAAGGTTTATTTTGGGAATGACATCACATCGACGTCTCAGCAACCTGTCCAAACTCTTCCCATCAACAGCTGTAATCTCCGTGAAGAAGAAGGCGAGAGCTTGAACATCGAGCAAAGGCTCCAGGTCAATAATTTGCTTCAGGATTTCGAGGAAAGCTTCAAACCAGGGGGAGAGAGCACGACTTTCATAGAGCACCGCATTAATACGGGAACGCATGCTCCAGTCGCTTATCCACTAGGGTGGAGTGAAAAGGGCGAAAAAAAAATTATTTCAAATTTTAGTTTTGCCTGACCCAACGAATGGTGCCATTTGGTGAAAAATTCACTGTGAAAAAATTTAAGCGGAATCGTTCATCATCTTCAGGTTCCACATTGAGATATAAAATATCATATTAAAGTCAAACAATAAAAAAAATCATTTTTTTTATTTTAATTTAATTTTTACAATATTTTATTTTCAGATTAAAAAACGATTCTAATTATTAAAAAATAGACATGAACATATAAACACACATTATTTTCAGATTTCACACAAGGTCCTAAAAAGTTCATCTTGGTGTCAAATTTCGGAAGTTCGTTTCGTGACTTTATTCCGCTGCGAAGTATCCATCCCCGACGGCTTCTACACCACATGTTGCCAATGATGCTTGTGTTTCCAGTTTCACATGCCTCACCACTGCTTGAGAATGGCTTCTCTGTTCAAATTGTGAACCATTTCTGATCAATCTTGTTATGTCTTCATCGCTGAAGTTCGTGGTAACTGGTGGTTCCAAAGGATTGCCATAGTGAATCATCTCGAAATAGTTATTTGCTTTTAAATTAAAATTAGGAAGATTAAATTATCTTATTTTCCCCTTTGAGTTAGTTTTTCTTGATTTCAGTATTCTTCTGAAGCCAAGTTCTCGAATGTGTGCTCGTTCATTTAGCATCGCTAACAGAATATTCTCAGAATGAGCAAAATAACAGTTCCTCTGAATAAATTCGTGAACGATTGCCTTAATATCTTCTGGAAATAATGAACTTTTTTTTTATCATTCCATTAAGGTGACGTGTTTCATGTGTGGCATTCGGGATTTTCTTTACTTCAAACCAGGATGGCACATAAACTTTCTTAACATATTATACCATGAGCTTAAAGTCTGATGGAGCGTCATTATTGCTTTGGCGGTCGATACGTAAAGGCGAAGAATTTTGTTGGCTGAAGTGAGCCATCTTGAGTGAAACATCTTCCCGGGTCTTCTGTTTGCTAATTCTGGAAGGCATACCCCCAATGATACTGCCTAGAAATGTCGAAGAGGTGTTTTTGGTCTATACTAAGTTCTTTTTTGTCAATTTCGGGAAAAGCAACTGGAATAGAGACAAAATTTGCCGTTTTGCATGTTTTCATAGATTTGCCTATTGTCGCGGAAAACTCTTGTGGTCCAGACGTATTTCGGTCCTAAATAAACAGAACCAGGTTCTGACAAGAGCGTAATATGCTCTACTACAGCTGTAGTCCTGTAGTATAAGAATTCCCTTTCTTCTCATACATAATAGTCTTGTCATTTCTTCCATCGAAGTAAGTAAGTAGTATCTTGCATACAAAAATTGCGGTATTTGTGTAGAATCTAGCTGGGACCATAACTTTCGACGTTCTGTCCTCAGCTTATTCCTGTCGATAACTTTAGCCGGAATATCTTTAGATATAATCCCTACATCATGAAGCACAGATGACGCAATGACAGCAGCTGACCTATCTGATATTCCTGCCCTATCACAAGCAACCGCTAAATGCAGCAAGGATATTTTCATCTAATTTGTCTTGGATGTTAAGGGAGTTTTATCATCAGTTGCTTTCAGACGTTTGGCTTCGAGGCTAATCGTCATCATCTTCAGGGATATCTTCTAATTATGAATCAGATCCTAGAATGGTGTTCGCTGCTGAATCTGTAATAGACTTAGAAAAAGCTTTAGTTTTGCATTATCTTGCTTTGGCCTCATGGTTTTGCCTTTTATGCTTTTTTTCTTATACGCTTCAATTTTCGGCTTACAGAAATGTCTATCGACACTATTTCCATTTTCTTACATGCCGTACACCTGTTAAAAAAGGTCGCTCCATACGAGGAATCTTTAAAGAACACTTGCATTGTTCATAATTCAAACATTTGCGTGAAGAAATATCAAACGAAGTACTATTTGTCTGACCAGACAAATAGTACTTCGTTTGATATTTCTAGAAATATTTCTAAGAAATATTTCCTAATTTTGTTAGCCCCCTTTCGAGATTTTGATATTCTTTTAATATTTTTATACTTTTCATTGTAATTTCTTATAAGTCGAAAAATTTCTTGATGACTTATACCACTGGCAAGGAGGCTTTCTTCCAAATTCTTTAAATATCCCAAGAAACATTTTCGATGATATCTTTGACTGAAAGATCTTTCTTTTCCCCTTTCACAATAAATAATTTTTGATCCAGAGGAAATGCTTTATTAAATCAGCAAACGTGGGTAAAACTGTCCAAGAAAATGGAATCCACGTGACAACTATGTCATGGTAAAAATAGTTATCAGAATAGAACACGTGCTGCCATCTATTAAAATAAAGTAAATTTGCTTTTTATGTAGAGTACGAAAGTAATTTATAGCGCTAACATCTGACAGTAACGTGTTAATTAAGTTATTTATTGACTAAATCATAATTAATTAACATTAATTATCATACAATTAACGTTAAATATAATTTTAATTAACACATTAATTAATTGAAATTATTTATTAAATAAAAGCACATTTTTTTATATAAAAGGCTATATATAAACATTCTTTTGAGATGTGGAACCTCAAGATAGCAATATTTTAGGCTGAAATTTGGTGACAATTTGTTCTAGTGAGTTTGGCACCGTATAATGACTCAGGCAACATGAATTTCAAAAAAAAGTTTTTTCGCTCCACCCTATTATCCACCCTACAGAGTTTCTCCTGCGAAGAAGGAAATATTGAAAAAGGAACTGGATGACCTCTTGCAAAAGAAAATAATCGAAGGATGTGAGTCGCCCTGTGCTACTCCTCAATACGTTCCAGGTGATAAAGTGTATATGACCCTGCATCCCGTCAGCAAAGCTGCCACTGGACAATCCAAAAGGTTTATGCCAAGACGAGATGGACCCTATGTCATCCGTACACAAAGATCACCATCCACATTCGAAATTGCCAGCCTGGACAATCCCCAAGTGCCCCTGGGCGTGTACCACACTTCTGCCCTGAAGGCCTACACCCAGGACCCCATCGAACGTCCTTGCAATCCGTTTCGAAAGCGAGGACGGCCACCAAACTTACCCAAAAGAACTGGTGCTGGCACCTCGTCGGGACTACGTCGGAGCCAGAGGGGGAGGATGTAACCAGCGTTATTCATTTATGTTATTATCTTATATGTTTGTCCTATTATCATGTCCCCGTCACCTGTATATATTTTCATGTTCCCGTTACGTGTCTATATATTGTTCCCGTTATTACGATTGTAACGCCCTCTACATATGTTATGTCTTTCCCGCTGCGCAGGAAAGCTTCAGTCATGTAACTGCCTCTTACGGTGATGCGTATTTAAGGTTTCGTTCCTCCCCGAGATTATTGTATGTTAGGCATATGTGATTAAAGATGTTTATGTTCTATCCTTGAATAGTTATTTAGTCAATACGCCTTATATATAGTATTATTAATTATTAGTATTTATAGTATTATTAATTATTAATATTTATAGTATTATTAATTATTAGTATTTATAGTATTATTATTAGTATTTATAGTATTATTATTAGTATTTATAGTATTATTTTTATTAATATTCATAGTATTATTATTAATAGTTGTACTCATAGCATTATTGTTATTAGTAGAAGAAGTTTCATTAGCATTACGAGTAGTGTTAGTTATATTATACATGATAAATTAAATTGCACAGCTTGTTGCCATAAGGGACAATTGGACAAAGTTAATCTAAAATTAATATTTATGAATTTTAAAATGTAAATAAAATTTAACATACTACGGTACACTGTTTACATCCGAAACAAAAGTATGTGTACATAAATAATACATAAATGCATAAGCAATATTATTAAAATACATTTTATGTTTGATAGGAATATTAAAATAAACAAATATCGTTAATCATTGCAATGCGTAAAGAATATTAAAATACAAATTCAATGTTAAAAATACGCAATAAAAATACATAAGATCTATACATGTGTCGTGAGATACATCTTATATTACCAGACTTTTTTTAAAAACTGATAAGATTGAAACTAGCATTTAGCAAACACTTTTGCATTTAAATTTCAATTTCCCCCTCCCTCAACCAAAAATAGATACAAAATATTGCGCCAGAAATTTAATTTATAATCTTCACACTTTTCAAGGGTTACAAGTCCACGATGACAAGTTCTAAAAAACTCAATACCTTACTTGAAGAAATGGGGAAAAAAAGATATTTTTTAGTAAACGAAAAGCTTTTGAATTCAAGATTTTTGGAGCAAATCTCGTTGAGAAAAATGTCCAGAAAAAAGTAATATGTGTACACTTTTATCATTTGAAAAGGAACACTCTGTGCTTTATCAATAAATGGAAAGATATTAGAAAATTGAAATATCTGTATCAAGGGGATGAAACTCATATCGCAATTTCTAAGTTCTTAAGAAGTACCGTTCTTTGATCATCTCGTCTTTTTAAGACATGTGTTCTGAAAATATTTTTTTTTAAAAATTGATTAGATTAGAACGAGGAACTGATACTTTTAAATCTCTGCTAGAATTTTAAATCCAACATAATATATTTTATGAAATTTAAGAGTTTTACATAGTAGTTTTTCTAGGAATCATTATCAAATATAAATTTTGAGAAAATATAAATATAAATTGTATTTGTTTGATACGGATCAATAAGTTTTTCATGTTATCTACGATAAAAATATTTTTACGATTTTAAGTTGTATTGTTTCAAGCAACATCAATTTTTGCAATTGTTTTATTAAAAGTAATTTTTCAAAAATCGTAAACAGCTTATGAAATGTCGGGGACATATTGGACAACTGAATGTATCTTTGGTATTATTTAGTGTTATCTACAGATAAGTGTAATAGTTGAGGAAAAAATATTTAAAATGTGCTTATTGGCCCCCAAAATAATAACTGCCCTATGTACAAAACTGATTTGAGGGCAAGTGGGGACGTTTAAATTCCTGTAACCCCAAATTATTACGTTAATATATTCTGATTTTTTATTGATAAAATGGCGAGGAATTACTTTTGAAACATTACAAAATTATACAATGAAAGCAAATAAACAACGTATTTGCAAAATGTAGGGGTTGACGTAGTGGACAGTGGGAACACTGAAATGGCCCATTGTTTCCAATGTGACATGGAAAAATGTGTTTGTGTGTAAAAATTTTTGGAGAAAAGACATTTTTTTTGTATAAAGATTCTGAAATAGTTAATATTATCCAACCTCTTAAACATATTAATAACTATGGAATGTAAATGATTTACTTTTATAAAATGTTACTAATTTCTTAATTTGCGTTGTTGTTTCTTGCAGTTTCTCTCTCTCTTGCACGCTCATATAAAAATTGATAATTAGTTATTTATTAAATAATTGACTAAACATAATTTATGAAATAACTAATTATTTATAAAATAACTTAAAAGTATTTTATTCGCTCTCAATCTGCTACGTGCGTAGAGGTCAGTAAGCCTCTAAATTACAATTACAATAAAAATATAAAGCGTTGTATTTTTGTAATATGGAAGTAGCACTTAAATATTTTTAAATAACAAAACAACATCATTCCGGATTTAAAATAAACACAAATTCAAAAAAAGGATACCCACTTTTTTTTTTAATTTTAAGGGGGAGCGTTCACTTGCCCAGACGATGTGGGGAACTGGGCACCTCTGACTACACATTTAAAAAACTTATCTATTCTTAAACAATGACTTATTTTCACGATTTTTTTCATACATCAGCTTAAAGAGTAAAATATATTGAACATTTTGATATATTACAGTAGTACAAAAAAATTAAAGCGAGAAATAACGTCTAAACTCAAAACAAATATTGGTGTTAGAAAATCGGTAAATACTTACCCTGCCTTGCCTTACGTAAAAAAGGGGTCCATATGTTTTGCATCTCAAGCATATGCGTCATAAGTGGAATTTGGAATGAATATTGCATGTTCAAACTTAAATATAATTCTAAGTATCAACAATACTTTGAGATTGTAATCTATCGAATTTATAAAATAAATAAATAATGTTTTAGATTACTCTATAAATTTAATATTTAAGATACAGTTTAGGCATCAGTTATAACATTTATATACACATATATATATATTATATTTATACATGATTCTAAAATACCTTTTGGGTAAATATACATTTTGTGAAATAATGTATTTTGTAAAACTGTCCATAGATAAAAAAAAAAATAAAGTATGAAATGTAAGATAAAAGAAGATTTTAAATATAAATATTTCAAAGTAAACATTTCCTGAAATATAACAGTGGAAACTGTTCAAACAAATGTTTAGTCATGAGCTACAGTGATAAGCATCAAAAGCAATCATTGTCAAAGACACATTTTGTAATTTTTTATGTTTCTTGAAGATCAGAGTTAAGGGACACAAAACATACATCAAAAAAAGATGAATTAACAAAGCAAACAACCAAAAAGGATTATAATTATAAGTAATCAATATATTGTTACGAAACATTTAATTTAGAATAATCTTTTAGGCAATATAATTCATAAGTATTTATTATACGAAAAACATATAGTAATAGAAACTGATGTATGCGTTAAAGTATTTTGATAAAAAATTTGAAATAAGTAGTATATTTTTAAATAAAAAAAATATAAACCCTTAAAATGTTTTTGAAAAACAGAAGCAAAAAAGCTATATTTAAGTTATTTTATTTTCAATAATATGTATTTATTTCAAAACTTATACCCAACTCAAAAAGTTTGATAATTATGCTATTAACGGATTAAAGACATCATATGATTTTTAAACTGAAACATTGCTTGTGTGAAATTCACAAAAGCATTACATATGAATTAAAAAAAATCTAAATTTATGAAATTAAAAATCTTTTAAATTCTTGCAAATGCAAATAAAAAGTATTAGATGTACATTAATAGTTATTAAGTATAATTATTAATACTTATTAAGTATAATTAAAATTACAATTATTTTTTTTAATTTTTATTCGATATAATTATTTTTATATAATAAAAACATTAAATAAGTATATCATAAAGTAGTTAATAAGCTTTACATTTTATTTTGAAGAGTGTTTATTATACACAAATTACAATCTCTAATTCCCTATTCCTTTGTTAGAATTATTTTTAACAAAAACTACTTGTACTAAAAAGAGATTACACAAGTTATTTAATATATTTTTTGCAAGTCCTTTTTCGTTAAGAATTTTTCATCAACGATGCATTTAAGAGATGTGTTATTTCTAAAGGAAAAAAACTCTCCCTTTTTAATAAATATTTTTTTTTGCAAAGCAAACTGTTAATTATTTTATTTAAAAAGATGTAAACATCAATGTTAATTTTTTTATGTAAGCATAAGTTTTAAGGTTTAATCGATATTGCTTCATTTTCTGATTTAAAATTTTAATATTTCGGGCATACATTTATTTAGTTATTTAAATAAAGCCATGTGTTATTTAATCGCATTTATATCCATCTTATGGTTCTCAATGACTTAAGTCGCTCGTGTATTTTTAGTTCTTGTAGCGATGACCATAAACCTTTAAAACTATAAAAATGTTAGATGTTGATATATTTTTCAAATTTAGAGCATTAGGGTGTCTTATGTAAGCTAAATCCATTAAAAATAATAAAAAGTAATATATTTATAGAAACCGTCCATGTTAAATTAGGGGCGCAGTGAGGCATGTTCACGTCACGTGAAGGACTGCAAAGGGTGTATGGGCATTATACTATAAAAAGGGTACTTAAAATTGAGTACCTGGACCTACTCGTGTTTCTTTGAGTACAATTGCATCGTAAATAGTAGATGACGTACTCAAATTTAAGTAATTATGCTTTCTCGAAACTGTACATAATATTTCTAATCACAGCTTCTGTTCAAGCCATCTTATGAGAGCGACCTGACAGACTTAAAATAGTTGCTTAGAAGATAATTTTCCGTATTATTCGATGTTGTTTACTTAAATTGAAACTGAGTTGTTACAATTCAATTATATTATTTCCCATTCTTTAGGCCGACCTTTTTAACATTTCTTCTCTTTATAACGCATTCAAGTCACCCTGGTTGTTTAACGGATGAGGCGTGGACTCCAGTGCTCGACAAACTGGTTCGATTCCCAATAAGTCTAAGTAGAAATGTAATGAAAATGATTTATGAATTCAGCCTATGCAAGCAAGCATATGCTGTTTTTATTTATTTTTACGAAACGTACTCGTTTTAGAGTACGTGTTTTTTTTCAAATTCGAAACTTATGCATTCGGAGCCATTATAAGCATCGAATGCACTAAAAAATGAGTATAACATATTTTTAACATATGAATAACATATTTTTAAGTACCTATTTTTAACAGTGTATTGTATAAGAATGACGTAACAAATAAACTTACATTTATTCTCGCATTACAAAGCTTACATGCTTGAAGAATGTAACAGCTAGTAGGGGTTTCCCTACTGATATGTATGTTTCGGCATGGGTAGAGAGGATGGGCGAGGATCGGCAACCATTTACTTTGCTAACCAAATTTCTTGACTCTATTTTTCGATAGCCAAGAAACCGTCAAATTCCTGCAATAAATTACACATTTTCTAGCTTAATAATACTTGAACATCGGTTTTCATTCGGGTTATACCTATTATAGCAGAGCGAGTTTCGCAAACGCGAGCAACGCCTCTGTGAACGCCGCATACAAGGCTAAATTTAGCTCCCATTGCGTCATATGATCTGCCCATTGACACACATGTGATCGAGTAATTACTTTCTTTATCTGCAAATCGATACCAAAGTAAGGCGCGTGGGTAGTATGGTTTCAAATATATAAGTGAAATTAGTGTTACATAATTTCATTACATCGCCAACATCTCATGTAACAAGGGATCCCCTACTGCTAAAAATAAAATACGTTTCACGTCAAAAAGTTTATAAGTATTAAAACCCTATTGTTCTACCAAATACATTTTTAAATCTAGATAATGTTTAAAGAGAATCAACCAATCACTAAATGCTTTAATTCCCTTTGAATGACCGAAGACAACATTTTTCAGGCGAAAGAAAAATCTGGGATTTTTCTTGATGTCAGCAATGAATCTTTAAGAGGAGCATTAATCAAAAGCAGTATTGATCACTTTGAAGCTAAGTGAGAATTGATGTTCAGTGGGAATAAATGGTTGCCCTCGTCTGGTCGAATGTTAAGGTTTGTTTCTGCAAAAACACGCCATTTATCATTTTCTGTGCATTTTTAAGGAGAGATGTAACACCTACAGAGTGAAACTGGTGATTCTTGGACTTAAGTTTACGAATGCCCCCAGAGCATCAGTCATTTATGATAATCGTGTTCTTTGTTGTGATACATTTCTTAAAAGAACTTATATCCTTTTGTAATAATTTTATATTTTGTAATTCATCATTTATTTAACTACTACATAGTAATGTGACGTCTTTATAAGGAAATGTGAAGTTATTTACACATAACATCATAGAATATTTTTTTTGTATTGGGGATAGCTTCGGATAATATAAGGATGTTGTATGGTAGTACTATTTAATTAGGAAAATCCCAATTAACTATGTATTGGAAAAACCTGAATACCGATCATTATGAGTGCTACTACTGTTCCAATTTTGACAATACGTATGTGTTCCCGGGTCTTTCCTTCGAGATTGAGCCCGAACCGTCGCCAATAGCCCACTGTGCAGCTCTAGTGCGACGTTAATTAACCAACCATCCAACCCGTATACACGCCAGTATAATTTGTTGGATATTCTGGACGACTTTCTAGTATTTTTATAGCGAAGCTGGCAACCCTCCGATCGCAAGATCACTACTTTTTTTACTTTTCTATGTCAAGTCCATTTCACGGATTCGAACCACCAATTCTCTGATTAGTAGCTGAACGCCTTACCAACTGAGCAACTGGGGCTCCTATTTTAATAATACTACATAAAAACCAGGTGTAAATATTTTGATGCTAAATATTTAGCTGAAGCATTTAATTATTATATTTTTTCACAAATGAATATTATTGTAACACAAAATCTAACTTATTAAATTTAAATATAATTATTATTATTATTTAATCTCATTTCCAATAAATAATACAACGTGTTGGTACCATTCAAATATTAAATGAACATTTGAGTTTCTCGTCAGCTTTCCCGCAAGCTTTGAAATATTTTAGTACATGCATAACGAATTACATCTATAGTAAAAAGTACAAATAAAAGGTTCACACCCTTTAAAAATCGCAAGTGAAAACATTACAAAACCCTCTACGGACCACTTTGTATCCTGTAACGGACCATCAGTGGTCCACGGACCATATTTTGGGAATTACCCCTTTAATAATTAAAGAAATACAATGCTTTTTCTCATATACTTCCTGTAAATTAGAAACGCATCGTTTAAATGCACATTACACTAGCTGTTGCATTATCATCAAGTTATAAAAACACTACAGTAAAAAATTGTGTGTCATGTAATATACTAAGAAACAGTCAAAGCATTACTAGGATGTTTGCATTGACTTTTAATCTGATTCTGTTTTTGATTATATAATCAGTTTGGTGTAAAAATGTCCCTAAATCAATTTTTCCATTTAAATTTTGTATAGTAAGTTGTGTACACTGCTGTTAGGATAAAACTCTATTGTGGTCGATAAATTATTGAGATTAATACAGTCCACTATGGTTCCATCAAAACAAAAACCTTATTTAAAAAAATATTTTTTTTTTGTGAAAATAATTTTTTTTACCAATCCAACGACATGCTTAACATATTTTTATAAAGTGTGGTTAGGCACTTCCTTTCATTTTAAATTACCATTACAACACCATAAAAAATAGAAAACATAATGATTTATAAAAACATCAATTCAACATTCAAAAGACAGACACATGCTAGTTTGATGCCACATTAAACTGAACCTTCCATTTAATAAATACGCTCTTCCTTCCCATGTCTTACCGAGTCATTAGCTGTCAAATCTCCTCTTTTTAATAAAAAAATAATAAATAAAAAAAAACTAAAAAAAATATTGGCACGCCATAAATCACACGGATGACACAATCTACGACAACATTTCTGTCTCTTTAATGCACATGTTATCCTTCACTGAAAAGACATCTGCACAATTTAACATTCCGGGAAAGAAATTAATCAGATATATCCCCTTCTTCAGAAGCAACCCCATGCAAAATGAACGACGCTTTCCTAAGAAACTCGAGTCATCGCATGGTTCATTTAAAATTCCCCTGCCCCACCAGGAAAAAGGTAATTAGAAACACTCCCATATATATCACTCTTCATTTTCACCCTCCCCCACACTTTCTCTACAATTCAGATTCCGATGCAAATAGGGCTCATTATCTCCATCTAACCGACGACAGATGTTCACTCCTGATGTAACGAGACCTCGTTTATAATCGGCTCACAGAAGTAATTAGAATTTTTTTTTTTACACTCAAAGTTTAGATTATTTTTTTCGCCCCACAAATTAGTCTCATCTTTCTACCTATCGCCAAGAAAAAAAAAATTCTAATAACAGTTGATAGTGATAAATCGAGAGTCTGGGAACAATATCGGTTTGAATGTCCTTTTAAAATAAGGCCTTGGTGGATGTTCTTTATTACGAGATTTGTTTTGTTTTGCTTGGAAGGGGAGCGCCGCCGCAGGTGCCTGGTAATGCGCGAGTAATTAAAAGTGTTTTGGGGTTGGGGTGTTGTGTAATGTATTTATGTTATAATGCAAATTACGTTGTGTCTGTTCAAGTTATGGTGGAAGATACTGCCGGTGCGGTTGTTTGTTTTCGAAATAAGTCATAATTAAATTCGCGCTGGTGGAATTACTATTGATTAACACAATGTTTTTTAATAATGTTGTCTTAATTTATTTCAATTCATTAAATTGAATAATAATATAAGGATATGTCATTTTTTCATACGTTTAATTATTTAGTGTCATATTGATTTTATGTGAGGGATATTACGAGAGCTTAATTACATATTGAAACTATAGTAAGCAACATTAATTTTAAATTGATTTATCAAAATTGTGAGTTGAGGTGGAACTATTCTTCAAAATATCGTTTTTGGGTTTATAATTATTTTTATTCCCCAATTAAATACCTTGACAATTTCATATTATTTTTGTTTTTACTCCAATTAGAAAGCCCTAAAATGTAAAGAAAATGTTTATTGTTATTAATTGGTAACATTTATCTTCATCAATTTTTTTTCTTCAAAATGTATTGTTTTTGTGTTCGATGCACCTTCGTACAGACACTTTCAATTATATACGTGCAAGTTTTTGTATACTACTTTGTATATACCTAAGATAATACTGAAATTAACACTTCGAAATGTTATTTTTAATTCTTCTTAAGCAATTGATTTCACACAATGCAAATAACTTTCATTTAAAAAAATATTTATTCAAGTCTGTATATTTAGCACATTCTGTGAAATAGTACATTGTAAAATGGCATTTTAACGTTGGAGGTATAGCAGGTTGCGATTCTCCAAGATCCCTATTTGATATTTATTTTATTAATGTGAAGCTAATGGGTGAAACCTAGCTCCTACATACGTTTCTTTCGCAATTTTTACATAATTTACACGCTTTAAAAATTGAATTTATTAAAACCATACTTTTAAATATATAGTTTTAATACAATATTTCAAAGCAACATGCATGTAAAATAGTATAAATTACCATAAAAGGATTATCGGAGATCAATATTTGTTCATACGCATCAATCATTTATTTGTTATAAAGTTTGTAACGAAAAATATTTTTCTTAAAATTCCTACTTATTGAAACGCATGCATAATTACATCCGTAAATATTCAGGATTAACAACAGTACTTACACCCGAAAAAATTATTCAGATTTCCATGATTGTTTCTAGTTAGATACTATAAATATATATCAAAAAAAGTTTTTCTGTTTGTAAGTTTATAAAACTGTTATCTGGGGTCTATCTAAAATTTATAAAATTTATATAGTGTTATTCTTACATGCTGTCTGATACGTTCAATGTAACGCTAACCTAAAGCAAAGTATTATGGAAATATAAAAAAAAATACCTTAGCTAAACCATATGAAACTGAATACGGGCTTTAAATTTGTTTGTTTAAATCCTTGAAAGTTTTATAAAGACTTAAAAATCCATTTACAGCGCCGTTGAAGTTGGATCCTCCCCCTGTAGCCCTACATTTTATACAGTTTAGATTCATCAATCTTCCCGTTCTTCTTCCATATCAGTCAATGTTTCCTAAAAAAGAGTGAGATCATTCCTCAGACATTTATCTATCGAAGAATATTCCAGTATTGGCATACTTACAAAAGTTCTATATAAATCACTTATACGCATTAGTGAAGTCAAACAAAGCATGAATATATATGTTATATTGCATAAAATTTGCTAGAGTAAAATTTAAAAAAATATTTATATTTAATATAATACTATATTTTTGTCCTCTAGTTTCAAAACCAGTTTTAAACTGGATTCAGGCGCGTTTGATCTATACCGAATCTTTATCTATTTAAATTTTAAAAAAAATGTTTTAATTCTATACTTTTATCTTGTATATAACTATTATAGGGTAGTGTCTTATCTATTTACGAACTATATATTACTTGTCACTTTGCAATACTATTTTATTGCCGATAGTACGGCTCTCTATCACGTAGCAATCCAAGAACACCACCCCTCCGTTGTAGGATCAGTAATATAAAAATATGTGGCTACACAGCAATGCCTATGGTGGTCGCCAATAAGAGTTACATTACCATGGCAACCGATCTTGGGAAAAGAATTCCGCACTATGTATGGACATTTGATGATGATGTGATGATGTTTTGATTATGATGAACTATGTGTGAGCAACACGTGGACACATCATTGAATATGTTGAAATATTGAAAGTATTTATTTACATTTAAACTATAACAATTGACAATATTTTTAACCTTTTCACAACAGAAAAAATGGACTTGACATAGAAAAGTAAAAAAGTAGTGATCTTGTGATTGGAGGGTTGCCAACTTCGCTACCAAAATACTAGAAAGTCGTCCAGAATATCCAACAAATTATAGTGGCGTGTATACGGGACTGGTGCACGATAAATCTGATCGGGGTCCAAAGTCCCGACGTCTATTAAAGGCTTTGGGTGCCAGTTCAGGTAGTTTCCTCATCATCTGATCATGAATGTGTGCATGAATGTGTGTGTGAATGTGTGTGTGAATGTGTATGTGTTCCCGGGTCTTTCCTTCGAGATAGGCCCCGAACCGTCGCCAATAGCCCACTGTGCAGCTCTAGTGTGACGTTATTTAACAAAAACAAACCAAACCACAACAGAAAAATTGTACTGACTGACTTTGGGCTAATTAATAAACGGGAGAGGGGGGATGGAAATTCGCTTTGAGAAGCCGGACAAAGAGTTACCAAATGTTTATGGAAGAACATTTTGCCTTACAATACGAGGCGTGTAACTGTCAGGCAGATGTATAGTTAACAATTCTTTCTCAAGGCATGGAAATTCGCAAATTCAGGGAATGTGCATTGCAGAGTGGACATACAGAAAGTTCAACGGAAGACGTTACGGATAAACCCTTAATCAAATATCCCATGTCTGACGTCACGTAAACCTGTATGAAGCCTGTTCTGCCACAAACCAGCATATTTCCAACCTCACACGTTTTAAAAGCCCTAGGCCGTCGTTTGACCTCTGTACTCTATGAGACATATGTTGTCCAGCCCAGTAAAGGATAATGGGTTTTGAATAACTGAATTCTTTTGATTAATATTCATTCAATATGCTTTGTACGGGTACAATTTTCCTTTAAAATTTTTTTAAATAATTAAATTTCCCTAAATCTTATTTATCTCATTTCTAGTGAACGTAATAATTATTCCGCTACTTATCACATCTCAAAACGAAACAAAAATGCATAATGTTATTTTTAAAAATACAAGCAGCAGACGAACACTCATTCAAAATACAACAACGAGAAAAACATTAACAAACACATTTCTCTCGAGCAGATTTATTCCTGGAACTCCACCCCCAGGCCAGCAAAGCCGACAACAAACAAGGAAACATAAATTCCGGAGAAAAAAAGAGAAAGAGAAACAGACACAGACACAAAAAAAACTTTTCTCCTAAATGTGCTTTTTTCTCCCAAAAGGGTCCTCCTGCCCGTTTCTGCTCGAAACGACACTTCAGGTATATCTTCAAAGGCACTATTAGAATCTCCAGAATAATAGCCTATTGGGAGACGAATCCGATGTTTTTTCATGTCTCTTCCACTGAGTAGAGTTCCCGGTCTTTCTCTCTGGCTTCCACTCATAGCGGATTGAAGAGGTAGTTCATCTTGAGGGGGATAGGAAGGAGAATGCACCATCAGGATCTGATGTTTTCACACTGTAAATTTTATAAGGAGAAGGGGGAGATATTTGGAAGTGGATCGATGGTTCAGTTGGCAGCTAGGTATGTGTTCAAGATAAAAATGAATATTTTAGGATCAGTATTTTTGTAACTTTATTATAGTTATTAATTGCGTATTTTAATCTTTAACGCGGAGGTTCTGAAATCGAGGTTTTTGTGTCGACGTATTTTCCTTTTATCTCTGTATGTAAATATACTAGAGAGCGTGGTTTGATTTGTGTGCTTATGAAAATATTTGAAGTTCAAGAAATATCACTAAGATCGTTAAAAAAGAATTCATATAAATTAAGGAAATTTAAAGAAGTTCCAAGTAAAACTCTGCTGCATTCAATTATATTTAAGTGCTTAAGAACGGATATTGTCTACAAATGATGTCAATCAAGTATTTAAAAAATATTGACCAGTTTTAGCTTATCAGGATTATAAATTAACAGGGCCTCATACATATAAATATTTAATACCCCTAACAAAATTTGCTGCTAAATTTACCTAAAAAATTTCATTACAAACTTTATTAAAAATAGAACTTTCAATTTGCTTTAAATTTATTTGTTCGAGTATTGGAAAAAACAAAACTTACGGAATATAAGGAATATTCATTAATTATTATATTATTATTTTATATTATTTATAATGTGCTTCATATTAATGCCATTAAAGGGCAAGAATTTTAGTGCATGTAAAAGTTTGACGTGATGTTCCAACCAAGGCCTGAAATTACTGTACTATAGGCACAACATCATTAATGGTGCCAACTATCGTAGAAATAGTGTTTAAAAATTAAAAACATGGTATATTCATCTAAAATCAATGGAATTTATAAAGTTTTTGGAAAAATTGCCTAAACGTAATACAAATTTGCAATAATAATAACAACAACGTATGTCAAAGCATATATAACTATGGTACAATTAACTAAAATTCGGAGCCCTGTTGGCCCAGCCTAACATACCTAGGTAAATCATGCCTGATTTCAAGGTCTATATTAGAGCAATGGGCAGATAAAATAAAGGGGCCTTCCCTTGCTACAATGTCTTAATCAGGCCCTGCATATCAGGTAAGATCCATTACATTGTGAAGCGTACCAAATGTAATTTTTTAAAGAATGAAGTAGTAAAATACATATGTGCTTTTACGTTAAACTTTGTTATTTTACTTAAAGTAGTAAAATGATATACGATTTTATATAAGTCTATATAAGTGGAACCCTTGCACTGTGTAGTCTATCTTCCACTCATTGTGGATTGAAGAGAATGTTCATATAAAAGGTTAGGGAATAGAATGGATCATTAGGAGCGGATGTTTTTACACGGTAAATTTTCATAGGATAAGGGGAAGGGATTTTAAAATGGATCGATAGTTTAGTTGGATGTTGGATTTTTTTTCAATAAAAATTATTTAATTTTAGGTTTACAAATGTTTTAAACCTCTTTTTAGTTATTTATTTTTCATTTCAAATGTAAACTGTTTTTACTAAAAAAGAGGTATTTGTTTAAAAATATTTTGTTTTTATCTTGATACTGAAACGTATTGTAAGGTTGGAGAGCTAATATAATTCTAAGAAATGTCATTAAGATAAATAAAATGTGTTTATATAATTCGAAACTATTCAATAATAATTTAAAGTCCAATGCTGAAATCTACTAAATTACTTAAGACACGATTTTATATCCAAATAGGACCATTCAAGTAATTTTAATTAAATATACTTGGTTTAAATAATTGTGATTTACATTAGAGAAAAAACAGTTATTTGTGAAGAAATTTGTGAGAGAAAAAGTGGCTAAAAAATCAAGTAGAAAAATAGATTACAGTGCTTTCACATTAATTTGTGTTTCATATTTTATAAAATAGAAAAATTATAATATATTTTAATAGTTATCTACAATTGATAATGGCATTTTATATATTTCTAAATTTAAAACGTAATTGAATTAAAAAGAAAATGTTAATGCTTTGGCGTTTTATATATATTTTTTATTTATGATCATTGTAATGTATATGTCAGCTTGAAAAAACATTTAATTGGACATTTCATTGTTAAATTATAAATTGATCTATGTCTTTCCCTCGCATCGAAATTAAAGAAAGAACTAGGGTGTGATAATGTACTGATTTGAATTGATATTATTAATTACATTCGTTTTAAAATGATAAAAAAAAAATATTTAATGACATCATGAATTAATCAGTTGGAACAGTCCCTTTTATATCATCATGTATTTATTACATTAATACATATTATATTCTTACATTGCTTATATACTTTTTATTATATGATTAAATATTATTTCATAAAAGAATTATGATATGATTTTAACACGTAATTATTATATTTTATTACTTTAAAAAATAGTTTTATTACATTAATATATATTTTATTACAATTATAAATATGTTTATACATTAATAAATATACAATTTTATTGCATTATTAAATATTATTTTTATCACGTAATTATTTTATTTTATTACAGTAATAAATGTTTATTACATTAATAAATTATATGTTATTGCATTATTAACTATTATTTTTATCACGTAATGATATAATTTTATTGCATTAATCAATTATTTGTAACACATAATTATTATATTTTTTTTATTATATTATTAAATATTATTTTTGTACATTAATAAATATTATTTTAGTACATTAATAAATATTTTTTTAGTACATTAATAAATATTATTTTAGTACATTAATAAATATTATTTTAGTACAATAATAAATATTATTTTAATACTTAATTATTATTATATTTTATTGTTGCCAGTAAATAGTATTGCTATATACTGAATAAACCAATTATTTTGTAGACATTATTTCTAGGTTATCTTTTCCATTAGATAGAAATTTAAAGAGAGGGAAAACATTTCAGCACAAATAGACTCCAACTTTCAACTCCAATTTACCCAAATCCATTCTCCCGGAAATTTTACAAACTGCATTTCCTCGAAAAGACAAATTACATCCATGATCATTTCCTTACATATAAAAAGGAACGCTGAAAGTGAAACTGCTAAAGAATTGGATGTTAACGATCATTTCAATACGTGCTCTAATTGCGTGTAGAACAGCCCTGGCCTCTTGGGATAACTTCCGTGCTACGTGCCCCGCGTTTCTCCGCTTTATTTACGCCGGAGCGTTTTTTTGCATGTCTCAGGGGAGGGCCCGAAACTTTTAGAATAATCACTACAAAAGGCTTTTCGTTTGATAGGCTGCCGATCGGTGTAAAAATAACTCAATTGGTTGCAACCTTGAATTATAATGCAGGCAGCGTAATTGCTAAATAGATGAAATGCGCATTTAAGGTATTTTTTTGTGTTTCGGTTTTGTTTGTAAGGTATTGAGGCAATGGCTTTGAGGATGTGTGTTTTTTACCTAATATGCTTTGCGTTTGATGAAACATATTTCAATTTTTTTTTAAAGTGCTTAAAAGGTTTTTTATTAGTGTTTGGCGTAGGTGGTATACTGACGATTTTGCTAAAATGTGTATCGAAACAGTTTTATTAAATTAAAACTACATATAAAAGTTTTTTTTTAAAATTATTTTAAAAAACGATAAGAATAATATCAATGTATTTTACATTTATTTTAATATACATTTTATTAAATATTAAATATCGATGTTGAATATTATTTAAAAAATGTAAATCCAGGTGAGTGCATTGATTTTGAGTATAGTTTTCTTTTATATATGATTTGATTTTGCTATTCAATGATAAAATCCGAATTAGTTAACAAAAGAACACTAATCTGGATGGCAATCACATGTAAAAAAAAGTTATTATCTTTTAAATGGTTTAACGAAATCTCAATATCAAATAATCGGAGTGTACGTAAACGATATTAACTTTATTATCAAAGTACTTACTAGAGTTCTCCAGGTTTTGTTTTCAAAATCAAATTATAAAATTTAAAGATTAACATCTATCCGCTTCCTAAATTTCAGTATTCACCTATTATTTAATGATATTAATAGAGACAACGTACCACTTAAATTTTTATATTTATTTTTGAATATTAATTTAAAATTTTTAATATATATTATTTCAATTTATATGAATGAACACAATTTCACATACTAACTCTAATATGTCTGTATTTGTTTCAAAATATAACGTTTTTTTGCGTTTTTTTTTAAACGCTAAAACTTTTTTTTAAATAGTTATATTTTTTTACCAAACTGTTATCTCAGATGCCTTGAACTATACTACATAATAATTTGTATTTAAATTTTGAATACTACATGTAATCGATTTCAAGACAAATATTTATTCATAATAACATAAAAAAAATCCTTAAAACTCTTTTTTGACTTTAGTAATTAAAAAAAATTACTATTCCTAGTTAAATTGGATTCCAATTTATAATGTACACATATACACATATTTTACAATATGCTTAAAAATTGCATTTATTCATTAATAATAGAAAATTCTTAATATTTCAAAAAGTTTAATATCAAGAAAATAAAAGTGTTAAATAAAATCTCAAATAACTTATTAAAGACATGGATACAGTTCATAATTTTAAAACCATATTTATAATATTACAAAGTATAATTTTAACAAATAAAAAATATATACTTAGACTTAAACTGTCGATGCTGTAGTATTTGTTTTATATATGTATAAATAGCTTTTTTAAACTAAAATTTTGCATTATTTTTTTTACGAATTAACGAACATAAAAATTTGAATATTTTTTAGGTTGTCAATTTACAATAAGTTTTTGAAAATAATTATCTTACAATTCTCCAATTATCTATTCATACGACTGTAGTATATACTTTGATGTTATATATTTAAATGATTTTTTTTGCATATTAAAAATTGAAGGAGGCGTAAAGTTTTTTAAAAAAAATCATATTTAGTCTTAAAACACGCAAAATAATCCAAATTAAATTTTTAAAATACTATTTTATTTCTTTGATTATAGTTCAGAAGTAGATGTTCTAAGATAGCAAAAAATGGTATTTCTGAATTCATTAATAACAAATTAGGATTTGGTGCTCGGGTCTCGTTTAAAATTAATAAATTTACATTGAAATTTTTTATTGTGAATCCTAGTATAAATACAAAGACATTAATTGCAAATGAGTAGCTCTAAAATAGTGCAAACGTTTTACTTTTATTTACTGTAAATTATTAAATCAAATATTGCGGATTTCATTCATGCCACAATGCTAAATACATGTAAGCAGTGGAATAGTTAATCTCACAAAATCTTGTGGTTTTGTATTTCTATTCTTAGCAATAGACTAAGAAAAGCTGGATATTTACTGTTTTCCAGACAAAAGTACAGAATTCGAAACTGCTAAATAATGTATGCCGAAAGGTTGCCATTGAGCAGCGGTAAAAACCCCATGATATTTTTCATTTACACACGGCTGCGAATTGAATCTTTTGGAAACTGCTTGTGCAAAGAAAATACTCGCTCCAGAATCAAATGCTTCACTCTAGCGCGTGAGGAATGATTTTTTCCCTTTCCAAATTTAAAAGGCAGAAAGAATTGTAAAATTTCCATTGTCCGATTTCAAGAGATATAAAAGATACCGTATCCGCAGTGTATACTATTTATTTTCCTTTCAACGATTTGTATTTTCACTTTTCGAAGAAATTCTCTATGTATGCGGCCTGCACTTTATTTTTGTTATGAATATATATCGGCACGTATGGTTTATTAAATATCGCTGAACGGAATAAAATAGCGCATTACGTTTTATATAGTAAGATTAAATTAAATTTTCAAATGTTAATAGTAAGTAAAAAAATCAAAAAATCCATACATTGTTTTATTGCGATTTCAACATTTAAATTTCGTTTAATATTTGAGTATAAGAGTGCATCGCCAACCTTGTTTCATCGCCAATTTTGTTTCATCACCAATTTTGTTTCATCACCAATTTTGTTTCATCACCAACTTTGTTTACAAAACTTGTAATTACCATTTCTAAAGCTAGTGGGTTGGACTAACTATACTAACTAACTAATTACTAACCCTTAAAATACCAATGTCATTCGAGTTTTTGAATATTTTCTTTATAAAAGCAACATAAACTTTGCAATACAGACAAAAAATTTCGATTAAAAAACAGTTTAATGTATCTAATAAATAATATGAGAATGTGATATCGCATTTGTTCACCCATGTAATGTGTTCACTATCCAATGTCCCTCTTTAATACTCATTTAAATTATAAAATTTTAATTTATAGAGTATTTTAATTAAGACAAAAATTGTCGATTAAAAAACAATTTAATGTATCTAATAAATAACATGCGAATATGATATCGCATTTGTTCACCCCCCCCAATGTCCACATATAATGCTCATTTTAATTATAAAATTTTAATTTTTATAGTATTTTAATTGCTGTAGGAAATAGAAGGGTAAGGTGGGGGGAAATGGATAATGAGGTAAAATAGTTATTTTAGAAATTAAATATTATATTACGCATTTTTAAACTTATGCTTTTATCTCGTTCTTAAAAAAATACTCTTAAGAGAGTACATATTAGCAATTCATTACACTTCTGTTTGATTTAATTTAAGTCAGGCAGTCGATTTGTTTGAGTATACAAAAAAAAAACTAATGATGATTTGATGCATGAAAACTTCTATATATAAACTATCTAGAAAAGTCAAATTATTTAACAACATTCTTGGTTTTTGTATTAAAAAAAACTTTCGAATACATTTCAAGGAACAAATTAGAAAAATGTCTAATTTATTTAGCCCTTATTTTAATGTTCCGTAATTTGGAAAAATGTAACAATATTCGGTAAAAGAGCAATTATTCTACAAAAAATAAATATAAAATTCGAAGCTTATAAAAGTTAAGATTTAACTGAAATCTAACAATGCTTATATGTTAATATAATATAGTAAAATTGTATACCTGTATTTGTTTTTAAATTATATGTCAACCAAACGTTTTATTAATATAAAAAAGAACGTAGTTTATTTGTTTCATCAGATATCAATAGAATGTTTCAAATGAAATAATAAATCGCCTGAAGAACAAGTAATGTCAACCCACCAAAGTTTTAAAGACCAAAATAAACGAAATTTATACGGAGATATGTTTTATTTGAAGTAATATAAAACATAAAAAGTCAATATTTCAAAATGGTGGATTACAGAAAAATATTTAGAAATCTATAACACAAAAAAGTCGTGTAATGATTGAGTTTTTAAGAGTTGACAGTTGTTATAAATTCTATTTTATAATGCATTTTACATAATAAATTCCATGAATACCACACAATATTTTTTTACGTCATATATGAATCGAGGTATAATCTTTATATATAAATTTAAAAATAAGCCTTATAATTTTTTTATTAAAATATTTTTAAAAAACTTGGCATTAAGTAAAACATTTACGATTATGTTTCCAACGAATAAGTGAAGGTTTTTATAAAACGTTCTACCCATTTTTACAGAGAGAAATTATACTTTGAACATCAATAATAGAGTTTTAAAATCCATTCCTCTTTTACCCTATACATAATTTATATATTTTAGCAGTCTTAATTAATCCAATGATTCTTATATTAAAGCTACAAAAATTGCAAAGTTTATCTGAGAAATAGAAAATGTGTCACTTAATCAAAACCAAAGTCATCAATATATTCAGAATTGAGTGAAATATCTTATATTCTCTTACATATCTTTTTTGGCAAATAAGCTACTTCAACGGTGTTCAAATGCAATAAACAGTTCACAGGAATGCTTTCAGAAAATTTCTTTTCGTTACAAAAAGACGTTTTTATATTATGTACCTTTTTACTCGTTTTTTCAAAAAATATTAAAATGATAAAAAATAAAGTTTTAAATTATTCCCTGATTTGTAATATTAATTATTTTACGATTGAACAAAGAATGTCTACGAAACTGTGTTCACTCTAAATGAATCCCATTCGAGTATAGGCCATCTGAAAAGTAAGCAATTTCAGTTTATTTTCTTGAAGTTAGTTCCAGTTGGAAAAGTACCTCGGGGTTAGTGAAGGAACATGTAAGGAACTCCAACGATTTCTCGAGACATTCCTTTGACAAGTCAAGCAGTTTGTCCGACTTTTCTAACTTGAGGTGCTAAATATAATGCTTACGCTTCAAGAGGCCTTTTCCGAAAAACAATTTCTAAGCGAAGCATTTAATAAGCACATTTTAAATTTCATAACGCAAAATTTTTAACTGTTAAGCTTATAATTATATTTCAAAAGCATATGAATTTTTTTAAATACAATTTTACAAATCTTTATATATAATTTAAAAACAATTTTGTAAAAGTATATTGCTTCCTACTTTGATATTATATGAACAAATAGTAAAAGCATTTGTGTAAGTGGTATTTCAGAATTTTTACTATTCATCCACATACTTTATAAACAAAAAGCTAAACTCCAGTTTTTCGTTCTGGGTTAGTTAAAATACTTAAAAACAAATTAAGTAAATATTAAAATCCGTCAAATAATGGTGTGTTCAGATATTTCCATTTTTCCTTTTAATAACAATGTAAAATGTTTTGTAAAAGTATATTGTTTACTACTTTGATATTATATGAACAAATAGTAAAAGCATTTGTGTAAGTGGTAGTTCCGAAGTTTTACTATTCATCCACATACTTTATAAACAAAAAGCTAAACTCCAGTTTTTTGCATTGGGTTAGTTAAAATACGGATGACGGAAAAAAATTAGGTAAATATTAAAATCCGTCAAATAATGGTGTGTTCAGATATTTCCATTTTTCCTTTTAATAACAATGTAAAATGTTTTGTAAAAGTATATTGTTTACTACTTTGATATTATATGAACAAATAGTAAAAGCATTTGTGTAAGTGGTATTTCAGAAGTTTTACTATTCATCCACATACTTTATAAACAAAAAACTATACTCCAGTTTTTTGCTATGGGTTAGTTAAAATACGGATGACGGAAAAAAAATTAGGTAAATATTAAAATCCGTCAAATAATGGTGTGTTCAGATATTTCCATTTTTTCCGGAATAACAATGTAATACATATTTTTACAATGAATATACAGAATGGATCCACTATGGGATATATTTATATCCGTTAATAAAACATCGAAATAGGTGCACTATTTATTGGGAGAAACTGCTCTAAATTTGCCACAGTGTATTTTCGATCCTATTACTTTAATGTTTTAGGGGATTAGTATTATATATTATTTGTCTATAGTATTTTTTTTAAAACATAGTTTGATATGTGATAATAGTGATTTTTTTACAATTATATTTTTAAAAAAAAATCTTTTGCAAACAATAAAAAATTGTAAAGAAATTTTGTTAATCACAAGCTTTTGTTTATAAAAATAAATACAAAATTAGAGTTTTTCAGAAAATATTTTCTTTACTTTTATATAAATTAAGAAATTATACTTTTATGTAATTTTTTTTAAGTTAAATTTTTTTTAATGTTTGCACATGTGATTATGTTAATATGATGTGAACACAAAAATTATATTATTATTTTTAAAATTTACAAAAAAAAAAAGTTGAAAAAGCAAAAAAAAAGCACTCAAACATACATAAAAGCACGTGTGTAAAATTGAGATGTACTAGAAATTGTAAAAGTATAATTATTTTTTGATATATCTACACATATCAACACATATTCCTAACTAATACATTTATACATTAACTAATACACTAATACATTTTCCTTTATGTCAATTAGAAATGTACTTAATAATTTTTATTTTTAATATTTATCTTCTACTTAAAATATAGGAAAATCTCGACTTTAAAAATCTTCTTACGAGTGAATACTATAGTTTTAACAAGTATCATACATTGTAAATTAATAGTTTCAATGATTTTCGCAAACAAAGACAAACTTTTCTTAATTTCATGAGAACCAAGAATTTACCAAAATATATTAGTTTACTAAAACTATTTCATATTAGTTTTAAAGAATTTATTGTGATTTATTAATTTAACGTTACATTTGGTTTCAAACTCAGATGACAAACGATTTTCCCAAGGGTTGGGTCAATATTTATGTATGGACTGAACAGAGGAAGTATTGGAAAACAGTTGAAAAATCGTATTCCAATGCCGCATTTTGATTCTTGTCTGGGTATTATTTAGCCATCTATTTTCAATACTAAATATTGAAAAATACTTTAAATTATTTCACTTTTGTTGAGTGGAAGTGTGAATAAAGTAAAAGATTAAGTATAGTATTTCACAAAAGAGTTAACTACTTGCACTTTAATACACAAAGTAAAATGTATTTGTAAAACCATTATCACTAAACCGAACCCTGAGAGCGGCTATTATACGTGTGACGAGCGGGCGACTAGTGGTTGTTAAATTATATCTTAAAACAATTAATTTTACAGTTGCTATTGCAGTCTTATGATATTAGTTTTTTCTCTACAAATGTTGCTGAACTTTAAGAGAATTTTATGTCAAATGTGACAAAAATGGTTTTGATTAGATTATGAAATTACAGGCATTTTACCCCTTTTATTCCCAAACTTATTTTTCAATTGAGGAAGTGAAAGTTATTGTCAAAATTAGATTTATGCTATTTTCCCGCCATATGTATCAATCATTTCTTTGGTTACTGATCGCAACTGGTGGAAAAGTAGCAAAAGTCTGACTTTGACTTACAACACTATAACTTATGGTTTCCATTAGCACCATTGGGATTAACATGGTTAATATTCAAAGTTAGTAAATTATAGATATTAATAAACGTTTTAAAAGTGCATACATGAGAATTTAATCCACATTTAATTTGGTTAGATCGTAAATTGTACTTTGTAGAATTTGGTTCATAAACTTTTTGATAGTTTGTCCGATCAAATAGATGAGAATATAACTATGTTGATAAGGAATTTAAAATTCTTGCTAAACTATGCACTGAACAGTGAATTTTTGGGTAACCGATTGTGTTTCTTTCTTCATATTATCGTCTTTCAAAATACGAGGCAGGATTCCCTTGGATTGATCCTAAATACCATTACCAATAGACCATTGTGTAGCTTTTAGTACAATGCTAATTTAAGCGACTAACTAACAACCTAAAATGTTTGTTAAAGAAACAAATTATATCAATATTAAATAATTTCATTTCAGAAATAACTAGAAATAATTATTTTATTTCTTACAAAATTTATTATATATAATGCATCCAAACACATCGACCGCTCTCTTACCTTCTAATAAAAAAAATAGATAAACGAAACAACTTCAAATCATCCACTACCATCCCTTTATCAGTAAAACAGTTAATTCAGTTTATTTAGCCCTTTCCCAAACACAACATACCTCTTACATTACATCTGGGTTATATTTTCTTTTAAAGCTTCATTTCTAAGGCTGTAGTAGAAGGGGGTGTGAGAGGGGGGAGGAGATTCGAAAATTCCTGGACAACGTTAAAGTAAAGAAAGCGAAAAGTAATCTTCTATCTGCAGACAAAAAGTTGTCTCTAGAGGAAGAAGCATTGAGTAGAAACCGTGTCAGAAGGACAGACGCTTCCCTCTTCCGAGCTGTCAGCCACAACAAAAAGCATTTGTCAACTGCACCCCGAGAACCGCTGGGCTTCGATAACGCGTGGACAGGAATTTTCCGTTTAGTGATTGAACATGCGTCTGCTTCCGTCGGCGAGAGGAACCTGTTTGGAGAATTACTTCCACTGGATAATCTACCTTGGGTTGAAGGGATACTTCTGTTTACTTTTCTTGTTAATGAATGGCGTTGCTGGTTACTTAATGGATATGTTGTTTGAAATATTGAGGATAGATAAATGGCGAGGCTAAATCAATCCTAATTGATTTTTGTACTGCCTGTTAATTTGAATCGACATTAAGATGGCGACATTTGACAATGGCAGAGAGGAACCTGGTTGCAGAACTACTACCAATGGATAATCTACCTTAGGTTCAGCGGATACTTCTGTTTACTTTTCTTGTTAATGAATGGCGTTGCTGGCTACTTAATGGGTATGTTGTTTGAAATATTGAGGATAGATAAATGGCAAGGCTAAATCAATCCTAATTGATTTGTGTACTGCCTTTTAATTTGAATCGACATTAAGACGGCGACACTTGACAATGGCAGAGAGGAACCTGTTTGGAGAATTATTTCCAATGGATAATCTACCTTGGGATGAGGGGATACTTCGGTTTACTTTTCTTGTTAACGAATGGCGTTGCTGGCTACTTAATGGATATGTTGTTTGAAATATTGGAGATAGATAAATGGCGAGGCTAAATCAATCCTAATTGATTTTTGTACTGCCTTTTAATTTGAATCGGCATTAAGACGGCGACACTTGGCAATGACAGAGAGGAACCTGTTTGGAGAATTACTTCCAATGGATAATCTACCATGGGATACTCCTGTTTACTTTTCTTGTTAATGAATGGCGTTGCTGGCTACTTAATGGATATGTTGTTTGAAATATTGGAGATAGATAAATGGCAAGGCTAAATCAATCCTAATTGATTTGTGTACTGCCTTTTAATTTGAATCGACATTAAGACGGCGACACTTGGCAATGACAGAGAGGAACCTGTTTGGAGAATTACTTCCAATGGATAATCTACCATGGGATACTTCTGTTTACTTTTCTTGTTAATGAATGGCGTTGCTGGCTACTTAATGGATATGTTGTTTGAAATATTGGAGATAGATAAATGGCAAGGCTAAATCAATCCTAATTGATTTGTGTACTGCCTTTTAATTTGAATCGACATTAAGACGGCGACACTTGGCAATGACAGAGAGGAACCTGTTTGGAGAATTACTTCCAATGGATAATCTAGCTTGGGATGAGGGGATACTTCGGTATACTTTTCTTGTTAATGAATGGCGTTGCTGGTTACTTAATGGATATGTTGTTTGAAATATTGGAGATAGATAAATGGCGAGGCTAAATCAATCCTATTTGATTTTTGTACTGCCTTTTAATTTGAATCGGCATTAAGACGGCGACACTTGGCAATGACAGAGAGGAACCTGTTTGGAGAATTAATTCCAATTCTTGGGATGAGGGGATACTTCTGTTTACTTTTCTTGTTAATGAATGGCGTTGCTGGTTACCTAATGGATATGTTGTTTGAAATATTGGAGATAGATAAATGGCGAGGCTAAATCAATCCTAATTGATTTTTGTACTGCCATTGCCATGTGTCGACGTTAAGACGGCGACACTTGGCAATGGCAGAGAGGAACCTGTTTGGAGAATTACTTCCAATGGATAATCTACCTTGGGTTGATGGGATACTTCTGTCTACTTTTCTTGTTAATGAATGTATTGCTGGCTACTTAATGCAGCGATTCTCAACCTTTAAGTATTCGCAGCCCAGTGTTCAATCATAATTTTCATCGCGCCCCCCCCCCCCCCTCCCGCTTACAATAAAATGTTTACAACAATAATGTATATTGAGTATTTTGGATTCTGTTTTCAAATTATTTTTAACTAACTGCCCAAACAAAAGTAAAAGTAAGCCAACGTTGGCAAGAAACCACATCTGACATTTTGCCAAGCGGGCGGTGAACAGATGAAGCCAATGAAAGCGGGGAAAATTTAAATATTATATTTGAAATGAAAGCCAAACAGGGAGATAACGTTAAAAGAATATGAAAGTAGAAAAATTCGTTAATGAAAGTTAACCTAGACGGGGTGAGCTAAATTTAGAAACTGGGAATACATTTTTTCGAATAATAAAAGAAAGAAAACAGAAGCATGACTAAACAAAAGAGAAAAAAATAAGTAATGTTTGTGGAAGGAAATCCACACGACCGATATCATCTCGAGCCAGTGGCGTACACAGGAAATTTATAAGGGGGAGGGGGTTGATCGTCAGATTACTTTACACGTGTATAAATATATATATATATATTTATATATATACGCAGGGTGCGGAAAGTTAACTTACTTTTTTGAAGTGATTTCTCTGAAGCTTACAGCAGCCCCAGGCAGGTAGGCGTGGTCTCGAATAGATTTTAAATTTTTGTGGCCTTGTGGTTCAGACGCCATCATACGTTGGAGTAACGAATAGCGTGCATTTGCCGTAGAGGCCTATTTTTCCAACGGAAGTTCGGTAGTTACAACCCAGCGCGCTTTCCGAAATCGCTTCAATATTGAGCCTTTGGAACATATCCCGGATCGGAAATCTATTTTTTGGTGGGTGACAACGTTCAGGGAAACTGGTTGTGTGCAGAAAAAAAGAAGTGGAGACGCACGTCCCATTAGATCACCCATGGTTTTTCGAGGAAAATGAACAAACTATCACAGTCTCTTCAGACCATTATGTAAACATGCTCGAAGAGGTTTATTTTGCTGATTGATTTAAAAATATATATATACTTTAAGAAATAAAAAACTACAGAGTACAAAAATGTTAATTTAGGGACTAGTGGAAAAAAAATAATCATTTAGATTTAATTTTGTATTTTTTACCACTCTTTAAAAAAATTGTGCCAATTCACAAAAAAACCACACCTAAATTTTAGAGCCAATTTCAAAAAGTGATAATGACCATAAAATTAATACTTAAATATTTAAAAAAAATTCAACTTTTGTTCCTTAAATTAATTAATAGTTATTTAAAAAAAAAATTTTGGAGCTTTTTTTAAAGCCGGTTTTTATTTTGAAAAAAAGATTATTTTATACTATATTTTATTCACATTAACTATTGATTATTATGCTTGAGTTTACTTGTCATTCGGGACCAATTAATTTTCATACTTACGAATCTGCCATTGTTTTTCACATACATTTAAAAAAATTGCATATGTTTGCACAAAATATAAGTCATTTGTATTTTAGCAATTGAATTTTAAAGTAAAAGCAGTACAAATGTTATAATTCTTCTAAATTAGTATGCATGGGAACTGACAATAGGAATTAAGTCTTTTAAAAACACATATGGAATAATATCACCTTTCCTGATTAATCGTTGGGTTGTCTTTTCCTTCGCTTTTATTTAAAAGAAAAAAAGCAAATAAACTGGATTGTAATTGCCTTAGCTTTCTTCTAGAAAATAATTTAACACAATAATCTCATACATGTTTCATTTTGGCTTTAAAAGGCAAAACACAGCACCATAACTTTCAGAAATACTAAACAAATAAAAGGCCTCAAAAACTAAAGTCCAATTTTCAGGAGTACAAAAAGTAGAAACTGTTCAAAGCATCTTTTCATTTGACCTTTATTATTGACCTGACTATATTAATCATCCTTTACTTCTACACTACAAGACTTACAAGATATATTCTAAATGACCGGCGACAAATTTTTTGAAACAAAATATTCTAAACCAAAAAAAAAATGCGATATTTTATTTACCATTTAAAAAAAAAAATTTCGTATTGACCTATTAAATTTCCCCGTAGATTTATATCGGCGCCAAAATTGTTCCCTCCTCTAAAATCGAAACAGATTGCTTTTTTTGTTTATTTTACATTTTCTTTTTATTTCCTGTCAAACGATGAATATTTTGTAATGACGGAAATGGGAAGGAGCCTAAATGGTGTTAGCTGTCTGCCTGTTGGGAAAAAATGATACAAGACCCCCCCCCCCCCCCCCCCCACACACACACACACACTTTTAAATTAAAAAAAACCGTTTGTATTTTTTCTAAATTTTTTTGTTTTGTTTTGGAAATATTTATTAATCGGGGAAAAAAGCATTATTTTTGTATTAATTTTTTTTAAACTTCATACCGATGGAGGGGGAGGGGGGGGGGGGGCTGCGTACGCCACTGTCTCGAGCATGCGCAGCAGTCAGTTAATCAATTTTTTTAAATAATATTTTCTCTTGGATATTCTTGCGCCCCCTTCTAGTGTGCTCGCGCCCCCCTAGGGGGGCGCGCCCCACAGGTTGAGAATCGCTGACTTAATGGATATGTTGTTTGAAATATTGAGGATAGATAAATGGCGAGGCTAAAACAATCCTAATTGATTTGTGTACTGCCTTTTAATTTGAATCGACATTAAGACGGCGACACTTGACAATGGCAGAGAGGAACCTGTTTGGAGAATTACTTCCAATGGATAATCTACCTTGGGTTGATGGGATACTTCTGTTTACTTTTCTTGTTAATGAATGTGTTGCTGGCTACGTAATGGATATGTTGTTTGAAATATTGAGGATAGATAAATGGCGAGGCTAAAACAATCCTAATTGATTTTTGTACTGGCTTTTAATTTGAATCGACATTAAGCCGGCGACACTTGACAATGGCAGAGAGGAACCTTTTTGGAGAATTAATTCCAATGAATACTTCTTGATGGGATACTTCTGTTTACTTTTCTTGTTAATGAATGGCGTTCCTGGCTACTTAATGGATATGTTGTTTGAAACATTAAATATAACTCAATCTCAAGTCATTCTTGTACTACCTTGTAATTTGAATCGACAATAAAACGGCGAGGACAACACATGAGCGTGACAGAGAGTAACCTGTTTGGAGATTTACTTCCACTGATAATCTTACCTTGGGTTGATGGGATACTTCTGTTTACTTTTCTTGTTAATTAAGGACGTTGCTAGCTACTTAATGGATATGTTGTTTAAAATATTGAGGATAGATAAATGGCGAAGCTAAATCAATCCTAATTGACTTTTATACTGTCTCCTAAATTAAATCGACATTAAGACGGCGAGGACAAAATATGAGCAGTGCAGGGAGCAACCCGTTTAGAGAATTACTTCCAATGGATAATCTACCTTGGGATAAAGGGATATTTCTGTACTTTTCTTGTTAATTTTTTGCAGGTTACTTAATGAGTACGTTGTTTGAAATATTGAGGATAGATAAATGACGATGCTAAAGAAATCCTAAAAGGTTTTTGTACTGCCTCTTAATTTGAATCGACATTAAGATGCCGAGGATGGAGAGCACATGAATTTGACGCAGTGACATAATAAAAACAAATCAATGTAAAACAAAATGTAATTTAAATATTTTAAATATTGAGTCTCAAATTATCTTTTTAATAGTTAGTAAGTTTTGGATGAAGATAAAGTAGTTATGAGATTGATTGAAATTTACTAAATGTTAAAAACAAAATTAAGTTTAAACAAATTATGATAACAGAAACATTTTGAATTATAGTGAAAGAGCTAAGAACATGTACGAACAAATATATATTGTCCTTTAAATATTATAGGTGTTATAATGTGATAACTTATAGATGCAACAAAAAATTTGAAGCTTATTTTGTCTAATAAACTTGTAGTTATTCCTTATAATGAATAAGGTATTTAGGAGTTTTGAAATTTAAACAAAATTATACTGTTGAATATCATCTAACATTTATCCAATTAAATGTTGAGAACTAAACATAATTTAAATGTTTGAGAATGAAGTTGTCTTACACAACCTTAGTGTTTTACACAACTAATCAAAGAATTTTGTTTGACTTGTGATTATATTAATTACATATACTTCAATTATACAATACAAAAATTCTAAGTTTGTTATGTGACATGGTTTCCGCGCCTGTAAATCATTTGATTTTATATAAATGTCCAAAATTATATTTATTATAATTATAATAGCATTAACTAATTCGTTTAGATTTATCGTTAAAATATGTTTACTTTTAGTCTTATACATTTTAAATTTAAATAAAATATTCAACAAATGCTATTTCAAACGAGATTCGTAATCAATGCGCATTCTTTATGCAGTTATTGTAAGTATTTTCCTGAAATATATAACTCTATCATTACACTGGATGTCAATTACAACGATTCCGATCCATTCATCGTTATAAATATTGCTCGACTGTTTCCCTTGCCTCGAGGCATGGTCACATCATATTAAGTTAAGGAAATGTGATATATTTATTCAATAGATGTGACAGGGAGGCGTGAGAAAAATAGATAACATCAATACACATGAGGCATGGAGATGTGATGTATATTTTACTTCGAAAACTGCCATTTTTAGTATAAATAAACATTTCGAGATGTGTGTCAAAACCCATTTTATGTTTTGAGAGTTATTTTAGTATAGAAAGACATTGCTATTGTGTGCTTTTTACAATTGAGTTATATAACTGACTGACGCCCCGGCGATTATGGGCAATTGTAAAGTTGGTGTATCTGCTTTTGAGTTTAAATGATTTTTTCCGAGGCGTGCACTTTAATTTTTATTTTCAAAAGTTTAATTAATTGTCATGAGATATCTTTCAAAGTATACATCAAAAAATTATATTAAAAAAAAAATGGAATATTTTCATGAATTTGAAAATTGAGTGCATTGATTCGAAAACTGGAGATCCCTGGACTTGGCATCACATCCATGATCGTCAGAGGGTTAAAACACTTGTTCCTCAGAATATATTGCATAAATATTTTTTTGGACTTATAAATCATACGATATACAGTTATTAATAGATTTACCATTATAGTTATCATTAGATTTACAAATAGAGTTATCAATAGATTTACCATTATAGTTATCATTAGATTTACAAATAGAGTTATCAATAGATTTACCAATAGTTATCATTCGATTTACCAATAGAGTTATCAATAGATTAACTAATAGAGTTATCAATAGATTTTCCAATATAGTTATCAATAGATTTACCAATAGTTATCATTAGATTTACCAATAGAGTTATCAATAGATTTACCAATAGTTATCAATAGATTTACTAATAGAGTTATCAATAGATTTACCAATATAGTTATTAGTAGATTTACAATTATAGTTATCATTAGATTTACAAATATAGTTATCAATAGATTTACCAATAGTTATCAATATATTTACCAATAGAGTTATCAATAGATTAACTAATAGAGTTATCAATAGATTTTCCAATAGAGTTATCAATATATTTACCAATAGTTATCAATAGATTTACCAATATAGTTATCCATAGATTTACCATTATAGTTATCATTAGATTTACCAATAGAGTTATCAATAGATTTACCAATAGAGTTATCAATAGATTAAATAATTGAGTTATCAACAGCTTTACCAATAGAGTTATCAACAGCTTTACCAATAGAGTTATCAATAGATTTACCAATATATTTACCAATAGTTATCAATAGATTTACCAATATAGTTATTAATAGATTTACCATTATAGTTATCATTAGATTTACAAATAGAGTTATCAATAGATTTACCAATAGTTATCAATCGATTTACCAATAGAGTTATCAATATATTTACCAATAGAGTAATCAATATATTTACCAATAGAGTTATCAATAGATTTGCCAATAGAATTATCAATATATTTACCAATAGAGTTATCAATATATTTACCAATAGAGTTATCAATAGATTTGCCAATAGAATTATCAATAGATTTACCAATAGAGTTATCTATAGAGTATTATCAATTACCCATAAACATACCAACTCTTTAGAGATTTTTACAATTGTTTTTTTTATTTGCTGCTTGATTGTATTAATAATAATTTTCAAGTTAAAAAAATAACTTTATTTTTTCCCAATTTAGAAAATAAATTTGATAAAACCCGTCACTATATTTATACAATTATAAAAAAAACTAATAGTATATCATAATGTTTTTTTTTAAATAAAAATAAATATGATTCCTCATGGGTCCATGAAAACTACTTTTTATCTTATAGTAATATATCACTGCACAAACTAAACACCACTAAATATAAAGTATGGATTGTAAACAAAATATTACCTATATAATAAATCTCAGATGAATTCACTAAAATAAACAATTCTCGAGGGAGAAAATTATTTTTTTGAAAAAAAAAGACTAAACTTCAGCAACTGATGCAAAAGATGAAAAAATCGAGTAGAATTGAGCTGAATCGAAAGTGAAAACTCGGAACTGACAATGAGTTTGAATATCGGATGACAAAAGAAAAAAAAATAATAATTCCACGCTCCACAGCCAAAAGGACGCTCGCTATTTCCGTTTCTTTTAAAGCTCTGTTATGAATAGAACGTGTTCATTTTGTCGAGGGTGTTTTTTTGGAAGCCAAAAAAAAAAATACTTGATGTTTGTTGTCAGAGTGTAAGAAATAAAGTGGTTTTGCCATTCCTTCAGGCCGTCGGAGGAAGTCTTTCCATTTTAAATTCAACATGTGTAAATAAATGGTCTTTCGAAGATATTTCAATCAATGTTTTCGCAGTTATTTATTGCTTGATTTAAGAAACTGAATGTTCAATGTTGTTTGTCAATACATGTGAAGTATGGTAACAGATTGTAATTATGCGTATTGCAATTAAGCAATAAATTAATCTGTTTGTATTACTACATTTTGAAACATGATGTTTTTATTTAAAACTTAATTTTAATCTATTGAAAACAATAACAATATTTAAACCATAAGTTTCGGTATTAATTCAACTATTATCTGGCATTTTGTTACTAAAATTAAACACATTATTAAATTCACTTTACAGTTAAAAATAATTCAACAATAAATTAAGCTTTGTATATAAATACATTTTTAAACAATATTTTTTTTATTTAAAACTCAATTTTAATCTATTGAAAAATAACAATATCTAAAACCATAAGTTCCGATAGTAATTTGACTATTAAATGGTATTTTATTACCAAAATTGAGAAAAAAAGAAAAACTGCAAATATGATTACGTTATTACTTTTGAAATTAGTATTTCAATCAGTCTGATTATATATAGTTTTGCCTTAAAATATAGGATAAATATATAAATTATATATTTTAATATTCAAAGAATTTACAACATTGTAGGATCTTCAAAATACTTCAAACTACGATCGTAAAAAAATTCTAATATGCTTTTAAGGTTAAATTTATAATTATAATAAATATGCGATTAACGCACTTATACCAGATAAATTTCCAAGTAAATTTCAAAGTTAAGAAATTAAAAAAAAAAAAAATGTTTTATATTCAGGTATGTATAATTCGACGTGTTCCCTGACAAGAGAGGCAACGTATCTAGTAATTATTTATGTTTATTTATTAATAATGTTTTTTATAACTATTATAATTATTACACTCAAGCCTATTAAAGCTTTGCGATGAAATATAAAATAAAAACAAAATAAAGTAAAATTGTCTTTGATTAATTTACAGTAGTCCGTCATTTTTCCCAACTTCTGTTGTTGACATGCTTCTTTTGTTTTACATCATTCCGTCACCTTGCCTTTATGAAAATGAATCTTTTACATTCTTTAGAAATCGGAATCGGTATTTTCTAAATATTTTTAACCAACACTGTTAAGAATAAGTACTCAAAAATAAGTAAAATTTACTAATTTTTTATTACATTCGATGCTTATCATGGCTCCGAACACATAAATTTCATTTTTGTGAAAGACATGTACTCAAAAATGTGTACAATGAATAAAAATTAATAAAAAGTACTTGAAAAAGCTTGTATACATGCTGCATATACAGGCTGCCTTCATATATCCCTTTCAATAATTGCATCCAAGACTTACCGGGCATAGAACTTAGGTCCTCAGGCACCACATTACAGTGCCTTATCCGTTGTATTACCAGGGTGACGTGGGGAAATTATGAACAAAATACATGTTGAAAAGGTGTGTCAAAAAATTGGGAAATAATATATTTGAATTGTAATAACTCAGTTTCCATTTAAGCAATAGAAATAAAATAATGTGGAAAACCATCTTCTGAACAACTATTTTAAGTTTATTAGGTCGTTTTGTTAAGATGGCTTGAGCAGAAGCTGAAATCAGCATTATTAAATTACACTGCACATTTTTTAGAAAGTACAGTTGTTTAAATTTCAGTACGTATTTTAAGTACCTTTTTGTTTACAGTAAAATTTGCAAAATCCTGTATGGATTTTTTCATAAATATAGTTGATTTTCTTTTTTAAATTCATACAAGTAATTTTTTTTAAGCTTTCTATTCCAAAACCAATATATTTGTGTATAGAATTTTAAACGTGACAATAATTCCCAGTTTCTTTCATTACTTTTTTAACCTTCACACATTTTGACCAAGCTACATGTCAACACAATATTTAACCTTCATAATTCAATAATCCTTTTTTGAGAAAATACTGTACTGAGATAGGAAACCTTGTTGACACAAAAGCCGCTGTAAAATCTCTTCTGTCCCTCTACGGATATCCATTAATCTTCAACAATTGAACCTTTTATCCTGAGCCTTTCATTGTTATTATCTGTTTCAACAGAAAAGTTAAGATTGAGAAGGAACCCTTTGGATAATAATAGCATTACAGAAATATTTTTTCAAAATCCACTTTAGGGATTGAATCACCTCTCAATGTTCGGAAAAAATTCGATATTTTCGATTTCCTATAAACCGCAGAGTAACTAATCCTTAGAACCCAAAGTAAAGCACGTCTTCGTTTCTAGAAGTTTATTTTTTATCTTTGAGTGAAAACTTCTTAATTTACCGACATTAAATGTTATATATTTAAAAAATATGACAAGATTCATTTGATAATGAAATATTTATTCAGCGATTTTTATCGTTTTAGTAAATATTAAATGCTTTGATGTGTTTTTGTTGAAACTAGATTGCCAATATTTTCTATTAAAAAAACCTTCATTGTATGATATTTATTAGTCTGTTGTTCAATAAATTATACATCTTCAATGTATAAAATATAAGTAGACGTTATTTATATTAGTTTCTATTGAAAAATTAGTGAAATCACATTAAAGACAGTAAATTTAAATATTCAAGTTTAAATTCAATATCCCTTTGTTTCCATTAAATGAATATAGTTAAAATAAAATAATCGATATTTATATTTTTTTAAATATACTGTTAAATGTTTTGTACACTATAAAAGCAAAAAATTAATGTAAGAAATATACTATTTTTTTAAATTCGTATGAAAAGAATAAATTTTGAGTTGGTTATAAATATTTAAAATTTCATATTTAAATGTAATATTGAGTCCCTTAAAAGTTAAATATTGCCAATCACCAAAGAGAAATAGAATATTGTAAAATACATTGTATTTGCATTGAAGAGTTGTATTGAAGAGCGTTCATATGTATAACTTAATTAAATAATTAGTTCCACTAAAAATCAGTAAAAATATTTATTAATTTAGAAAATTTTAGGTAAGATAATAATATTATTATTAATAATAATTATCAAATTTTTTATGCAATAGGCCATATAATATGAATTTAGGTATCAAATTAACACAAACTATACTACGCATTCTACAATATAGCTTGTCAAATTTAGAAAATTTATTTTAACGTTATTTGAAGAAACACTAGTTTAAATAACAGTTACATGTAATTTATAGGAATCCAATTTTGGATTTTTTAAATTAATATATTTATCTATCGGGAGGATCACTATTTTATAAATTATTGTTTTTTTAACAGTTATAGTTAAATAATTCCTTTAATTTTATGTTTTCAAATTGGTAATCTGTGTTAAATAAGTCTCATAAATATTAGTAAATCTATATAAATGTATAAATATACGTAAATATATAAACATATATAAATGTTTAAATATACGTAAATGTATAAACATATATAAATGTTTAAATATATGTATTTAAACATAAAGCTCTTCCTTTTGATAATTCATTTTTAAATAAGCGTTATGTATCCGTAAATTTGCACAACATTTTAAAAAATTGCAATATTATGTTCTATATTTACTTGCCATAAAAATCTTCGCTCCCTATTGAATAGAATTTGAATATATTTTTCCGACAATGGCCGAAAAAGATTTGAAAATGTTTTCTTTTGCTGAGAAGTTAGATATATTGAAGTATCTTTTTTTAAGTGAAAGCTATGAGGAAGCATATGTGCACAAAAACCTAAATGCATTTTTTTACTCCTTACTAACTAAATGGACCCGATGTGGGAGCACGTTGCAATTTACAACTACCAGAATATGCAAAGTGTTCTGTAATTTCTTAACATTTGGCATAGCCAGGTTTAACCTTTATGTGTGGGCTTGGACAACATGTGTCCCATAGAGTACATATAGCTAGTTTTGGGTCTGGGACACTTTTAGACCCCCCCCCCTCCTTAACACTTTCATAAATTAGTCCTAATGCTGGTTTGAAGTATCTAGTGTTTGGCGCGGCTTGGCCATGTTTGGCCCTTGCGCCATTAAATCACATATAACCAACCAACCATAAATTAGTCCACAGCCAATGCAACGTTCCTTCTACAAAGCCCTTGTAAAAAAGTTATTAAAATGGTTATATGGAGTGTGATGCCAGATTCGTTTCTAAGAAATCATCAAAAATAATCACAATTTCATCCGCCGTATTGGTGCACGTTAAATCTGATCGTGGTCCAATGGTCTGACGCCTACTGAGGTTGCGTCAGACGCCAGTTCCGGAGTTCTTGTTATCTGGACATGGTTGAAATATACGAGGTTATGTTCCCGGGTGTTTCCTTTGAGATATAATCAATTAATCCTCAGCAATAACCCACTGCAGTTGTAGTGTGACGTTAATTCAATCAATCAACCTCTTAACCTATATAGAAAAACTATTAAAACATACCTAGCAAGATAGGTTTTAAATTTTTTACATGCAAATCCTATAGAAGTTTAATTAAAGTTCATCTTTATTAAACAGGAAACAAATAAATTTTGGGGTATAATATGGTTGCTTTCACAATATTTTCAACACGCACATGAAGGAAACAACTTTTGAGTTACAGTTAGAGTTCAGTACACAGTACCGTTTGAGGGTTAAATAACTTTTACCAAACAATCCTATATATTAATATATATTCTTGTTGGCCTATATATGGCTTCATAGTTGGTCGTAGTTGTAAGTAAATATTTAAAAAGATTTAACCTTTTTACAAGAACTCCGTAAGAGAAAAATTTCCCTGTTCGTTAGCTAATATTAAAAAGTGTTAAGGTGGAGGGTTTCGTTTTGGGAGGCAGGAAATATGGTTATCAAAGATTTGTGGAAGGATGACTTGCCTTACAATAAGAGGCATTTAACTTATCTGACGGATGTATAGTAAACAATACTTCCTCAAAGCACGCAGATTCGCAAATTCAGGATAGGGTCATTCAGGTGTCAGAATACTGAAAATCCCAACCAAAGACGATCTGTAATAAACATTAACGAAACGTCACCTTTTTGAGTAAGTGTAATTAAATAGTATGCCATGAACAGCATACTTTAGACCACACCCATTTTAAATATTCTTTCCCCATACCAAATATCGAAAATGTCTCAAGCCAAAACTAGATCTCCATACTCTATGAGACAATGTTGAACCATCCCACAAGTAAAGCATAAGGTGAAGAACATATAATCGTCTGTTTTGTCCCTCAAGGATTCGGACACTGGATTGCTTGGATCCAGTGTCTGAGAAGGAATAAAATTAATCCTAGATATCGAAAGTATCATCTGCAGGAGAAAAATAGCGAGGATTGTACCCTACTTTAAAATATTTGCACAATATTTTTCAATAGTCATTTTCTTACTGTACAAAAATGATTATTATGTAAAACTGAAAGTCTGTTGTTTTTCCAACTAAGAAAAAAGAATGAACTTTTGACCAAGAATAATGTGTATTCCCTGTTAGGGGATGGTCTATATTTCATCTCGAAGCTAGGGTAATATAAAATGCAACGTCTTTATGTATGCATAGTTTCAAAACATAAATGAAAATGTCTACGAATGCTTTAAGTTTTAATGTATCACAAATAAATTATTTGTAACTGGTTTTTATTTTTAAAATTACAAAATAGAGTTCATGGCCAACAAGCAAAATTCAAACAGTAACTCAAATAATTATCAGACTAAGTATTTTTATATTATTATAAAATCAAATATTAAATATTTATATAACATTATAAATCATTGTTAAATTAACAAATAATAAATTTTTTTTTAAAAAGTTTATTAATTAAATAAAAACAATTAATGTTTACCAAGTCCATTGTTATATCCAGGAATACTTATTGAAAGTAAAAAAGTAAATACTCAGGAAAGTAAAATTTTAGAATTTTGAAGAGAAAATTATTTAACATTGTACTTTGAAGAAAATTATTATTTTTTTTACTACAGAACTAGTATTATAATACAAATTGTTAACAAATAGATTTTATCTTTCAACAATTTTGGTAATTTTGCTAATTTGTCTTTATATCAAGAAATAAAGAAGTTGTTTTGAAACTTGAACTCAAGGACATACAATGTGTTAAATACTTATATCTAATAAGTAAACTCACATTCTAAAAGTCATGACTATGCGGAAAAAAATAATTATTCTAAACGGGATAATATATATATATATATATATATATATATATATATATATATATATATATATATATATATATATATATATATATATATATATATATATATATATATATATATATATATATATATATATATATATATATATATATATATATATATATATATATATATATATATATATATATATAAAAAAAAAAATTTGTTGTCCTTTTAGCCGGACCAGTATATATATATATATATATATATATATATATATGTGTGTGTTCATACAATTGTTGTAAAATAATTTAAAAGGTCTTATAGGCGTGCTTAGGCACGTTAAAAACTTCTGAAATCAAACAAATTTTCTAAGGTAACTAGCTATCTGCAAGCACAAGCAAGAGTCAAGTTCTTTTTGCTGATTTTTTGATAAAATATTTCAAATAAATGATTTCACCCTAGCGATAACATGTCTCTTCCTCAAAATGTACGGGTCTGGTCCGACCCAACGCTTCACTTTCCGCCCCCTTATCGTGCTGCAACGTGTTTTCGAGATACTAAAGGTTTTTTTTACTATCTTTTTAAACTAGATATATAACTAAGTTGCATAATAGAATAAATGCATGCAACGTTATATTTAAATGTCAGATAATTTTTTGTAGCAAAATTACAATTCGTTGGTCATTAGAAAAATTATTTTTTTGGTAATATATTATATATCTATATAAATGTTATTTTACAATAAAATGCTTTTGTACATTTATTTATATTACAAACCTCATCAAAACTGGGTAGGATTTGACCCGACTGCACCGTCTATTTCGTCTCAAACCACCATACTACTGATCTCTAACTATAACTTCTGGATTGGTCAAGACATTTTGTAGACTTAAAGCCAAATGAAGAGGTAACAACTCTACTCCTCTTTCATCGCTATCGCAATATTTCGTATATTTTCCATGTTAAAATAAACCGAAATGTACTTGTTTCGCCGGAGTTTTTTTTTATTTTACTTTGAAACCCATTTTAAACGTAATCTGCTTGAAATAATTTGCATAATTGCTTTAAGTAATTTGCATGTCAAAGTCGAAGTGGTTATAAAGCAAGAGCAAATACTATTTGTTTGGAAATATAAAATTAATTCTATAAAAATAGAATTGAATATTTGTATTCATTTAATATTTCTACATTTCTATGGTATTAATATACACCACTAAATCACTTTGAAAGAAATTTTGGGGTACAGTATGACATGACGGCTTCCACATTGCCTTCAATAGAAGAATCAAGTTTTGAGCCTTCCTGAAGTTACAGTTAGAGTTCAGTACACCGCACCGTTTGAAGGTTAAATAAATTTTATCAAACAATCCTATATATTAATGTCACTTCATCCCCCTGCATTAACAACATATTCATCTTCCTAATGCTTTGCCCTTGATATATGGCTTCATAGTTGGTCGTAGTTAGAATTAGAGCATTATCAAGTTTCGCAGCGGACTGCGCACTTTAATCCACGCTAACGCCGTTCCACGGGGGTTGAGATGCGATGTCCCCAGCTGATAAATGAACACTGGTTCGGTTACGGTCCGCCCAGTGACCAGTAATTTCTGGAATGTGTATAATAGGTTTCATATGCGAAATCCTCCTAAATCGTTTGGGGTGAAGGATTTAAGTGATGATTATTACGGGGTGCATTAGATACAAGTGAGGGTCATGTATTACGAACTAACCCCGAACAGAAATCTGTTTATCTCAAGATCTTGAAGATGCTTGAGGTGTTTGGTGTGAGATAGGAATGAAAATTGAAATGTGGTGAGGGATAGTTATGGGGATTTGTACTGATTTAAGGAAATGGGTTTTCTAAATCACTCCAAAATTTAAAACGTAGTTAAATTTATTGTTTAAAAATTATAACTTTTATGGCTAGGGTTTTAGCAGTCATTTTAAAATGAAACAGAAATCGGTTAAAATAAAATATTTTCTTGCATTGATAACACGACTTTCTTTCCTGATCATTACACTTTACGTGTAGGCTAGGGTAACATGTGTCTCGTAGAGTATATAGATGTAGAGGTGGACTTGAGACACATTAAAACCATGGTATGAGGGAGGAATTTTTAAAAAAGTATGTGGTTTAAAGTATGCTTTTTGTGGAATAACAGGTAATTACACCTGTTCGGACAGGTGGCGTTTCGATAATAACTTCTTTTCCTTATTTTGACACCTGAATGGCCCTACCCCAAATTTGCGTGCTTTGAGGAAGAATTGTTAACGATCCCTCTCTAAGAAAGTTACACGCCTTTTATTGTAAGGCAAGTCATACTTATACAAAGCTTTCAGAAAAATCTTTTTTACTGTCTTCTAAAGCGAAATTTGTCCCACCCTCCTTATCACTGTAAAAAAAAAATGTTCTTAAAAATGAGTACATGAACTTACTCGTTTTTCTTTGAGTACAATTGCATCGTAAATGAGCGATGACGTACTCAGATTTCAGTAATCGTACTTTCTCAAAAATGAACAGTTTAGTTTAATATTGCTAATATCATCTTCTGTTCAAGCCATCTTAACAAAGCAACCTGGCAAACTTAATATATTTGTTCAGAAGATGGTTTTCCACATTATTTGATGTCGATCGCTTAAATGGAAACTGAGTTATTGCGACTCAATTATTTTACTTCCTTCTTTTGTCACGCTTTTTTAACATTATTTCTGTTTATAACTTGTTCACGTAATTCTCGTAGTACAACGGATATGACCCTGAACTTCGTCTTTGATATATGGCTTTACAGTTGCCGTAGTTTTTTTGTGATGCGTTTAATCCTCAAATGAATAGCCTGCGAATAACTTGCAATACATATAATTTTTAAATGTGGAATAATATTTTTTTAAACATTTTTCAAATCACATTATTTGGCAAACATACAATTTATTAATATTTAAATATTTTTTTAAAAAAAAGTTTTGCAATAGAAATATATATTAAATTATCTAACAATGAAAACAATATTGTAACTTTAATAATATAATCGCCTTTTATTTAGACAGATTTAATATCATAATGAACAAATTTAACAACATCGGTTAACAGTATCGGATACTATATAGGCTTTCATTTGAAGTTTTGTCGCTTAAAAAAAGTGTAAATTTAATTTTCACGAATTTATATTTGAGTATTATACCTTGATAATTTTTTTTAATTTTTAAAAACTGGATTTTTAAATCAATGAATTGTTTTACGTAATTTTTTTTTTCGAACAAAATTTTTTTTCACGAAAAACATGATTTTTAAATTAAAATTATTTTTCAAAGATCGGAATCTGTGAAATGGTCAATACATTTAGTAATAGTTATTTTCCTTTTTCAAAAATCCCCAAAATATGACACACAAAACAAATTTAGAATTTTATTTTCTTCGTTTGTTTGCATCCTTCCGTACGGTGAACAGTTGGATTCTGAAACGACGAGAGATTTGTGTTAACACGAATATTAACCTTATGAAATAAATATTAAACATTTATCAAATTCTCCATTTGCGTTATTGATTAATTTAAATCCATAATAAAAAAACACAAAAAATATATAAGTAGCTATACTCACCAAGATGTTTTTAGTCCCTTTTCCCAATCTATAGCTCAAGCTATTTCTACGCAGGCTGTTTAGGAAATAAATTTTTCAGTGGTTCTAAAAAAACTAATTTCAATATTAGCCATTTTTTCTAAGCGTTGACGAAAAAAGCTTTGCACTGTATCATCGTCTAATGATCCCCCAAGAGGGCAAACTTCGAAAGAAAGCTCTTAATGAGCTCGGGAACTCTCAGGAACACTGTTGGAAAGGAGTATTAAAAACTTTAGAGGAACTTTTAGTTTTCTTAACGGCATGGATGTATTTTTTTTACTGCAAACAAGGATAACTTATGCTAAAAACTTATTCAAGGAAGGAAATGTTTTTCTGAATGAGCCTATACGGGGAACATTATTTAAAATTTAATTTATTGTAACTATTAATAACGTTTTAGTGGAACAACTTTATAGATAATGTGAACAAATTAAAATTTAGGTTTAATTTTATATAGTAACATTTTGTTGGAACTATTTTCACACGTTGACTACCAACTACGAGGTATATCATAGTTGGCAGTCAACATGTTTAACAACTTGCATGTAAGCTCTTACGAAATAAGTTTACAACCTTTATATAAATAAGAATGGGACATACAGGGTGCGTTCCATAAGTAATGCGACTAAATTCATAAAAAATAATTAATTTGATATATTCGTACAATTAGTTAAAAATCCTCAAAATAGCACCCTCCTGCGTCGATACATTTATGGAGGCGGTGTTTCCAGGTCTGGAAGGCATCCAGGAAGGCCTTCTTCTGGAGGTCCTTTAGAGCCGAGGTAACATGAGCCGGGATGTTTTCAATCGTGTCCCAATGTTTCCCTTTCAGGGCTCCTTTTAAGCGAGGAAACAAAAAAAAAGTCTGGGGGAGCCAGGTCAGGACTGTAAGGACGCTGGGAAACCAGTGGGGTATGGGTCCTGGCTAGAAAAGAGGGTCGCGCGCTGCCGAAGCGACATCAAGGACGCATGGAAACTTCTTCACGATAACGCGCCAAGCCACAGCTCCTTCGTTGTCAACGATTTCCTGGCCAGGACGCATACCCCACTGGTTCCTCAGCCTCCTACAAGCCTGACCTGGCCCCCCCAAACTTTGTTTCTGTTTCCCACTTAAAAGGAGCCCTGAAAGGGAAACATTGGGACACGATTGAAAACATCCAAGCTCATGTTACATCGGCTCTAAAGGACCTCCAGGAGAAGGCTTTCCAGGATGCCTTCCAGGCCTGGAAACACAGCCTCCATAAGTGTATCGACGCAGGAGGATGTTATTTTGATTATTATTAACTAATTGTACGAATTTGTCCAATATACGATTTTTTATGAATTTGGTCGCATTACTTATGGAACGCACCCTGTATAATTCTTTAAAACAAAAATATATATTTTTACGAGAAACGTCCTTCACTTTGCCCAGTAGAGTGTCGCTTGCGTAAACCGAATGTAGTATTTCGTGTAACGATAGCATGTAATAATAAGATCACTTGTATATTTGCAGCCGTATTGCCCACGCGCATTACTTGGTATCGCTGTGTAGAGGAAGGACGTTATTACTCGATCACGCATGCGTCACGTGCGAAGTTGGTGCCGTTGTTGCGTGGGAAGAGCGAAATGAGTCACACTTCTGGCATACCTGGCCTGTTTAACCGCTGAAACTTCAATTCTAATTGACATATCATGGCGAGTGTGTGCTTATATAAAAAAAAATGTTATACATTTCCATTTGACTATCTGACAATTTAAAATATTTGGGAGAACTGTCTGGAGTAGAAAAGAATGATTCGTCGATATTAGGTGAAGCCACACTATCATTTTACATTAAATTTCATTTGCGGCATAGGAAATTTATACAAGTTGAAAGCGCAGTGTAATTTAATTGAGTATATTAAGTTTCAACTATATTTCATGCAAGGGAATAATATATAATAATCGTTAATTTTCCCGACTTAAAAAAATCGCCAAAAAAACCCTACTTTTCCTGAGGACAAGAATAATTGCTTGAAAATGTTGCGATCAACTGAAAAGAAGAAATATTGTCTCGATAAAAATACTTCGCTATCTTCTTCGGAAGTTTTTGTTTTTCTCTTGAAACCTGGAAGAAATAGTTATTTCTCTAATGTCCCCACGAAAGAAATGGGGACAATTATCTAACACGTAGCATTTACTCAAAGCAACCAATAGGCTCACTGAAAGAGAAAAAGAAACAACATTCTCAAAATGTGTGGTACATTGTATTTACTTGGTTCCACAATGTTACTCTATTGAAAATTAATTTGGTCGTTGCAATATAATCTAATTTTGTTTCAAAAAGGTAAAGATAATAAAATAATTAATATATATTAAATTATCTGTACAATAAAATCCTTTACATTTTTAATTTACTTTTTGTTTGCGTTATTAGGATATAATTTACACTTGTATAACAATTAAAAAAAAAGTGTATACAATTGCATTTATCCAGCTTATATTTCGGAAATATTGACTTTTAGTGTGATGGTATATGCTTAAGTCACGATTTTAAAGTTGATTTTTCATATTATATATAAGCTGACTTTAAACCATAAATGTGCTGTTCTTATATATTTTTCTAATTAATGTAAAAGTCAAAATAAACTTTCTCCAGTCCCAGCATATGTTGGAGAGATCTCAACAAAATCGATAAGTATAAGCTATAAGTGGTCGTTCCTTTTTAATTTATATATTTTTGGTTTCCATAATTTTCATTTTATAGAAGATAAAAAGAGTATGTAAAATGTACATAAGACACTTCATTTACTTCGTAAAAAAATATGAAGCCCATCTGTCATGCTACATCTTACCAAAAAAACTAGTCAACATAACTCTAGTCTTAAATTTTATTACTTAAAGCAGCAAATTCACCTTTTAAAATTAAATTATCTTGGTAATAGAAGAAAATGAATGTTATTTTCTCCAAAATATAGCTTTTAGTTTCGTTGAAACAATATAACGTTTGGGTAGCATGTAGTGCCAGAATGGCCTTCAACTATTTAACTTTCCTGACAATTCTACATTTTATCTTGTATATCTTACATTGTCTTGTAACTTCTTACCTTGGGCAACAACTACTAATTTTAATTAAATGAGTTACTACTTAAATGCATATCTTAAAGTTAAGCCTCATAAAATGTATTAAAATAATAAAATAATAGTACAAATTATCAATTTGATTAAAAATCGTCTATGTTCTTTTTCTAAAATTCGATTATTTCATATGAGTATAAACGATGTTTCCTACACTACTTTCGAAATAGTTATGCTCGCTGCCATAAATTCGAGATCAATCCAAATGTTTTTATTGGATTGACTCCAAATACGACATGGATGTAGTCAATTATGATATTTATTTATTAGCATAAAATTAAAATTTTGGAGTATTGTTTAATGTTTTTTTTTCAGTTTGCATTGTTTTACAAAAGAACTTATGCCAGATCAACTTGTGCGGCATACATTCTCATCAAAGCATATAAAAATTGTTTCCGATACCTTTTGATCATTAGAGTACCTCATGTGAAAAGGTGCTGGTTAGTGTCATAAGCGAAATACATTCTACACAATACCCATTACATTGTCAGTTCTAATAGCGTGGTATTCAATTATTTTACTGGCATTTTTCAGTATTCCTTGTTTTCCACAGATCCTTATATTCCTATTATCGTGCTCAGGATTAAATATTAACTCACTAATATAATAGGCCATTCTAATACCATTCGTTTTGCATGTTTACAAAATCACTTCAACAGTTCTCCTTTTGATTTGATGTTTAAAATGGCCAAAAATAGTTGTACCCGGACTTACAGTTCATTCATATGTAGCATTTGCCGCATAGTAGTGGCACATATTGACTTTCCAATGAATTGCATTGCCATTTATCCTACAGTTCACACGGCTTGTGGTCTATTCCGCTTAGAATTCATATAAGGATCATCTTAAGAGTGGTAACCCATTGGTAACCTAGAAAAATGTCTGAAAACTATTCAAAATGGTTAAAATTATTCCTATAGACGGGAAATCACAGAATAGTCCGCCCCAATGAAAATAGTGACCATTTTAAATGAAGGCCAGCACCTAGATCTCCCCATTGGGAGAGGCATCATTGCAAAAATGTTTCAGCTCCTTTTTTTGAGAAATTATTATGTATTTATCCACAAATAACCTTAATGGTCTGTACATTTTTTATCAGCATTCTAAATTATCTTCTGAAAGAATTTAAAAAAAATCGTCGTCTTTAAACTACACCTAATTTAAATATTTATTGATAGTAAATTCTGATATAGCCCATTATATGATATGTGCATATCCCCTGTGATTTTCAACCCACCAAACCGATGCACTTTATTTGTAAACTCAGTATTTATTTAACGTAATCAACTTTTAGATTTCTTAATGTTTGATTTTGACCAGCATAATAAATACAAACACATAATTGAAGACAACGTAAAAAATATATTTTATTTAAAAATTTAGTTAAAATGGGAGACATCAATATATTCGCTGCTGCAACATGATTTAACAGCAAGAAACTCAGTTCAACACCGATATGATTAGCTAGGATGTCATCGAACACAGTAAATAAACGTAAATTGAGCACCAGGTTAATTTTAAATTTCCATCCATAGTCTTTTCAGATATGTTCATCCATTCAAATATCATTCTAGGCATTATTTAACCTAGAAAAAAATAATACAAATATAATTCTAGGCATTATTAAACCTAGAACAAATAATACAAATATAATTCTAGGCATTATTTAACCTAGAAAAAATAATACAAATATAATTCTAGGCATTATTTAACCTAGAAAAAATAATACAAATATAATTCTAGACATTATTTAACCTAGAAAAAATAATACAAATATAATTCTAGGCATTATTTAACCTAGAAAAAATAATAAAAATATAAATATCTATGCATACTATTTACCTCAGCAAAAAAAAATAATCATAAAAACTTCATAAAAGTTGTGAAATTAAAGATTTTTTAGAGGTTTTATAAAGGAATTTGAAACAAAAATTACAGTATTTTTATATATTTATTTGCATAAAAACTTTAGAAAAAATCTGCATTTTCCCTTTTTCAATGTTTCTGAATTGAAAGCTTTCTGCATGTTTGTTTTGTGCTTTATAAAGAAATCTTCATTAAATGCTGTTTTTTTTCAGTTTTGATAGAACTTAAAAACACTGCAGTCATGCATAATTTTTTTAATTTCATAACTTTTGAGGAAGTTTTTATGCGAACTAGTTTCACAGTTGCTCGGACGATACAATAAAAATGCATGTTAACTGTACTTTTGATTACAGATAACTATATAATTTTATATTCAACTTAATATGAAAAATATTAAATAATTTATTGCAAAATGTTTAATCTATTTTAATTAATATTATTAGTAGTTTAGGTAGTTGGGAAAATCTATTTTGAAATATTTTTATTTATATTGTTGTTAAAACTCTACATGTAAACCAATGTTTGTATAAAAATATAATAAGCTAAATAATAATAACGTTATTGTCATATAACTTATTGACTGTTTTAAGTTAAGGAATATAGCTTCGTAACTTGCCTTATACGAGTCAATCGATTTTTAGAAATCGAAAGTATTTACATTGTTTTGGGTATGGCAAGTTGGAAGATATACGTATCCTTTTAAAATATATTATACTCTTGTTTATAAAGTTATAAGTTTAAAAACAAAGCAAGTTCTTGCCAATGGTTGTATTGTAGTATTCAATGATTAAACATATATAATAGCAGCGAAACAAAATATTTTTTGAACAAATATTGCATTTGGATAGGACACCATTTGGAAAAAAAATAATATTTTAACTTAAAAACTCATCAGAAACATTCTGATTTGTTACCAGACTAACACTATATTTTACTGAATTCAAATTTGCATTTGATTATTATAAATATAATTTTCCCTGATCAGCTTGATTGTGGGAGAGATAAATTTTGTAATTTTATCCCTCAATTATTTTATTAATTAGAGTATTAGAGTAAGGTGAGGAGGGGGGGGGATGGGTAATGAGATAAAATGGGAATTCCGAAATTCAATATTAAATTACTCATTGTTAAAGTCATATTTTGATCTCGCTCATTTTTAAAATTTACTTCGTTTAATGAAATATTTTGGAATGGAATTATTTGATTATACTAAAAATTTTCAAAAGTGGAGGCATGAAAACTTCTATATATAAATTAAAAAAAGTAAATTTTGTACCAATATTCCTAAGTATTGATTTATTTATTTCCCATGATTTGCAAAGTGGGAAAATCGGTAATTGAATTACAAATGCAAAAGTATAAGAAATTCAGAAAAATGTAACGATTTAGAGAAAAGTGCAATATTCTACAAAAACATGAATTTCGCAGCTTGCAACTGACAAACAATATATTTAACTATGTAACTACAATATATTTAACTATGTAAATACAATATATTTAACTATGTAACTATAATATATTTAACTATGTAACTACAATATATTTAACTATGTAACTACAATATATTTAACTATGTAACTACAATATATTTAACTATGTAACTACAAAATATATTAACTATGCAACTACAATATATTTAACTCTGTTTCAATGTTAATATAATTAAGTTAAATACCTGTTTTATAAGCAAAATGTCAACAAGAAGTTCGTAGCAAATAACAATTTTTACGCACAGACTTTGATTTTTAAAACATAAATTGAAAGTTTTAAATGAATTTAAAAAATCATGATGTGTTAAAAATAACGTCATTACAGCAGAGAGACCATGGAGCAAAATAAACTAAAAAGTGTTCATTTTGAAGCTAATAAACAATAAAAATTGATTTTTCAAAGTGACAGATTATAACTTGCTTTTATAAACCTTAACTTGCTTTTTTAAAAGCTTATGGTTGTTATTTTTCTATATTTTATCCTAGTTTATTCAAGTTAGTAATTTGACTAAAATGTTTTTGAATAATGTCGAAATTTTATACACGAATAATTTTATGCTTCAAAAAATTACCATCTCCCTTACCTTTGAACCGCGAAAGAATCTTAGAGAAAAAGAATTAATAAAACTATTTATAAACCCCAGAAATTAAATAAAAATAAAAACTTGCATTCTCAATGGAAAAAAGAAAAAAAAATTAAAACAATCTTAATTTAAAAGATTTCCAACTTACCCTATTTAAAATACTTAAAATTTTTGTAACTTATAATTTGATATCCAGCAAAATTTTATTTTATGTTTTTTATTATGAATAATGTTAATTACATTTTTTAATAATTTTTTAATAAATATGTAATCATGAACGGTGGACTGTATACTTGCCTTTCTTCCAGCAGTTCCTTGTATATTTGCAAATCAACTGCGACCCACCATCTTTCCTATTCCTTTTCGTCTTTTACCCAATACTTCCATCAATCCGCAGCTGTTTCTTTATAATGAATGTGGTACGTGGTGAGTGGTGATCAAATGGTGTTTATGTTCGCGGGACAAGATGGCGCTGGTGATGTACAGGACACTTTTTTTTCTTCCCCACTCCAAAATATCTTCGGATCTAAACGGAATCCGTCCGATACCCCTTCTCCTTCTGGAACAGAAATAAATAAATGTTTATAATAAATATCGGAGCAGTCTGGGGAAATAGTCGAATCATGTAACACTGCTTCTGAAATAATTCACGGTGGATGTATTGGAGTAGGGAGAATGAAAATTTAATGCGTTATATAACTCGCAGTCGGAAAGCGAGAAACAAATATCGAAGGTTGCTAGTGGAATGCGTTGGACAACTGCTGGCAATACATAAAGAATATATGTTTTATTCTCTTTTGAGATGGTTGAAAAAAATATAATTTTTTTTCTATTTCATATCTACAGATTAAAAACGCTAAACAATGTATATACCAATAAGCAGGCAACTATTATCTTGATTCTAGTGTTTTGGGAATATAGAAAGTTCTATATGCAGTAGAACCAGTAGCGTTGGCAGAAAATAAAAGTGTATGGGAAGGGTTATTGGGGTCATAACACCCCCACCCATCTTTATATTAGTAAAAATTGAAGAAAAAAAATTATTAAATATATTTAATGCACTGCGGTTCTTTTGACTCGAATTTCCTGACCCGTTCGTAAATCACTTTTCTTTTCAAAGGACGATCTTATGAATTATAATTCAATTTTCAACTGCGTATCATTGCCAAGCACTTGTACAAGCTATTATTTTAAGTTATGTCTTTAAACCCCGACTTCACATCCATATATGGTCACTAAAATCCATGAGAACCGAAACTTTTTCTTATAATGGCCACATCTCGTTTGAAGTTCTGCGAATTTAGAGCATTCCTATCCTAACCATTATTTATGAAGGATGCGTCCTCTGCGTTTCGCTATCCTCAACAGTAGCAGAATAAACTATTTTAAAAAAGTAGTAACACGGATCCAGAATTTTATCACAGAAGTCTTTAGCATATTTTTTTATATAATCGTATCATTACGAACATATATAGTAATGAATTTTCTCTATTGACCAATGGGAGGAGTTCTGACCCTTCCTCCTTGCTTATGCCGCTGAGTGGAGCAATAGTTATTGATGTTAAAAATAATATCCAAGTTAAAATCACTTAAAAAATGAGGTAACAGAGGAAATATTCTCAAAGTTTTAACAATATTTTATTTTTTACATCACTCGACATAGCTCGTTGGCAAGGGATAAGGGATTTTTCATATGAAAGTTTATATGAGTTTTATAATCATAATCGCCTATAGCTACACTTAAGCTATTGACAGCAAATAGAGATTTGTGCATAAAGAAAACCTGTGAATTCAGCTTTTTAATTTAAGCCCTTGGTTATATAACAAACAAGGAAAGAAAAAAAAACACATGAGCTACAATCTCTAAACTTTCACATCACGCCTGAAGGAAATTTAAATAACGACCTAATTAACGTGCAATTACTTCCTCTTCACGGTGATTATTTTGTTGGTCAAACTCAATACTTTAAGACTTGAGATACTCCGATCCTGAGTACGGTTCTGTGATCTTTGAATTATCATTGCCCACGTAAGGATAGGTTTGGGTACACTGTGTCGTAATTGGCCGAGCATTAACGAGGTCCTGTTTTTACTCGACCTTTTGGATTTTCGTTTGTTTGTCTGCCTGTAAATTTGTTTTTTGCGTAGTCATAATTAAACGCATTGTTCGTTTTTTTTTAATTAATTTGGAAAAAGGATCCTTAAAGTAATCAAAATCGATGTATTTTTTAAAAAAATTTTGTTTAGTCGCGATACTAATTTTTCCTAGAACTACTAGTTTAATGTTACAAATTAACGTGCACCAGTTTCATCCAGGTGTTATGTTTTTTGTTGTCCTTACCTCATATCGGAATTGTGACCATGTAATTTTAAGTGAATTGTTGTGCTCACTAGGTACTGGCGATTTCCGATATATATCGAAATTCCAGAATGTAGAAGTAATCGTGATTTTGATTTTGTAATTTTGAGTTTTCCGGTTATTTGATTTGAAGAATAATTGAAAGTATACTCGGAATTACAGAAGAACTCATACATGTCCGGATAAACACTCGGAACACCAGAACAATAATGATGCCGAAAGTACATTTGGAAATATAACAACATCGTTAAGTTCACCGTTGAAAAAAATTGTGGCCCTACAATGCGAACTAAAACCAAGGTAATTTACATAATATTTAGAGAGAGTGTTTGGTTATCCACCGACCACCAAAACCAGTTTCCAAGTTAAGAATGGAAGGTGGACAGTGGAAATACACATGTCATATTGCATATTTAATAAAAAATATCGATACATCGACGATATTGATGTATTAAAAATATAAATATTTCGGATATATCGATTAATTGGCAAATATCGATGTTTGACTGTCGATTTTTCGCGATGTCAGAATGTCAACATAACCCAAGCCTAGTGTTCACTTTGAGATTTAAGACTTTGAGATTAATTATATAATTTTTTAACCTGTATTTTGTATGATTTGTAATTATGAAAAACATACATCGAAAATCTAAGAAATATAAGTTAAATATACATCCTCATTTGTAAAATGTACAAAAGTTTCCATTACGGCATTTTTCTTTAATTTTCAGATAAATACGTTTACTCATACAATAGGGATTTTCCGTATCCAATTCATTAAAACGAATGACGTATTAATAAAAATTAGCTTTCTAAAGATTACAAAATTTGAGTAACAATCTAGAATTTTTTTAATTTAAATAAAAAATGCACTTATATTTTGGAAAATCCAAACACAAACGGGGTTCCATGTTTGTTTTATTGTTATTGTACACTATTTTCAAAAATTCCAGCCTTAATTTTGTAATTCGCTTAAAACTTGAATAAATGTGAATCGTATTGTTTATATATCTTTAAAAGAAAACACTGAAAATGTATCTGAAGTTCGTATAAATAAAAATAAACAAAATTTTTGATAATTCCCATACATTTCCATTGGAATGTTTTAATGCAAGCATCAATAAGTCAAGGAATATGTATCAGCTTTGGAAGGCGCGACGCTTTCAAAATAACGTATCGTAAAAGCGACCATCCTTGATTATTTTGCAGCTCTTTTTGTATGCATATTCCAGGAAAATAAAGTTTTATTTACCCTTCAACTTGTTTACTTACAGTTTGTTACTACATTTTGCGATATTCTTATTAGTTTTAAGTCTTAAGGATATGAAAATTCCCCAATGAATTCAATACGCTTTTGCAAAAGGGGGAATACATAATTTTGTTCAGTGGAGATTTAAGTAGAAATCGCGTTCAAAAACGTTCTTTTTAATACACATTCCTGGGTTTATTTGAGTTTGTGCTTGCCATTTTTCACAACTTTCTACTTTTAAACGTATGAAAGTAGAAAATTCTGAAACGTAATACGACGTATGTTTTTATTAAGTATATACAAACTAAAAATATTTCAATGTACTGCAGTTAAGGTTTACTAGAAAAATAAATTTAAACAAATATAAATATACTGTTAATATTTTTTTGCACGTCAGTGATACAGTTTTAAGTATTGGTTCATATTTGTACGATTTATATTTCTAGAAAAGCCGCAACTCTAGGGTACATGTGAAAATATTCTTGTGCATACCGAGTCGTCTTAAAATAGATGGTAGTGAATTTATTTTTTAAACGCTGGAGAAAGTAAATATATTAAATATTTTATTCATTTATTCCCTTCGGAATCAGAAAAATGTTTTGCAATTTATACATTTATATTGTGTGAAATATGAAGTGGTTTACATTTTTAATTTTATCATACCCAAATTATTGATAGTAATTATTTGAGATAGTATCGTCAAACGAAGTGAGAACAGAGTTCGAAATTAGCGGTCGTTGCTCATATTTTGCAACTAAAAATTTCAGTTCGAACGGATTTTTACACATTGTCGTCATTTCTTCACATCATTCCTAATCATGTAGAAATTATCCAAAAAAAAACTAGTCCGACTTTTTAAAAAAAATTTATTTCGTAAATAAAAAATGTTCCCTGTAAATTATAAAATAAGTTAGTTTTGCTTGTCATCAATGTTGTCATCCTCTTAAAAGTTTTAGTAATAAAAATTGATTTTAAATAATTACTATGATACTTTTAAATAATTGTGTCAGTAAGACAGTGATCTATTTTGAACACAAATTGAAAAAATCCTTTTAACTTTATGCGAAAGAAACTTTAACTATTATCAAAATATCTTAACAGTTGACAGATCTACTTGGAGATATAAGTTAGGAATCATTAGTACTGAGAAAATTTTAGTTGTCAAAATGTTCTACTTAGATGTCAAAATGTTCAGCTTGAATAAAACCCCTCTACGTAACTTTCAAACGTTTTGTTGTACTTCATGTCAATGTGGGTGGCACCATAGTTTCTGTGGAAACGTGCGTTTTCAATGTTTGCAAAAGTACGATCGAGTCTCGTCTGGGAAATGTACTTACTCGCCCATCAGACTGGATAAATATATGCATTTTGTAATTGATTCTTAATTTATCAGAGATGATAAATATATAACCATGTATCTACATGTTTACTTACGATTTATTGCGTTTTAATTCCATTTCTGCACGAACGAGAAAACCACGCTCGAGCTTCTCTGTTTGATTCGATAATCCAATCCACGTGGTTTGTATTCTCGAATCACCGAGCCATCTGCAGAAGATCGCGCACGTGTTTCTCGTCAGTGTAAAACTAGCCAAAGTGAAAAAGGGGAACTTTGTGGGAAGGGAAACTTTGATGGAAGAGAAAGTGCCACGTTGTTTTTGTCCATAAGACCTTATTTTCTTTTATATTGCCTTTTGTAATCGCATGGATTTGGTTTGTTTTCATGTATTACAAAATAATAATAAGAATTTGACTCTGTTTGAAATCAGTAGGAACAACTTGCGAATGGAATGCTGCCGATTTTCCATCTATTTTTCGCATAGAATAATAGATTCGCTTTTATAAGAAAACTTACTTATTTGCTTTGTGATATTTGATAAATTACAGTTCTTTTTAAAATATTTCCTTTAAAATTGAGCTTGGTTTAATTTTTCAGGCTGATCCACTGGTGATCCATTAAACCCTAAAACTCACCTTTTTTTTTAAAGGATCTGGGGCGAGGGGGGGGACGTGTTTGCTTTTTGCCGTAATTTTCTTGTTAAAAGGTATAAAGACGTTAATTTTGTACTACAAATTAGTAATAAATGGTTTAAAAAGAAAAACGTATCTCCTTTTTATCAAGCTTTTTTCCAAGATTTTCGAAAAACTCTTTTGTTATTACATCTCTTGCCTCTCTGCCAAATGTTTGAATAACTTCAAATATTGGCAATGTTTAAAATTATTATCTGTATCATTTTGCAACATTGCTATCGGAGCGGGGGAGGAAACATCTCCACCTTCCTTACATTAAACCTTTACTTTTTAACAAAAATATATATATACTAAAAGCTAACTATTATATTAAAAATCAGCTTAATTCCTTCAAAATTAAAGGATATATAATATCAAATCTAAAAAATAGGCACTTTCTCCTCCTGGTGACGGTAATCATCATTTAGTGAAGGTAATATAAATTAATATTTAATAAAATGTTAGTGATACGATTTTTTGAGAAGTATGAAAATAACATTACACTTCACACTGATTACACTAATGCATCAGACTAACACTATTAAATTTCGTAAACTCAAATAGTACTCAAAATTATCCATAAGGTATTGCGAAGATATTGTTTTATTGAGTATTTAACTACATACGTAGTTTTTAAACTAAAATTTTAGTATTTGATGTACAAATGTTGCTAACCAATACAATTCAAAATTCTTTTAACAATCACAACTAAGTTCATTAATTCACCAAATGTTACATTTGTTTCGCTTATAGAAATGTTTATCTAAATTTTCTTCAATAAATAATTTTTACACGTTCTAAGAAAAATGTGTACTGTACCAGTAACTGATCGGGTGGAGGTTCAACTTTTATAAGAATTTTCTTGGAAGTCGCATGTTCTTCCAGCGTTACATCCCCAAGAAATGACGCGGAAGACGGATCCAAGGTCACGTGACTAAGATCTGTCAGCGCTATTTCCACTTCCGTTTTCTCCTGGTGTCCTTTCTGAAAAGAAATGTCGAAGAAACATTATTTTCCACTTAGAGTAAACGTGTGATTCTCCTAAAATGCCATTTCAGACAAAAACTTTTATTCTGGCAGTTACTACTAAAAATATCTTTAAGTGTTTATCTAGCTATATGGCCCAACGTTTCTTGTGGTCAAATTGTGAAAGAAGAGATGTGATATTTTTTTTTAGTTTGTGTAACAATCAGAATATCTCTCTTTATACATTGTGAAAAATAAGCTATCCCAAAATCCAGATTTATTAAATTTAATTGATTTTTTTTTAAATACCTAAACTTCTCGATTTTTTTATTTTAATGTTCGTGACTTCTCATGCTACCGTGTCTATCTAAAATTATGTTTTTTGTAATATAAAAAATTAGGGAGACGGTGTTGATCGATACGATCACAGGGATTAAGTCATGCATCTCCAAACTCATCAGTGTTTCCAAGTGAAAATGTATCGAATAAAATTTTTACAAAGTTTGCATACATTTCTTTATTAATAATTAGGTTACCTAATTGAATTAGAGCCCGATTAACTGTAGATGGATTCCTGAGTGTACACAAAATAGAAGAATTAGTGACGACATTTTAATCCCGTACACAGACCGGGTTTTTTATATAGAAGTATATCAATAGCTTACTTTTTCTTTTTAAAGTATAAAGGAAAAATTTGCAAAGTTATATGGTATATGAGAATATCTTAAATAATTATTAGTGAATTTTATTTTAGTCTTTTGCAAAGAATGGGTACTTTCAAAATAGCTAAGTTCGAAAATAGCTTAGTTATTCCATTTACTTTATAATGAATTACTCGGACAAATTTCATATTCCTTGGCATATGAAAAGTAAAAAATGTGCGTTGCAATCTACATTTGATTTCTCGTAATATATTTTATCGGGCCCCGATTTTAAATTAATTACACCTTAAAACACCTGGGAATTAGTGACTCGAAATCTTTTATAAATATTAGAAAATTATATAATATCGAATAAAAAATACATTCTGCAAAAATTAAAATACTTGAGGAAGTTTCTTTGATGTTAATTGGGGGTGAAAGCTTATATTATTTTAAAAGTAATATTTTTGATTTTTGTTGTATAAAATTTTATATTTCAATGCAAAAAAAAATCGTTATTAAGATTTGCATTCATTAGATTTGATACTAACAATGCAATAACATATAAAATAAAGAAAATATTAAATTCTTCAAATTTGAAATAAATTATCGCATTAGGAAAACTTGGGTGGTGTAATTGGCGTCCGGAGCTTTTATGTTACTCTTTGCGCGAACGAAAAAAAAAAGCTGTTTTATTTTATATTAATTTATTACTGCAGTTTCAGAAAACTCTAAAATGAACACTTTTAAAAATCTATTGCTTCTATATTTTCTGTCAATTTATCTACTAAAGATGAATTTTCAAATATTCATTTTTCAATTTCAATAAAATGTTTTTGACATGAAAAGTCTTTAAAATTCAGCTACATGGGGTATAAAGATAGAAATAAATCCTATAAGTTAAATTGCTAGAGAGGTCGATTTTGGCACTATAGCACTGTTCCACTTCATGATAAATAGTTGCGTGGATCGGAATTTTTTTCGAACCTCTATAGTGCGGAAAAGTTGCCTCCTATAATAAAAAGAACATTGAATTAAAAAAAAATTCAAAATCAGTTGACATCTTTCGTACGCGCATCGTACAAAAAGTTTACGAAATCTACATTTTTCGTATTTGTTTTTACTATAGTTAAAATTCCACAATCGACACATTATAGTTTGTTAACGGCTTATTATAAGGATAAATAAAGCTATTTAAATTAAAACAGGACTAATATTTCAATTTTTTCCAATCACGCAAGATGTTCGAAAACCGGGAAGAACACAAACACATTCATAAATTACATTAACTAATACAATACTAGTAAAATCCAGGACGCACCATAAACATCAAATATATTAAATAATACTGTTTTGTTATTCTTATAAACTCCAAATTTAAATAATTCTAATAGTTTTAAATACCAATACCATTGAATTCACAAATTTAAATTATTGACATCAATCCATAAGTAAAGAAACAGTTATTGGTTAATGTTATTAATTGAAGGCAAACATTATATCATTACTGGTAAATGTATAGAATTAAGTAAGCGATATAAATAAAGGCATATTCATATAGTGATCAAGTAGCAACCCAACATTTTCATTTACAGCATAATTTACAATAAAATAAAATAAAATACAAAACGCCTTATCAGAAAACCTGCGAAGACCATCTTTTACCATTTTCAAACTTTATAAGAACCTATACACTTATATAATATAAACGACTTGCCCAGCTGGCTCACTTTGAATCTTATTAGGGAACACATAAGTACTTATATTAATGCATAAAAATCGAAACAAAAATCGTCCAAGTAGCATATTCGAAGACGGGAAGTGATTAGTAGAAAGAAGACTAAAAGCTTTCGCATTAGGTTTTACGAGGCCCATTAATGGCGTATCGTTGAATTCATATGACCTTTTTATAACTAAAAAGTATTACACGGCCCTATATTTTATTTCATAATGCATTGTCGTTTTTGTGATTTTATGGACAACAGCTTAAAAGAATAATAGTTAAAGAGCTTTACATAGAAATGCTTCTGAAAAGTAGTATTAATTAATGTGGTATTATTCTGTACTATATTTGTAACAATTCGTTACACTGATTTAATATGACTAAATAACATTTCAATCTTTGTGAATAGAGAATTAATATAATTTTAAAACTGTTTTTTTTTTGATCATTGTATGTTTTATTTTTTATTTCTGGGGAAAATACACAAGCTATTTTTGAACTTAAACTGTAAAATATTATAATATCGATTATGTATTTCAACGATTTTTCAAATCTTCAAAGTGCTATGAATTAATAAAAAAAATCTGTATTTCAAGTTTGATTTGGATCAACGAATCTTATTTCTAATTTTAACTATAGTGATTAAAACGATGACAACCGATACAATGTATTGAAAATATTTTATTGATAAAAACCTTATTAAAAATGTAGAATTGTACAACTGCAACGTAAAGACTTTGCAAACATATATTTTCAACAATAAACAATGTGTTTCTTAACGAAATCCAATGGATCAAATAAAAATGAAATATATTACAGATAGCTTAGCACATGAGGAAAATGTGGAATTGAGAATTAATAACTTTTAACAATAAAATAAAATTAAATTAAATACAAAACGCCTTATCAGAACCCTGCGAAGACCATCGTTTACCATTTTCAAAATTTATAAGAACCTATACACTTATATAATATAAACGACTTGCCCAGCTGGCTCACTGTACTTGTGAGAATACTTTCAGTGACAAAATTAACCCTTTGCACTCCGTTGGCGTCGGTCAGGCTACAACATAACGACTCGTTCTTTTGGTTTCCTGTTCTTTACGAGAACAGCATGATCTTGTGTTTAAAAAACATCGATATTTTTTCAACTTGTTCTTTTGCAGACCCAAAACAGATTAGGTTTCGTTTTTCTATAAGCAAAACAAATTTTAAAGAAAAGAACATAAGGATGAATAATTGTTCCGTAGAAAGAACGGAAAACGCAAATAGTTCTTGGAGTACAAAGGGTTAAAGACATATTCTATTCTTCCATGTTCTTCAATTTTAATTGGGAACTGTATGATGTTAAACATCAGAAAACGCTTTCAATTTGTTAGCTTGTTATATATCTAACTTTATTTAAAAGTATGACATCACTAGATTATCATTGGGTAACTGGTTGGAGAAAAGAACAGGAAAAGGGTTTAAGTGTTCTATAATAAGAACGTAAATACCATACATGTTCTTCGTTTGCAAAGCATTAATATTATTAATTATATATGTTTAAAAAAATTATAATATACCTTAAAATATAATTATTTATATAAATGTAGTGGAAGGTTGTTTTATAATATAACACACTCCATTGCAACACGTGCAATTATTTAAAAGAATACTTATATTCCTAATAAATAAAGGTTAGATTTAAAACTGAAATAAAAAAAATATCTATGCGAAAGCAATTTAAGATATCGACGCGTAATCTTTAACAAGTATATTTTATTTCAACATGTGTTTAGAATAATATTTTTGTGAGGCATTATACGCAATTCGTGTTTGACTTCCATTAATAAACTCTACGGAATTACAATGCTTCGCAAGATTTTATCATTCATAAAAAGGCAAACACCATTCCGATTCCCGCCCCATGCGGACCCAGAACTTTCCCCCAACACGCATTCCAGCATCGATTCCTACTCCGGTTATCTCACCTGCAACCCCCCTAGCCAGGGACCGGGGAAGGAAAACGGTAAATCGGCTTCTAAGGTGTGTTTCCCCGCGTCCGAAGAAACTTTTATTTTCCAGTTCAAATCACGTAAGTGCTAAATTATTGACTGGGCTAGTGGGGAAGGAATGTTTGCTGGGCTGGCACGTCTCCAGGATTCCCATTTCTTCCGTGATAGGTTGGGTTTCCAAGAAAGTTATTAGAGGTATGTTATTATCTGCCCAAAATCGCATTAACGAGGAAAAAATGAATGAGAGGAATTCCGCGGCATCTTAACCAAGTCCGGAATTGCTTTTGATGATCCTAATATCTTTATAAAACACTCCCGCTTTTATTCACAGTTTGGGGGACGGGGGATGGTTCTTCTTGTAAGGAAGATGCTTTCTTCAATCTTTGCATAATATATTCAAAGTATAAAAAATAACCATGGGAATTGAATAGATGATAGAACAATGGATGACAGAATGATATACTATAAAGTTTTATACAGATTTGAAAGAATTGATACCGAGTTAGTAGTTGTTGTATTTTGAATGTAAATTTAAATATCTACTTAAAATGTAAGTATGTATCAAATGAGTGTAAGTAAACTGTATTAGTATCAAATGTGTGAAAGAAAATTGTATTAGTATCAAATGTGTGAAAGTAAATTGTATTAGTATCAAATGTATGTCAATTAACTGTATTGGTATCAAATGTATGTCAGTAAACTGTATTTGTATCATATGTATGTTAGTAAATTGTATTAGTATCAAATGTATGTCAGTAAACTTTATTAGTATCAAATGTACGACAGTAAACTGTATTAGTATCAAATGTATGGCAGTAAACTGTATTAGTATCAAATATATGTAAGTAAACTGTATTAGTATCAAATGTAAGTAGGCTTAAACTCCTTCTTAGTCGTTATTTTTTCAAATATTAGTTACATTCCGGTTTAAAAATAAGAAAATACCTTTTCTGTATATTATATCCGTAATTCTAATTATCTGGTTCATATGTTCGATTCAGTTAATTATCCGTCTGTTATATCCTGCTTATTGTCTGGTCCGTATAGTCTCTTAGAGACCAAATGGACCACACCATTCTGGACATGTGACTTGAAACTTCGACCAAGAAATGGTTACTGGTCAGATTTATTCTTACATACATTTTTGTAAGAGTTTGTGAGGTTATTATTACAAATTTAGAACTTATAAAATGCGAGATTATATGCAATAGTTAAAGTACCGTTTTTCTTTTAAAATTATGTAAATTTAAAGAATTACTTTTAATATAAGAAAACGATTTTTTTGTATAATATATCCGGAAATCTAATTGCCTGGTTCATATGCCTATGTCTGTTTGATTCTGACTTATGCCTGGTCCGCACAGTCACATGTAGACCATACGGGCCAAACGTTTTTATGGATTTCACATGCAACTTCGACCAAGAAATGGTTACTGATCAGATTTTGACACTGCATTTTTGTAACAGCTTATACTATTAAAATTTAGAAATAATAAAATACGAGATTAATTCCAATAGTTAAAGCATCGATTTTTTCCTTAAATTTAAAATTGTTTTCATTTATTCATGACCAAAATTCAAAGTTAACATCTGAAAAATTAGTGAAATGTTTGCTATATTTGTCAAAATTCATAATGTTGGGAATATTTTGTTAAAATCTTAAAAACTATAGAAATATAGGGTTATGAACCTCCTTAATTCACAAAGTAACCAAAACGCCTTATTATTAACAGAGTTCAACATAGTTAAGAAGTAAGTAATAGTGAGTAAATGTTAATATGTACAAAACGAGTTAACAATTATACTGAGTTTGTTAATGAATTATCTAAACACATTAATTAAATCGATCTAAATAGGAAACTTTGTAATAAATTCTATTCGTAGCATAGCAACTCAATAACATTTTGTCACATATAAAAAATCCCGAAATAATTACGTTTGTTTTATTTAACGTTACTTTTTCCAATGCATAAAAATAAACATTGGAACACTTTTGAAGACAAAATACCAAAAAGGAATTCTTTCGATCAGCTTTTTATTTGTATAAAGAATAAGATTCTTTCAGATTTTAGCTATTAGAGCCGCATTGTTAAACTTCAGTTTTTCTTTTGACAGTTACTGCAATTTGTCATCATCAATCTTCTTAAGATATTTTTAACCCAACACCAGAACGGGGTTTGTCTGACAACATTACTTTTTTGAGATTCTCTCGTGGTGATAATATTTGGACTTTGATGAAAAGATATTGTCACAAAAAAATCAAAACACTCAACAATTAACGACGATTGAAGCAGTTTTGTTTTGTAAAGAAAAATTATTATCTGTTCAATGTATTGTTACATTATCATTGAATGTATTAATAAAATAGATTTTGAAAATATTAACAATTTATTTATTTATTATTATCTAATTAAGCTAATTGTTCAGTTTTTAAAATAATATGTAGTTAACTTTTTATTTGCAATTTATATTTTTGAATGGGTCTACAATTACATGAGGGTTAATTAACGTTAGAGCATCATAAATATATTAAGAAGTTATAAATAATTATTAAATAATTTATAAAAGGTTTGTATGATTAACATTATATTTTAGTTACTTCCATTTTGTTAATTATGCAAATTATTTATTACATTCATTTTTAAATACGAGCATACGTTTTAATTAAAAACTATATATCGAATTACAAAATATGTTTTATGTGACAATATTCTAAAATTTATTATTAAAACTGCTACTTTAAGTATTAAAAGTAAAGTTTATCCGACTTTATTTAAAAAATATTTAAATTAAAACGTGCAGTATTAAAAACATCCTAATTTTTCTAATTGTTTAAAATGAATAAAGCCTACTTTATTTTGACTTATCCCCGTTCTTTTAATATGTCTTTGTTTTTCATACGTTTTGAATTCTCTAAAAATTGCATATTGCATCAATTTAATTTAACCTTATTATTGCATATTGCATAAAAGTAAATACTTTGCATAAATGATAAAAAAATATATGTTATCGTTCTATAATTAATTTCATCTAAATAACGTTTATAACAAAATGAAGAAAAAAAAATGTATTGAGTTAAATTTACTTAATCAAAATTAAGACTGAAAATATATCAAAGTTGCATCAAAGTTTGATATTCCAAAATTTTTGTAAGTAATGTTTAAATATTTTCAAAAATAAAATTTAATATATTTGTAATAAAAAAATCCATATACACACATATATGTATACATCCATATGTATGCGTATAATACGTGTAATCCATATGCATAAGTATTATATGTGTAATCCATATCCATACATAACGTTCATATGCGAATAAAATTGAATAACCGGAAATGTTTTATAAACTGTTACGCATAAAAATATATTTTTTAAACACTATTTTTTCTGGACCCGACTGAATGCTAGATAGGTGATCTACGTCCCAAGTACACACAAAACAGGTGAATATTTTTATACTTCTCATGTTTAGTAGGGCGAGTATATAAATAACGCCAACGTCGTTTTTATAGTATAAAAATGTATTGACACTATATGTCAAGAAATTCTATTCGAGGAAAAATCCATCCATTCAGTTATAATACTGGATATATTTTCCTGTGTCCTTAGTTTTAGGTTAAAGTTTGTATTTTATCCCCAATGACTGTAATAAAATGGATTTACATTTAATTTAATATTTTACGAAAGTTAACAAATATATTATTTTAAGTAATGAAATATACATACTTTGAAACTCCAGGACCTTTTCAATGCAACAACACAGTTTCTGTAATTATCTTTGCTTTTCAGTTTTCCCGTGTTCTTTCCCAGTTCCGTTATACAATCTCCATCTGGACTAACATACATTGCTATAAAAATTAAATAGGTATGTTTGTAATTAAAAAAATATATATTAGTATGTAATATAAAAATAACAGATTGCACTTTCTTGGCATATTTTAAAAACTTATAAAAATATTAATTTGGTAATAAAAACAGTATATAATTAAAACAGTTTGATATTATAAAAATATTATATTTTATAGAATTCCATAATATACCTTTAAATATGAATATTAGGTAGCAAAATATGAAATATTTATATGCTCGGACACCTTTCAAAAGGTTTTCTTTAAAATTCATTTTCAGTTTTCCAAAATTCCAAATGTCAATACTTTTTGCGAACCATCTATATGTTTCGTGAAACTCTACATTTCAGAAAGTAAAAAATAAATACTTTTTAACTGAATGTAAAGTTTGGCAACAAAACACCGCCATAATGTAGCACTTAAATTCATATATGTAAGTATTAACTGGTGGGTTGGATGCAATAACATAGCGCTACTGAATGGGCTATTGGGTCAGTAGTCTATACCGAAAGAAATAACGATAATAATACCTCGTAATTTGTAACTGTGCTCAGATGGCGGTAACCACTTCTTAAATTACACCCTACTCAACCTTACATAGGCCTGATGACATTATACCACTGCAGATTTATCGTGCACCGGTTCTCTATAGACTGTTGTGTATGAATATGTTTTATGCACGAAAGGTACGATTGTGACGTTCTCCGATTACCAGATCACAACAACACGCCGACATTGAACACGCACCCATTGGATGCTAGTACGACGTTTTCTCAATTCGTAAATACAAACTCATACACCGTCTCTTATTTGAAAACACACAAATTTCTTTAGTATTACATGATTTTATCAAACTGTCTTTGATGTACAATCAAACGTTGCAATTCTACTTTAAATCCCTTTGAAAAGGTCACGCCGATATAAAACTTGTCCCACTTACATAAATTGTATCGCATTTTTATGTTTAACTATAATAATTAATATTGTATACTTTATACTTACTATGGTATATAACTCGGTATCAATCTAGAAAGATCCATACCGATTAATCCGGATTTATTCCGAAGACGTCAGGAATGTGTTGTCTGATTTAGCTGTTAAGCAGCTAATTAGAGAGAAAGATCAGGACAGACCTGGGTCTAGGAATCCCTAGAATGGATCGAAGTAATTTGAACAAGGATGTGTTTATGAATGAATCGGGTGCTGTCCGTAAGATAGGTTTACACTGACTAATGAATTTCATTTAATAGTTAAACATATAACTTTGCCGCATTGCATTGACATATATTGACCTTCCAATTAATGTTATATCCATTTCTCTTGCAGTTAACACGATTGCTAGTCGTTTCCGTTTAGCAAGCATAGCCATGAAGGGCTCATTAAATGTTTGGTTACGGTTACACTTTGACAAGGAAGGTGTCTGGGCAATCATTATAGGTGTTTGAAATATTGTTTACATAAACGGGAAATCCATCACAGAATTGTTCATACCAAAGAAAATAATGACGTCTATAAATAAGAGCCTCCACCGGGTGGCAGAGATGTAAATGTTCCGGCTACCTTGCTCGAAAACTAATTCAGCGTATTTATCCACAAACAAACATAATAGCTTTATAAAAAAATTATCACCATTTTAACTTATCTCTTGAAATGCTTTATAGATGCGTCGTCTTTTTTTAACTATGCCTAATTTGCGTATTCTTGAAGAGAAAACTACAATTTGTGGCACTTTGTATGTTGTTAACCCATGCATTTTTCTATCATATTGACTTTCAAGCATTGGAATTGGTAATCTTTTCTAAACACAGAATATGCTCTGCGTGCTTAACTTTTAGAAAGCAGTGTAAATATAATCAGGTAAATAGGTCAAGACCACTGAGCTAAAATGTTATAAACAACTGGAGCGAGGACTCTCATTGAACGACATTGTACTTTACCATGCCGCGCGGATGGATACAATTCGGAAAAAAATGTTTAGAACACATTCTACCTTGCTTATGCGGGAGTCTCATGTGACGTCACAGAAAGATTTAAAACTATCGTTTTCGGTGCTTTTTGTCTTTTTCATGTAAGTAAGTATGGAAGCACATCAAATGTGTAACATTTAATGTATTTTTAAAATCTAGAAATCTATGCGAAAGGACTATTTCTTATACCTTCGCTTAAAAAGATGTGATTGTTTCTACTTTCGCTTTCCAGTGTCTATTCTCATATTATCTCAATGGTCTAGGCCTTCGAGCATGAATGGTCTGTAGTAAAGAGAATATGACGTCATAATCGTGAAGCCCACATCTCAGAGCGAATTGCCCATATCATGTGTCATCTCTTCAAAATTATGAATTAAAAAAAACTTGCGATTGGCTCATGAATTGGGAAATGTGTAACAGTGAAAATTTATGAATGAAATGACGCAATTAATCACGTGTCTGAGGCCATACATGTTGGCTTCACTTTAATGTTAGCGAAAGTGACGTCATGGCTTCTCTACTACAAAGGATCCATGCTCGAAGGTCTAGGCAAACAAATGGAACATTATGTCTAATATTGGAACTGTTCTTTCAGTATAAAGGGTGAGACATTAAACTTACAGGTTCTTTTAAGTATAGTTGTACTATCCCTTTAAATTTATACTGTACCAAAGTTGTGAAATTACATTTTTTTGGAAGTTTTAATAAAATAATTTGAAACTATAAACTGCAGTCGTAAAATACTAGTTTACTACTTTATAAATAAATATGAAGTAATTTGTCATTAGATTTCTATATTATAAAATATTACGGTTTTCACTTTAAAAATCTTACATGTCTGAGATTACAATTTAATAATAAGCAATAATTTTAAAAAAAAGTGTAGATTAATTTAAAGAATAAAAAAATATAACTCGTATACAATTACTGACATTTGAGATTATTAGATATTCACATATTTGAAAAAAATTAATGAAAAAAAGAATAAATTACAACATAATATTAAAATCAAAAATTAAAAATAATTTTTAGTTTTCATTTTATTCATTTAAAAAATAATCCGGTTTATTGTTTCACTGTGTAATCAAATACAGAGTCAAAACTTTAATTGCGTTATAATTGAATTCCAATTTATTTAACATAAATAAAAATATACCATCTTTACGAAATGCGATATTAAATATCTATTTTGTAATGTATTTTGATATTTAATTTAATAAACGTTCTACCGCTTTCGGAAGAATATATTTAATAATTAAGTTTTTTTTTTACAATTTCGAAATTCAACGGATAATTTAAAATGACGTTTTATTCATTTAAAATTATTCTAAAAGAGTTATTTAAACTATAATAGTAATATATCTAGTTTTATTTGAAGAACATATCTTTCAATTGATGTATATGAAAAGGTTTAGTTACAAAAAATTCGGTAAATGCATACATTTGATCATTTAATTTTAAAAGGAATCCGTATTTTACTTATTATATTTCTCCATTAAATGTTTGATATCTATGAACATTTAATAAGACATTTTCCAACTCGTTAAAATGCAGTTTACAAAACTATTACACAAAAGAATGCGGATTTTATATACAAATATTCATTTTAAATGAATGTATTTCTTTATTTTCATTCTAGATTCTGTTTTCTAAGGTTTTTTGATATTCTTTAAATTTTACACCATTATAATATTATATATTTCATATGTAAAAATGTTACAAGTTTTTTAAAAATCAATATATATTTTAAAATATATAATGATTTTACCATATGTTTAATGATATAGTAATTTTACTATATATTTAAAATGTAATGTGTTTTTACAATATTTTTAAATTATAATGTGTTTTTACAATATTTTTAAATTATAATGTGTTTTTACAATATTTTTAAATTATAATGTATTTCTACAGTATTTTTAATCATATGGTAAGATAGCTATCTTTTAATATTTAAACAAATGTTCTTTTATTTACAGTTGTTAGGAATATTATAATTACCCTCATAATACAAATGTAAACGTAATAGTTTATTTTTTTAAGTTAAAATTCATTTTATGTTAACAATTTCAAAAAAACTTTCGGGTATTTTTTCATTAAAAAAAATTCAAGTCAAGTAGATATACTAAAATAAAATTTAAATAAATACTAAAATGCTACTTTAATTAATATTTATTTTTAATAGTTGCATATCTACTATTTTTTTTGGACAAATCATTGAAGTATAATTTTGCAACAAGCATAAATCATATCTACGTTCTATAAAAAACAACAATTGATTTTTTTTAAATATTGATTTAAAAAAAAACATTTGTTTATGTATAAAAATTAAACAATTTAACTATAACACATACATTACTCTGCAAATTGTTGCCACAAAAATTATTTTTATTACTGTACTAGTATGATAAATCTTTTTAATATTAGTGTATGGTACATTCAGGGATCTAACAACTGAAAATACCGATTTTTTGTTTGAAGAGTGATTTACATATGATATCCAATATGCTACTATTGACTTTAAAAAAAACAAGAAACAATATAAGCTTACTATTGTTAGGCGGAACAACATCAGGGCATAAAATGGCTGATTCTGAAATTTCATCTGCTGTCTTCTTTAGTACCATGTCGATTCTGTAAAATCGAAATTTAGAGATTTTAATTTTCATCGATTTTAATTTTCATCATAATACATGGGAATAAATTAACTAATATTAGGTAATGTACGCTACCTAATATTGTGTATAACTTAGCATTAACTAACAGTAATTATTATTAACTTGTAAAAATTACTAATAATAAATTAAATATTAATAAATAACATTTTCAAATAATAATTATAATATTAACAAATAACATTTTCAAATAATAATTAATATAAACGAATAACATTTTCAAATAATAATTTATATTAACGATAACATTTTCAAATAATAATTTATATTACCGTATAACATTTTCAAATAATAATTTATATTAACGTATAGCATTTTCAAATAATAAATAATATTAACAAATAACATTTTTAAATAATAATTTACCAAATAATAATTACCATTAACTAATAAAAATTAACGTATACTGAATAACTTACTTGCTTTTGTCCTCTTCTATAGATGCTGCTTTTTAAGGAAACAAAAAAAAGTACGTTATTGTGACATTTTTACAAAACTAGAATTTCAATATACCTTTTTATTTAATATCATATATATTATTTATGTAGTGAATATCTCTCTTATGCCCGTTAGACGCAACGAATCTTCACACATGAGGTATCAAAAGAATGATAGTTTTATGGAGCAGTGACGAATCGTACTTTCATGTCATAAATACCAACTTTTCTTTTAAATACATCTAAACTAATCCATTTTAACGGGTTTTTATAATGCTGCCATCTATGAACATACCGTTAAACTGTTTTGATTTGTTTTTGTCTTTAAAATATTTGCTAATATACTTCACACCAACGCGTGTGTGGTGTATGTATGGAGGGGAGATATTATATATATATATATATATATATATATACAGTAGACGCTCGTTTTTACGAACTCGTAGGGAGCAACCAAATTGTTCGTAAAATCGAAAGTTCGTAAAATAGAATATCATAAAAAGTAGATAAATTTTAGGCTTATTTTTATTAAACTGTTTTCTCTTTATAAATAAAGCATTATTTAGAAATTATCTTAGGAAGTAAAGTTATATATAGTTATTCTAAATAAGAAATAATTGTAAAATAAAATAGTTAAATAAAAAATAATAAGTATACCTTTACTGATAAAAAATTAAGCATAAGAATATTAGCTTTTTTTTCTGTTTAAAAATAAAGCATTTCACTATTGTCCTCCTCAAAAGAGGCCTAGTCTTGATTACCATTCAGTTTCTTGAAGCTCAAACTGTGTCTGAATTTAAATTTTTGCAGCCAACCGTCCGATGCCTTAAAGTCTTAGAGGTTGAGATTTTAAACAAAGCAGTTCAATTGTTCCTTAAGCACATTACATTAATCGGAATGTTCATTCCTATAATGTTCCTCATTCAAACAAGCAATGCTTTTTCCAGTTTGGGAAAAATTTTGCTGCTCTAAAATATTTTCGAGAGGGACCTTCTTGCTGTTCTTTTTTGCATATCCAACGGTTTTTTCTCTTACTCTTAAAATTATCTGTAGGCTATTCTTTAAAATTCCATATTTCTTAGAGATTTCTGTCTTGCTTAAAATTTTCTCTTCTACTTCTTTTAAAATTTTCTTTTTTGCCCCAGCAGATAAACGATTGCGTTTCTTCAACTGCGACATGACAAAATGTCCTCAACTAAAACTGGCTCAAACTCCCGTTGGACTCATACGAAACTTTTGACATTGAAGGTCCAGATGAAACTAACCAGCTACAAAACATAATCTTTTAACAAAGCACCCCTTTCCCCGCTCGACATTAACACATGCTTATGAATGTAAGGGAGGGGTAAAGATTGACGACAAAGTGCCACTCTCCAATCACATGCCTTCTATCCACCTGCTGTTGGCCCCTGTAATTTTTATCAGAAGGGCATTGAAATGTTTGTATGTGTTGCTTTGTTACTCCCTAAACATATGAGCTTTTAAACTTTGTCTGATGTCAGGTAAACGCTAGCGAAGTATGAAAATGAGTTCGCAAAAAAGAGATTTTTCAAAATTTTAGTTCGTAAATGGGAATTAAAAATAACAGTATGTCTATGGGACCATGTTCGGGACCAGACAATAGTTCGTAAAATCGTGAGTGTTCGTAAATTAGAGGTTCGTAAAAACGAGCGTCTACTGTATATATATATATATATATAATCAAATTAATTAATATATATATATATATATCCTCTCCATACATACACCACACACACGTTGGTTAGTTTCTTAATCGATATTTTTCTGGTGAATCAATGTAAGGATATAAAAAGGTTAGTTTATTGATTGAATAACTTATATAAACATTTGATCAACTGAATACGTAATATATATTAATGAATATTCCTACAAGTATGAAATGAGTAATATTTATGAGTATTTAATGACCAATCCTTTAAAGTTATTAATACATCGTGAAAGGAAGTACTTTACCTTTTAATATATAAAACTAATATTGCATCATAAACATTTTGAAGATACCGGAGAAACTTTAAGGAATGTTTGGACAGAGTTAAGCTGAAAGTTTCTAAATGAAATTTGCTATAAACTGAGATACTCTGCTTCACGAAGTTCTTAATAAAAGTTAGCTTTATAATTAAATCGGGTGTATAACTTGAAAAATAAAATACGCATACTTACTTAAAACTAGTAATGCATTCTTGAAGAATACATACTTTCCTTTGTAAAAATATTTCGAATCCAATGCCTGATACATTTGGAGTACAAAGTTTAGTATCTGAACACTAGAGAACAAATACGATGTTCTATAATTATTCAGATACTATGATTTACTTTTAAAATACATTCTTATATATGTGATTATATTACATTATTTAAATGTTCGGTTGTATTCAAATATTTATATGGAATTTTCTAATTTATTAAATTCAGTTTAAAAACATTTCACATACACATTTGAATTTAATATCCATTTATTTTATGTGAAGACAATTATGTATTTGTTTGAAAATAATATGTAAAGGCGTCATATGAGGGTATACTATTCAAATATTCTAACCTACTAAAATGTTGAGTGCAATAGCTGAATATAAAAAAAAAATATTTCAAATATAACTTGCATATTGAAAACTGAATCGATTTTTACATATAAATGTTACTATTTAAAGTAATATCAGTTTTGGCACTGCTGAAAATCTACTGAAATGTTTCCCAGATAATTTAAAAACAAAAGAAAGAAAACCATTAAATATATCAATATTAAGACTTCAATAGTGTTTAAAATATCCCGTTTTAATGTGTTACACTTTTTTTAAATTAAAATATATTGAATTGAAGGTTATTCAAATTGCCATCCCAGCAAAAAAAGTCAGCATGAAACCTTCATCAAAAATGTTAAATTAATGGTTTTCTGAAGGTTTTATAAAGGACGATGAAACAAAAAACTGCAGTTTTTTTAAAGTTTTTAATTTTCCTGCATAAAACCTTTAAAATATCTGCATTTTCCCTTCATGATTAAAAAGTGAAAGTTTTTTGCAGTTTATTTACGAAGGACATTGAAACAAAAACCTTTATTTTTATAGATCTTCAAAACAACTGCAGTTTTCCTGCATAAAACCTTCAATTTCAAAATTTTGATGAAGGTTTTATGCTGACTTTTTTGCTGGGATGAATAGAAATTACCATATTTTTCTCTTTACAACTTTTTTCTAAATATTATACATTCTGAGAAATTTAATTGTGTTTTTTTATGTTTTACTTTTTATTTTCTTTCTGTGATAATTGAAATATTTAATAATTATAAGATATTTCCCATAAAAGACAACACGTCTATTTACTTTTTTAAAACACCTTGATTTCACAAGCGTTATAACAATCTCGATACTATGTGTTTTGACTTTACAACCGAAACATTAAACACACAAGGAAAGAATACCACGCACACTTTTATTATTCATAATGCATAATGATTGCATAAACAATCTCAATCGAATATTTGCGTGCGTCTTACACTCTAATTAAAATAACGATCTAGACGGTTTGTTTACATTAGGGGCGTTACTCTCTAATACAGAACAAATGTAATTAACGAATGACAGAGTTTTCACCTGACAAAATTTACATATTTCAAATTCAAATACATTTTTAATTGAGAATTGGCCAAAAGCAATTATATTTCACGATGCTGTGATAATAATTCATGTTGCTACATTTTGATTTTTTTATCAACTATAAAACAAGAGAGACCGTGACAAAATTCATTTCTTTAAAACTAAATATAAGCTTTGACATCAAAGTTGAGGTGTTAAAATTAATATTTTCCTAGAATCAATTAAATGTTGTTTAATTCTAAATGAATTTATTGTTTCATTTTTAAGTAAAATTCAATACCAGTGTTTGGTTTACTTGCATAACTGAACAATTATTAATAGGAATTTAAGATGCAATTTAAATGTTCAGAAGTGTTTATACGGTTCCATGAATTTTAAACAATACCTTTTCGAAACAGACTCAATTTATTGAATTTTAATTCGATGGGTTCAGAGTATCATTTTAATGATGTATCTGGAATAAGTATTGCTTTCTTGAAGTATTTGCAAAAGTTTTGAAATATCAGAATAAATGGAAAAATAACAATTAAAACGATATTTTATAATTGGAATAAATGTATGATCAGTTTCATATATTTTGTGAAGCAAAACACATTAAACCTACTTAATTATTTCGTATAATATCCAAGAATTAATATATGAATATATTATAAACATATTTTAATCGTTGCATATTATTTTTATTATAATTTTTGGTTTCCCATAATGTCAGAAATCATAAAATTTAAATGCATTGTGGCACATTTAGTATTTAGGACATGTCATACTAAATGTCATGTTAATTGTTTTGTACTAAATCGTTACTTTTCCGGTTAAAATTTAATGGAAAAACATTTGATTATATATTAGTATGCAGTAGCAAGAATTCTTGCAATCCACTTTAAATTCGTATTAACTAAAAAGTTAAACAGGTCTCCTCATAGGTGGCAGCAATGCCAACGGGTCGTTTAAAAACTGCTGATAAACAAATTATTTTAAAACTCATTAAAAAAAACGTTACTAATGATGGCACAAAAGTATTATTCGTCACTGCTCTGGGAACTTATCTTTTGTTTTATACCTCAGATGTTAAAATTCATCGTGTGTAAGACCCGCAAAAGGGATCTTTACTATTTAAATAATATGATAATATGTATGATTCAAATTAAATATGTTTTGTTTTAGTTAAGAACACTTGCATGATAATGCTAATGCAAATTGTAATATAAATTATACTGTTGATTAAAATATAATTTTTATTGATATTGATTGCAAATACAGTAAAACTCCAATTGTCCCAGATCAATTAGAATCATAGTCCTTCAAGATAATCATATATTTGAATAATTGACAAAAAATTATAATTTCTTCGTAAAAAACAAACGGTACTAATTAATTAATGTAATTTAATGACTTTTAAAAACAATATCATTTAATAATAAGAAACTTTTAAAATATGGATTATGTTTATTTTTTTTCTCAAAACAATCCGAATAATCGGAGTTCTACTGTATTACGTTTTTTTAAAACAGTTTTATCAATATGTATATCGGAAACATTTATTTTTTACTGTTCCAATGAATAATTTTTATCAACAACGATATTAAAATACTTCCTATTTCGATAACATTTATTATTTTTTAAGAAATTCGGAATCTTCTTAAACAAATGAAACTACTTTTTATCATTCCATGTAATTATTTTAATTAAAAAGTAAATGTTATTAGATTAAGGTTAATATATACCAAGGAATACATCCACACTTAGACAATGTCACATGAATCAAATATGTCAGTTCAAAATGATCGATAGGTTGTTTTACATTTTAGCAAATTTATTTAAAAGCTGCAAGATTTTACCGATTTTAACCTTTTAAGAGTTTTAAAATGATCTATTTATTCATTTTGAGAAAAGGTCAAGTTAATATTTACTTTATCTAATATGACGTAAAGTGCCATATTTGATTTGCAGAAAATCTTAAACTTTATTTGATCTTTCTAAACCGCAATACAATTTAGACACATAAAATATTCAGTTTTTAAATGTAATTAAATCTAAATAGATTTTTCCCCTTAACTTTCAGAAATTTTAATGAAAGGAATAAGTCAAAAAAGTAATGTAAACGTTTTTAATTATTATTTAAAATAGATTTAATTATGCGGAGAACGTTTGTTTCGTTAACAAACAAAAGAGTCTAATGTCATGATTAAAAATATTTCAATTCAAGAACTTGATTGAAAAAATATTTTTTTCAAATCTGAATTAGCTTATAAATAAAAAATATGACTTCTTTAAATAATAATGACTTGAACAATGAGGTAGAAAAAACTTCATGTTTAATTAACCTTAGATTAGATATATAAAGATAGTTAATTAAAAACCTTTAGGTAGTTAATAAGCATATTATTTACTAAGTATAGTTTAATAAATTATTTACTTTAAATGTACATTTAGAAATATTTTTCATTTTTTTTATATGAAAGTATTTCAATTTGCATCATTTTTAATGATGCTACTATAAGAATACAAATCAAATAAAAAAATATTTCAATCTTTTTTATGTCGGTAAGTTGGTAATCAGGCTTTATTAATTATATGATTTTTTTATTATCTTTGCGGTTATTCCTTGCTTTTGGTAATTTTTTTGAAGTCTAAGAAATTATATAATTTTGGAGAAGAATATTTTTATATAAAAATTATATGTTTTAAAACTGCTCATTCATCTATGTAGGTAAATATGATAAATAATTTATTTCTTTTAATACAAAGTGCTTAATATATAATGTTAATTTTACTATATATATTGATTTTATTTTTATTATGTAGTTTTGTATATAATCTAGAATTTTTTTTTAAATCTCACTATATTATATTTTTTGTACTATATAGTATATTCACAATGTTATATTTGTGTATTATCTCACTATATTATCACTATGGGTTTGTATTATTATCACTATATACGTGTATTAGTATCACTGTGTACTTGTAGTATTATCGTTATGTACTTGTGTATCATTATGTACCCATTATGTTATTTGTGTATTAAAATAGAAAAATAAACATGTGCTTTTAAAATAAAACAAAATGATAATTTTAAATTAACTTTTACTTATAAAGTATAGAACTTTTTCTAAAATCCTAGACTTTGAGTATTTATTCATATTATTATACTTCTGTTATTATTTGTTCGTTTTGAATTTTTTATATTTTAGTCGTTTAACTAAACTAATATATACATGGATAGTAATTTTAGGATAACTTACTTTGTAATAATACAGATTATTTTTGTTGACTAAAAAAAACATGCCTTATTCACTCATTTTATCTTGCATATGGCAAACAGATTATTTTTAAATATACCTTAACAATAGTTCTGTTGAAAAACCATGGACATGAATGAATCTGACAAATGTTTGATAAATTTAACATTATTCTAGTTCAGCAATTAAATATTTATGCAACAGACCCCTCAACAAATATATCATTGATCGCAATTACATAACCATTAATAATTCAGTGTGGTTCATTCTAATATTTCAAACAAGTCCAACGAGGACTAAAATAGCGTTATTTTGTACATAAAATATATATGATTTAGTTGTAAATAACAAAAGTTTTATATTCATTTTAATTTAGACAAGTTTTGAAAAAAAGCCTATTTGCAAGTATATTAAATAATATACCATTTTAAAGTAATTTTTAAATCTCAATATTTTCTAAGTCTTATGGTTTCTAAGAAAAACTATATCGAAGATATAAAAGTAATTCGGAAATATTGAACGCCAGAGTGCAGAGTTAAGTGGAAATAATGTTAAATGCATAAGTTAATACTTATATTAACATATTTTTAAGTAAACGGTCATTAAACGAGATTTCAAACAAGTCCAACAAGGATTAAAATAGCGTTATTTTGTACATCACAAATATATGATTTAGTTGTAAATAACAAAAGTTTTATATTCATTTTAATTTAGACAAGTTTTGAAATAAATTATATTTGCAAGTAT